>JAFBJR010000180.1:0-352201 GCA_016785285.1 Brachirus orientalis | reverse complement strand
AGTATAGGCCCAAGAACTGAGCCCTGTGGAACTCCATAATTAACTTTTGTCTGCAATGAGTCATTGTTATTAACATGTACAAACTGGAATCTATCAGATAAGTATGACTGAAACCAGCAGAGGGCAGAACCTGAGATCCCCAAAGTCTGCTCCATTCTCTGCAGTAGAATTTTATGATCAATGGTGTCAAATGCAGCACTAAGATCTAAATTATCTATTCTATCTATCTATTATTAGAGTTAGTGTATCGGCGTGTGGACCTTTTTTAAATAATGTGCTCTCCGCATTATACTGTATAATTTTTGTCAGCTTGACTCCTAATTGAATATTGTTTTGAAAAGCACCAATGACCAAATATCTACTGACTGAACTTTTTTATTATTATTTTGAAATCAGAGACAGTACACATTAATGAACATTTACATGTAAATCTGCTAATTTCCTCATTATGTGGTGAGTTATTTAAAATCACACCATTGTGTGAATCTCTGCACCTGTGACATGTGTGGGACCTTGAGGGAGTTTTGTCTTAATCGTTGGCTCAGTGATGAACAATCAGACTCTGGTTGTGAATGGTCAAAGATCAAAATCACTGTCACCTCATTTTATCACCTGAAAACATTTTGCTGAATGTAATTCCACAATTCATATGGAAGTATGCTGACAAAACACACATTATATTTCAGTACATTTTAACAAAGGCTTTACGTTCATTATTCCGGTCAGACATGATAGACAGAAAGGTGGTAAAGCTAGTTATAGTGTAAAAATCTAGACTTATGCAGGGATAAGATAATGCCATACACACAAAATAAATAAAGTAAGAAAATATTCCTCAGGGTTTTGGAAGATCGATGCTGTAATGTTATTTTGTCTTTTTTCTTTTATTTACTCTAATAATCCTTTGTCTCCACATTCAGTTGAAGGCATAAGCTGAAAGGTGTTGGTGAGCTTTTTTTAATTCTTTAAGCCCCAAAACAATCTATGAGTGCCTTGATTTTCATTTTTGTTATACAAAAAGTAAGATTAATATTTTTATACAAATGTTTTCCAACTAGAACCACTGTCAAAAATTTTAAAAGATGTTTGCATGAATCAAAGCATATATGATCTGTAATGTACAACAATCACACAATCAAATGTCAGTAATACAGTAAGTACTATACTGTATAAGCTACGCTTATTAAATAACTGTCTTCTGAATAAACTTGTCTAAATGTTCAGTATGTGTCTCGTTATATTTTTCCTTATCGAGAAAGTTTAAGTGTCTTTTGTCCCTATCAAACTCTACCAAAATTTTTAATTATGAGGTAAACACACAAAAATTAAAACGCAAATATTTAAAGCTAGTGGTGTCCTAGAATAAATAAATAGAAAATAAATACCAGATCCTGTTTAAACGGCTTTAAGATGAAAGTGTATCCTGCATACAATGGGAAAACATTAAAATATATATTAAATTACAATTCTCCTAATAGTGTTATTTGGCATTTTTTAAGACACCTGAAATGGGAAGGACAGTGAGATATGCTGAAAAATGTAAAGCCAGTTCAGTATCAGCCCAGGCTTCATTAAGATGTTCATAATGGTACAAGTACTGAAGGGACAAAACCATATTGCTATTACATTATCAAAACTTGTGAAGTTGTCAAAACACAATGTTGATCCACACTACAAGTGTTACCACACGTCTCAAACTAACTTATTATATTGTGGCACAATTCTTAATAAATAAACACAATTATAAATAATTGGTAGATATTTAGGTTCAACTGCACGATACTGTAGGGGGAGACAAAGTACATTTTTGACAAAGGACTTAATTTAAGATGTTGGACCTATTGGACCTATTCACTTAGCACTGAGTAACTGTGTACATATTTTTAAAATTCATCTTAATTCGCATGCAGTGTGACTTTCACCACTACAGTCCACTGGGACGAGTTAATATGGAAACGTCATTAGATGCATGTCATGGTTGTGATTTATTTGCTTTATTGTATAACAAACATCATATAAACAGGCAGGTTCACTTCAAACCTTTTGTCGTGATACAAGTAGAAAAAAGAAAAAGACAGTGCTTAGGTTGAAAACCAGAGATGTTACAAATTCATGTTACTAACGTGGTTTCACATTTCAGATCAGGGTCATTCATTTTTTGCCACAAAAGATATGTGAATCCTGGAATGAATCTGTGCACCAATAACATGTCTTTATAATAGCAAGGGTCATAATCGTCCACTTTACTGGAGGGAATGTTCATTCCAGCAGTCCTCACACCCATATGGGAAACAGGACTAAGTCCAGCTTTGGCCAGGCACATCCCCATGTAAACATCATCAATAGGAAAAAGGGTAACAGATCTAGACATTCTGTATATGACCATAGCTGTATAACCAGACAGGAGGAAGCCACCACCACCACAATAAGGGGGGTATGATTCTGACTCAAGTACTTGAACTGGTATAAAGTACTTATTTCCCAAAAATCTGATGGGCCCAACATTCTGTATCAAATGGCCGACAAAGAGGTGTTTGCTTCCATCATTGTCCTTGAGGCTTTGGAGATACTCAACCATGTTGTCTGTGTTGGCAAAAACATCATCATCACCATTGAGCAAGAAGCGAGCTTTTGGACAGTTCCTTTCCATCCATTTGAGGAAGAGTATCTGCTTCAGTGTGAGGTTGAAGAACGTGTCCACAAAGTCCCACTGGAGAATGTCATTGTACTCACGATGCTCCAGTTCTAGTAGTTTGTTCTGTTTCACTTTTTCAAAAATATTATCAGTTGTTCCTGAGATGAAGATCCTGAGAATCTGCTTACCATTGTGTTGTCTCTCTTTAGCCCAGGTTTTGCGCAGTACCTCTCTGCGTTCGTAGTTTTCGGGGGAGCTTTTAATGAGCAGAAGGAGGAAGACATCTGCAGATTTATCCACTCCTCCACATTTGTCTGGAACGTCCAGTAGCATGGGGAAATGGCGACAGTGTCGATAGTAGAGAAAGTTTTGTATATGAACAGGAAGAGAGCTGAAACCCGTGGTGTTGGCAGCAGACGTGTTTTGTTGACATTCTGAGGACCATGAATAAATGTAGGTGCTGTTTGTGCTGGATTGCCATATTTGATTTTTCTCCTCTCGTCTTTCATTGCTGGGGAGCCAAATAATTTTCTGGTCACTAAAATAGTTACAGAGATGGAGAAGCAACAGCCCAAGAGCTACTGCCAGCAGGAATTCTCTGGTTCTCATTCTTTTCATCCTTTTATTTCTGCAGTGAATAAAGAAAACAAGTATCTTAGAAACACACCTGAAACAGAAGGACAATAATTGATACAAACAGTTAAATAACAATTAGTCCAAATGCAATACAAAAGATAACTATAGATATTCTGGTAGGGATGTCAAACTGCTATTCTTTTAATAAATGTGGAGCCCTTTCCCCAATTATCTGATTTGGGTATTTACTGCACCATTTCCTAATCTTATTGTACATAAGTTAACCTATTTTGACAAACCATAGTGACACAATTCACAGTTTAAAACAACAAAAGCAATTTTTGGACAACATAGCTTTTCTAAAAATTGGGACACCCACTTTGTAGCACACAGTATTATTTCAAGTAGGAAAACCAGACATTTCAAAGAGACTATAATTAATTAATGAAAGACAGCTTCATTTAATGCATGTTATTTAAATTAGGCTGGTCAAAATAAATAAATAAATAAATAAACTTCTCCCATGACCCATGTGTAGATGAATGATAGATATTAAATTTCTCTCCTTTTCTTTAAGCTTCCCTTTTATTTATAGTTAATTTAAGTTCCCCCTAACAACTTTAAACAGCCCTCTCATTTCAATTAATCAAGTAAATAAGAGACAAACGGATAATGAAAACAGAAATTATAACAATTTCACCCACTGCAAAACCCACTAAAACTTAAATGCCGGAAGAGAAGTACTTCGACCCGGTTGAAAGTTTGTCAGTCTTACTTCCGGTGAACGGTATTTGATGTTAGCTAGTAGCTAACGCTGAGCTATAGACGCCGTCGTGATGGACAGCCACAGTTTTAGCGCAGGAGCTGGACGTCGTGACATGTCAGTGCGGATGAGACGCAGACAGACAGGCAGGCAGACAGAGAGACAGTCAGTCTGCTGCAGCTGCTGGGCAAACACTCACTGTTACCTGTGTATCACGTTCGGGCAGATCCGAGTTAGCTCGTTTTGTTGTAGGTGACGTCATCCGCCGGTTCATGGACAGCCATGTTTTATACTTCGTGATGTGACGTTGTATATGGTGAGCGGTTTTAAAATTTGTTCAGGATATTTACTACCGATATTTCCAACGTCATTCTTAGCCTATTAGTCAAAACTACAGTTACAGATATCGGCGGTTTAGTTTTTCCACTTGTCAAAATGTCGTCACAGATTTCCGTAATTCGGGTTTTACTGGTCAAAATGAATTTGGTTTGTACTATTCAAAATTGCATCCCAGTTTTCTTTAATTCAGTTTTTATTAGTCAAAATGACGTCAGATTTACTTAGTATGGTTTTTACTACAAAATGACACACCCTATTTTCTAATTCGATTACAGATTGTCATTCATGTGTATGGGGGGAGGTTGTCATTATATATAGGATATCTACAAGTTGTGGATATTGTAGATACTGAATTAAGTTTCAGATAGAATGTCAAAATATCCATGACTGAATCATAGATATCTCTAATTCCAGTTTCAGGTATCTATGTCATTTTGACGAGTCACAATTCAAGTTGGAGATATCCAGAACATCATTCTGACTATCTGAAACTTAATATCTTTTTAGATATCTAAAAAGGACAATGTGGATATCTTCAATTGAGGATTAGGACTAGTCATTGTGACATTTTAGATATATGAAACTTAAATTGAACACATGAATGGCAGAAGTGGAGTTTGAATGTCCTCCCCATGTTCTCCCCATGTGGGGATTTCTCAGGGTTCTTCAGTTTCCAAAAACATACAGAGGTTAATTGGACACTTTATACAGTTCTAGCACTGCTCGGCTTGACCCGACTTTTTTCTTCTTGCCTTTCCATTTGGGATAGTACTGGTGAGGTTCCAAGCGAGCCTAGCCCATACTAAAATATGAGTTTGAAAGACTTCCTGCCACTGATTGGTCAGAGTGTCGTCACTGGGAGAGTCATGAGCACGACGTCATGACTTGAAATAATTTTCTGTTAATTCACTTAAAGGTCGACTGTATAATATTAAGGAGCCTTTACTCTATGTGAACAAATATAATACCCATGAGTTTATAATGTTATAACCTGCAGACCCACCAGTGGAAGTCACTACTTCTTCCACATTGAACCTTTAATGCAAAGAGGATTATAAAAACAGGTATTCTTCAAGATTACAGGGTCATGCTTTATGAAATTACAAAAACCGTCAAAAAAGACAGCAAACCGATACTTCTATCAGTGAAAAAAAAATAAGTAGCAAGGAAATAACACAACGTTAGAAGTCATTTATCTTTGGGAGGTTGAACCTGAATGCAGTCATGATGGACTGGTTACATGGTTAGTACGGGGCTGAACAATTAAAGTCACAAATTTGGAACAACACATTCAAATTTCAAACTGACCCTTTATTTGATTTTGGTTGTTTTTTTTTTTTTAGTACAGCATGTTAGTGTGTTGCTGCATGATTTCCTCATGCTGACTAACAAGGTGGGGCCAGTGTTGTAACGTAACCATTTAAGTCGTGTTGGCAGCCACCTTTCTTTAAAAATGGTATACGAGTTCATTTTTAATGATTTAATTTCTGACATCAGTTGTGGACATATTTCACTAATACTGTCAAGGAGCCAGTGCCCCACGGTTGGTGTAGTGGTCAGCACCCTTGCCTTTAAAGCAAGAGGTCCTGGGTTCACGACCAAGGGCTGGTGACTTGACTGGTGTACTCCGTAGGGTAGGGTAGGGTAGAAAATGGGAGTGTTGAGGAGACATGGCAGCATGTGTGATTACCCCCTAGTGGTAAATGTGAATAAAGCATTCAGTGTAGATTTTAGTTGCTATATAGGAGAATATAAAGTATTGTTGTGATGATTGGTCCACTACAGTTGCAAACCTTATTTTATCTGTTTGCTTAGTTCTTAGATAGGTTCTTTTGATAAGTTTGTTCGTCCACAATGGACGATCAGACTAAAAAAATGTTTCTATCCACAGGCCATGAGGCTGTTGAATCACTGACTGACTCTGCTGAACTGTAATTTATCTGTCAGTAATCTGTCTCATTACCCTTTAATCACTTGACCTGTACATTTGCACTTATATTTTTTGTGAAATAAGTGAAATAGAGTATAATAAAGTTGAAATTATTAAATTATATATTGCAGTTATATTAAATTATAGCACAACCTTCAGGCTAAATTAGGTGATTTTCTTTTTCAGGTACATGATTTTGGTAATTACACTGACGGAAGATATTAATTATGGTGACGGCACCAATTATTCATAATGTATGGCCAGATTTTGCTAACCTTGTCCACTAAGACTTACAGTTTCAGAAATGTGGATTCAAAAAATTCTCACTAGCAGCAAATCATTAAGACTCCATTAAGACTCTGGTCCACCAGAATATGTCGAACAATACATGATTTTATTTAAAAGGTGACTTTTTCACAAACTGTCATTACCATTGGCACTTACTGGGCTGTATTGCTCCACATTTTGTTTGGAAAACCCTTATATTTTGTATTAATTTATCCATTCATTGTTAAAGCATAAAATATTGACCCAGTAGTGAATGAAATTATGTCTGTCATGCCAGTAAATACTTGCACAGGTTTTTGTATCAACATTGATTTATTTCATGAATAGCAAAAAGGACGAAAATATGAAGAAAAATAATACTTTGCAAAACAGCAAATCATCACAAAGATGCAAAAACTGTCAATCATCTTGACATACAGTAGATGTATATAAAGTCATAAAATTGGTCTTTAATACAAATGTTTGTATTGTATTTCCTTTTGATTCAGGAAATAATGTTACTTATTTCCTGAATCAAACAGTAATTTAGCTACAGTTTTGGCATGAGAAATATTAGAAATAATAGAAAAAGGCACAAGTGATAAAAACCTTTGTCTTCCTCATCTTCTTTATAACAAACAGATTTATTTAAACATGTGAATTTATAGAACTGGAATTACATTTAGGTAAATTTTCTTCTGCCTTTTGTAAATTTTGTACAAACTGCTCACATGGAAACTGTACTGGGTATATATTACTTACAAACCTTGCTCTTATGTGACAGTGACAACCACACTGTGTTTATATGCAACAGATTGGAGCTAAAGTCTTTCCTCAGTGTGGTTGTGCTTTTGTCTAGAGCAGTGGGAAAATTAACTTTACAGCACAAGTTAAAGGAGACGTCCTCTCACTGATTAAAATCTGTTACCTGTCCATGATAAGTTAAGGATGTTGTTAACTACTGTGTGTCTAATTCCTGTATGAACCAAATTTTCATTGGGACAATGAATGATGGTGTCATTTCCTACAGTACAACTGTGAGGTCACCCAAGGCGAGTGGTGGTGGTCAGCCTTTGGGACTCTCTCTGTCATCCTGCATCATCACTTCTATTTGGTTCCCCAGGCTGTAGAAACATGGGCGCTCGTTGAAGTCGTATGCCCAGCACTGCCTCATCATACTGTACACCTGGTGTTAAAATGAGAACAGCTTTAAATGTGACTTTGCTGAGTGTGAAAAGACACTGATCAATAGTGATCAGTAGAAACGTTGTAGGCCTCCAACTAGTTTTTGTTCATACATTTTTTTTAATCTTTATCATATAGCTTAGAACTAATAGAAGATCCTTGCAATTAACCGTGCATTCACTTTTTTACTGTGCGGTACCAGATACTGTACATAACAATGTAGTTACTGAGAAGTGATCGCAGCAAGACTCTCTATTGTGGTTATGCGTACAATATACACTTTACCTTACAGTACAGTAACAACATGGCAATAGTATGGTAATGAATATAATGAGAGCAATATTACTATTACTAATAATGCTATGTTATTTCTTCTTCCTACCAAAACAATGGTATTGTTGTGGTAGGAAGGAGAAAATATATTTGCAAAGGTTTCCAAAGTAATATCCAGTCCATAACTTAGTAATGGCAATTAAATCATATTTGATAATTATTATATTATAAAGTTGAAATTTATCCTTTCAGTCATGTCTGCCAACATACATGTGCCATTGTTATTTCCATGTTATTAGTTGTTGATCAAGAAAGAAATGAGATGGTATTATTGTAATATCACTTTCTATAACAAAAATGTTTGCCATGGCAATCATTTTGTTGCTTAAGGATCAATCCCTGGCTCTGCTTACCTTCTTCTAATGTTTGTGCTGGCAGTGTATAAACTGGTGTAACAGATATTTGATATGTGAAGGACGGTGTTAAGCACTTTGATTAGTCTTTAACCGGACCAGATGTTCTCCTTCAATATGTTTCCCGTTATTGCATAAATGGCGTTTCTTGTGTTGACCCCTTGTCTCTTATCTACTGTACCTATCTGCGATCAGTGGGCCCTCCCTCCCTGCAAGTGCTTCCCCCCATTAGTGGTGATGGCAAGAGTCTTGAACATACCTTGGGTGGGCAGTGTGGAGGAGCTGGCAGCCTCCAGTTATTCTTTAGAATATTTACCAAATGCAGTGAAATAGCTGCACCCTGCATATTGTGTCCGATCTCCTGCATGCACAGCTAAAACAGGTGCACGATCAGTAGTATAATATATCTCTGTAAAGTATATATGAAAAAATACACACAAATTCGCTTACTCTTTTTGGGTTGCAGGCATTGTTGCAGTAGGAGAAGAGTTCATGAAGAGCCACTCCAAAACTCCAGACATCTGATTTGTGGGAGAATTTGCACTCACTGATGGACTCTGGCGCGTACCTGTATTAGATAAGCAGTATGTAGACATTAGAGCTTCAGAAACTTGGAGCATGCTAATGCTGTCGACCCTGTCTAGTTGTGATTATCCACTTCTGGATAATTTCTTGTTTTGATCTCTTGACTCAAAACTAAAGAAGATACAGACATTCCTTTTTTTCCCATGTGCAATCAATTCTTTAACTTTTTCTTCGTGACGGCAGTGTTTTTACAGTTTTTATTGTTTTCTACTGCAATTTATTGGCAATCCTTATGAATTTGAAATCAGATTGGGATTATTTTTAAGTAAAGTTTAATTGTACTGTGTCTGTGTTGTTCCATGTCTTTGTTTATTGCATGTCTCTAATTTTTTTCTTTTGTTTTTCATATCACCAGCTGCAAAACAAAATTCCCCTTCAGGGATGATAAAGCTTTGGACTGGACTGAACTGAGCAGCAGCTATATTTCTGTGCACTGCGCTTTATGAGAACATGTAAAAGATATATCACAGTGTTTTTCTGTATTTTTAATACTCTAGATTGACTCTCTCAGGTTTAACTGGTAAGTTGTGGACATGAGGCAGCAGCTTGGTTAGCTTGGCACAAATAATTAATTAGGCTTTCACACTTCTTTTCATAAATAATAATTATTGCTGTGGTTATTCCATAATTATAGAAAAATAAGACTTTGTTTGAAATAAAACTGGAGATCCTAAAACTCTACCAGAAGATGGGGCTCTCGCCAGACTGTGTGATTTTGTAGTACTCCTTGTCAAAAGGAATGATTTTGGTCAGTCCAAAATCAGTGATTTTCACCAGTATCTCATTGGCCACAAGTATATTTCTGGCTGCAAGGTCTCTGTGTACATAGCGTAGAGTCTGCAGATACTCCATGCCCTGGGAAAAGTAAAAACAGCAAATCAAGAATCAGGAAATAAATAAGTCTCTCGTTTTGTTTTGTTTTGCCAGTTACAGTTCTTGAAATGTAAGTGAACTTTGTCAAAGAACAATTTAATTAAGCCTCACACCAAGCTTCTTATTATGACAACAATTTGCTGGGGTTATTATAATACGGTATATCTGACCTTACAGATCTGAGAAGCAAAGAGCAGCATCCGCCTGGTGTTTATATTATGTTGGTTACTCTCCATGTAGCCAATCAGGCTACCATATGGCAAGTACTCCATCACCAAGCTCATACTGAGGCGACCTTTAAACAAAACAAATATTTCAGTAATTCAGCACACTGAACTCTGCCCCCATTGAAGAAATTATTAAGTGTGGCCAGACTGAGTTCAATCTATGGGATCTCTAACATAAAGCCTATAGTGGTTAATACATGCTGTCATTGTACAGAAACATGTGACAAGTCATAATAATTCCTCACCATAATGTATAAAATAACACATAATAATTAAGCTTTTATAAATTTTATCCCGGGTACTATGCAAGCCCAAGCACTAACTGGCTTAACTGACTTGAGTTCAGTAAAGAAAATAGTTTTACCTTCTTCATCTTCTATGTTGTATGTGGAAAACATGAATAAATCAAGATATTTGAACTTGGCCTAAAAGTTTGATTTTAATTCAAATTTGAATTTGAAACCTTAATCGGAAAACTGACCCTGATCTTATAGGGAAGGTAATTACACCCTGGGCTGTGAGATTTTATTACCCATACTGTAGCAGACTCCTCTGTATTTGACGATGTAATCGCAGTGCAAAACACTAAGGGTGTTGATCTCTTTCTGGAAGTCCTCCTGGGTTGACTGTTTGTTGGGCAGCAGCTTCTTCACTGCAACCAGCTCGCCGGTGTTATCCCCCAGTGGGTCATAACGACAAAGTTCAACACTGCCGAAGTTCCCCTGGAATAATGTTCAGTCACCTGTAGTCAGTCACATGCCCCTAAAAGCCAATCTTACAATCTCCACTAAACGTGCCATTGCAAGAGACACTCAAACAATAATTACAAGATGTTTTGGTTATTTTGATGCTTCATTCTTACTTTTCCCAGAGGTGATATGTAGCGCAGGTGTCGTTCCTCAAACAACGTCTGGTTGTGTTGAGGGCTGAGGGCTCGCCACACTGGGCTCTGTGTGACCGGCTCAGTGGCATGAAGAATTACATAGTCTGCCAAAACATAAGAAACACTTGTAATTATAAAAATGAAGCATCACGTGCAGGACTCTGAAATCCTACCCTGTGATCACCTGACGGCCAGCTGATGTCTGTCACACACACTAATCACAGCCGTACTCACACAAAGATGATTCATGAAAATTAAAATTTTAAACTGACTGTACACATACATTGGAATGCAATTGATAGTATATTCAATGTCTTCCAATAAACATCCCATACGTTACACAGTGGACCTTTAAATTGTCAACTTGTCAGTGCCTATTGTTTGTCCCCCGCCACTCATCATTTACATTCCTTGAGTGGAACGAAACTGATGAGTGCCATTGTCAAATTTCACATCATTACCTGAAGTGATCAGACTGTTGAGTTGACGGATGATACTGCGACAGGAAGGCCTGAAGGCTGGCTGGTAGGACATGCACTGACTGATCAGTTCCGCCAACTCCGTCCACTGGGAGGGAGGCAGCGGCTGGAATGCCTCATAAAACTGCCTTTTCTACAGAGAAGACACACATGGCAGACTTTAATGTAACGACCTTGACTGATTTATTTGCTTCACTGTAATGTTAATGTTAGTGTATCTTGTCGTTCATCTGCCTTTCAGTTTTTCCGGCTCTTCTCAGATTTGCAGGAATCATAGTTAATCAGTTTTTTCAGTCCTAAACTTGTATTTTGGGTTTATTTACCTGCAATGACCTCGGCCTCTGTGTTAATATCTCTGCGTATTTAGAATTCTTGTCAAATATTACCAAACATGTAACATACTTATGAAATACTTTAAAAGTCCAATTCTACTCTGTGTTACGGTCTACTGGTTAAGGAGTTGGCAAACAGGTACAGTAGCATGTGCATGGTTTAATTTATCATATTTGATTGATAATTTTATGAATCAAATTCAGATTTTATTTATTTTAAATGTGACTCTTGTCCTTTGGTAACTCTACACTGGTCTCCTGTCATTTTTACATATGGCCACTAGATGTCCCTGTACTCTCCCTAATGTCGTCCCAGTTACCTGACCTCCAGCACACACCTGCACGTCAGTTACACTCCCTTTGGACCTTTATACTTCCGGTAATTGATCTGAAGAAATCCCGTCATGCAACACTCAGATTTAAAACATTTTGGCAGGAAGTCAAAATCCACAGGTTCACATACCAGGCAGTATGTCTCTTTGTTTTTTTTAATAAAATAGTGACGAAGGTGGAAAGCGCTGTTGTGCCCTGGGATGTCATGACAGTGTTGGATTTTACCGCATCGCCAAAAATCCATGTTGGATCACTGACCTCAGACCGAGCACAGGAAATGGAGCGATGGGAATCCACAGGCAAAAGTTTTTATTATTATTATTATTATTATTTCTTTGTTATTTTGCACATTTCTATTGTGATGTATAAGTGTTCTCTTATTTAAATACTAGTAAAAATCACCCTGGGGCCAGGGTAAGGTCACATTAGGTTCTGTATATATTACTCAGTCTCAATGGATTTAAAGTGTGCAGCATGGTGGTGTAACCAAACTTACTCACATGATGTCCAAAACCCCACAGACTTATATTTAAGGATGCACAATATTGGACTTTTTGCTAATATCCAATATCCAATATGCTTATATATTGGGAGTGCTTGGGCCAATAACCTGTGTGTGTATATATATATATATATATATACATATATGACATAGGTCATTCTATCTCTTCTGTAGTGAACTTAACATAATATTTTGCCTACTTATGTTGTAGCAGATGTAGATATACATTTTCTTAATTGAGAAAAATAAATAAACATTAAAAAAAAGTGAGCCAGCATAAAAGTCAAGAGGTTTAGCCTACTGTTGCAGTCATTAGTCATATGACCCTGTCACCTTATGACTATATTGGCATTACCATCTACAATTTTTAATAACAAGTTCAATTTCTTTTCATTACAGATTAGATTTGTTCATTCATCACTGTGTGTCTGTCTTTTATGTGAACACCACTGCCCTCTAAAAGTACACATGTACGCAATGATCTCATCAGCAACAACAGAAAACATCGTATTTGTGAAACCACTTGGTATCGAAGCTTTGTGGGTGAGCTTTAGCTCTAGAGCAGTGGTCCCCAACCACCGGGCCACGGACCGGTACCGGTCCGTAGATCAATTGGTACCGGGCCGCACTAGAAATAATAAATTATTTCCCTTTTATTTATTAACTGATTATGAACGGGCTTTTATTTTGAAAATTATTTTATTTTGATAAATGACCGGATTCTTTCGGTTACATCCTGGTCACTTGAGCTCTAAAATTTATCCCACAAGCTAGCAAAATGAGTAAGAAACAGACAACTTTGGAAAGTTTCTTTGAGAAGGGGAAAAGGCCCAATGAAGAGACAGGAGAAGAGCCTACGACTTCTAAGAAAAAGAAAACTTTTAACAGGCAATACCGGGAGTCCTATTTGAAATATGGATTTATCGCTACAGGTGATTCCCACACACCTAGCCCGCTCTGCGTCATATGCGGCGACCGGCTCTCTAATGTAGGTATATTTAGATAATAGTGAAATAAATGTGGAATTGCTGGTTTCTTATTTATTTATTTTTCCAAGTGATTTTTTTGATAATTTGTTTATGGGGCAGAGAAGATGTTATCAAAGACTTTGAATTTATACTCACGTTATGTTGTTCAGCGTTACAAGGAAGCTGCTAATAAAGTCGCATACGAGTACACAGTGGATTCACATTTATGATTATAACAGTACTCAGTGCATGTGCACAGGCAAAAAGCTGAATGGACCATTTTCACTCATGTTGCATGGGTCCTATCTACAACTGCATACCAAAAACAAATTTGATTTGAAAACTGGAATTTAAAATCAGCCCTGGAAATAAACAGATTGAACTCACATCAACAGAAGGATATTTGGATACAAGTCACATTTTACCTGGTAATCTGAACATAGCTGATGTTGCAGAGTACCTGGTACCTGCATTAGTCACCTAGTCATTATGACCACCTGCCAGCTCTCACTCACTCATTTTCTACCGCTTTATACTCTAAGGGTCGTGGGGGGCACTGGTGCCTATCTCCAGCTAACATGGGGCGAGAGGCAGGGTACACCCTGGACAGGTCGCCAGTCCATCACAGGGCCACATAGAGACAGATAACCATTCACTCTCACATTCATACCTACGGGCAATTTAGAGTGTCCAATTAACCTAATCCCCAAATCTGCGTGTTTTTGGACTGTGCCCGGTGAGAACCCTCGCACCACGGGGAGAACATGCAAACTCCTTGCAGAAGGGCCCTTGTTCCAACCAGGTTGTGAACCCGGGACCTCTTGCTGCAAAGGCAAGAGTGCTACCTGCCAGCTCATCAACTAATATTTATCTGCAGCTTTGTTCAAATACAGTATATCCTCCACTAGACCTGTTATCCATTGTTAAACTATCATTGCATCTCCCTGACCGAGTCTGCATAAATAATTTCCCAACTTCCCTGACTTCAGTCACATAGAGTAAACCCAAGCAGATGATTGGGTGTGCAGTGTGCTACTCTGAAGGCCATCGTTGACTGTACAGTTTATTTGCCTTGTCTGAATAGATGGGAAAGTACCAGATTTAGGTCCCAGCCTCGCAGTGGAGCGTTTCCGTTGTTGAAGATCTCCCACATAGTGGCACCAAAGCTCCACTTATCACACTCCAGCATCAGGTTGTCTGGGTCCTCCAGGACCTCAGGGGCCACCCAGGGGATTCTGTCCAGAATAACTGAGTAAACACAAACGGAAGTGCTTTGTTTGTTCTTGATTTTGATTTTGTTTTGTTTTCTTCCCATTCTCATTTTTTTTTCTTTTATACCAATTTTGTCCCTATACATGGAAATTCCCCATACATGGAAAGATTCTTTACTTTATTGGTAATTGATTCATTTTTAAACATACCTTAACAATTATATTTAAATACCAATAAAATTATCACGCAAAGGTGTCACAGTATAACTACATGAAAAAATACTCATTTGTGTTAAGTGTTGTTATGAATAAATAATATATTGATAACCAGTACAGTAAACAATATGTACTTTTCTTAATAACATCTATTTGTAAACCTTTATTTTTCTATATAATGTTTTGAGTGTGTTTTTTTAAACATAGATTGAGTGGGTTGGTGTCTGACAGTGATTGTAGAAAGCCACCCCCTACCATCTTCACTCAGCATGGCCACACTGATTCCTGGGTCACTCAGCTTGATGAAGGGAGAGCTGCCCTGGGATGGGTCACCTTCTCTGGCCAGCAGCAGGTTTTTGGCACATATGTTTCCATGAACAATGTTTTTCTCTTCCTGAGAGACATTCTCATGTTAATTTTAACTTATTATGGTCAGTTCCAAACTAGGATTGTAAGAAAGGGTTAACCGGGACATCATCATTTGTACCCTCGACTACAATTCTACACACCATCGATCACGTTTTAGTCATTAGTTTTGTGACATCAGTTGTTTCTCAACATCAGGAAGTCTCTCACCAGAAAGCTGAGTGCAGATGCGAGCTGTTTGGTAACATCGAGTTTCCAGCTCACTGACACAGATCTCCCTCTCTTTAAGTAGAGGTCAAGGGCCCCGTACTTGACAAACTCCTGCACCATGATGTCTGTAACGCACAGTGAAGATTGTTTCAGTAGCTGTACTTTAAACCAAACGCGTCACAGTCAGAAATACTCATTACAGGGACAAATGAGGATTTTATGCTGAAACAGTAGGTTTAGACTTTTTGTCAGTTGTTTGATCTGAACTCACTTTTTACTCCATGAACACTGATACCATAAACAAGGAGGAGATGTTTGTGTGAAATCTGACTCATCAAGCTGGCAGCCTCAAAGAACGACTGGGAGACAGGGAGGACAAATAAAAAGGAGTGACTTGTGAAACAAATAAGAACAATGAACGCAAATAATCAAACTTTCAGTCTGAAGGAAACAAACCTCCCAGGAGTTCTTGTGAGAAACATCAAGCTCTTTCAGTAGGACTTCTGTCACAAGTTTTTCACCCTTGTGCATGTCTGTTTTATAGCCTTTAAAAATTCGTGTGAAGGATCCCTGTCCGAGGCTAACCTCCTTCAAGGGAATAATACAACATCCATAATTACAGGCTATTGCATTGTAGCTATAACCACTACAGTATTAGGCGCAGATGGAGTCATGTCTGAACACTCACCCATTTCAGGTCTTCATATTTGATAAGGTTGAACTGGATATGACTGAATTTGTTCCTTTCAGCTGTTGTCAACCCCTGGGTTTCTATAGAGTTGCCACTGCGTACGATGATGAGATTTGTAAGCTCTGTGAAAAAGTAAAACACGTTTATTCCAGTACAGTCTACAATTGTTGAAGCACCTATTTCAGTTCAATTCACAACTTTTTACTTCTGTGTGGCAGTTCACCATGTATTGGGCATTAGTATGAGAATCATACAGTGCATGTTTAAATGTGTCCAAGATAACTATACTAGATACAGATTATGGTTGTTTAAGATAGCATAATCACCATGTACAATGTGAATCCAAGATGCATCTTAAGTACATTTACATTGGCACAGATTACTTACAACGAAGATGTAGAGAATGATCAAATACTTGGATTAAATAAAGTACTACAATAATACATGTTAATAACATGACATTATTATTATGTTAGGTTAATCACACATAGTGTCACACTTGTGTTTTACAAAACGTGGATACAACAGGTGGCTATAACTAGATGTCCACAGACACAAAAGTGTAAATGGACGAATCAACAACTGTGATTATACTGTGCATTATGTTAATGTGCTCAAAGTTCAGTTAATACACATTTTGGTTTTGTCTTCTGTTGTTGAGTTATTGATCAAGGAATGAAGTAGATGTGGCCTCTGCTCACAAAGGATATGAGGTAAATACATTAAATTCAAACTTGCATAAGTATCTGAAGACATGTGATGTGCACTGACTTTTGTTAGGTCCGCGCATTGCAATACTAAATAAAAGGCAACATCTTTTAAGGAAGGACTAGATTTGCATGTGTGATTTATATTTATCTATTGTGACGTAATTTATATTTCGTAATATTGTATTAGTGGCTTGTGAGTCAAACCTTTGGGTCGGGGAGGACAGCAGTGGCCCAGTTTGACAGGCACATCAGCCAGCAGAAGCTTGGTGAGTTGGTAATAGCTGGTCAGCTCTCTCAAGCTGGAAAATGTCTTGTGGATACCAGGAAGAGTGTAGTGCTCATTCTTGATAATGAGGCAGTCTTTATAGTCAAGTCCAAGGGGTGTCTGCAGAAAAATACGCTCTACATTATGTAACTGTGCAACAACTTTGTGACACAGAATGACAGGAATGATTTTTTGCAAAGACATACAGAGACACTCTGTTAATGGTCAACCCCTAACGTTTGGTTTCCATCATTCATTAATTAATTTTCTACTACTTTATTCTTCACATGAGTGTAAGGGAGCGAATCCCAGCGAACAGAAGGCTAAGGTGGGGACACCCTGGATAGGTCAACAGTCCATCACAGGGCAATTTAGAGGATTCACTGTATTTTGACAGTGAAACAAGCACATCATCTGCATATAGTGATACATTTAAACACGGTGGCCTGTAAATTTCAGCCTTTTCATGGGTATCAAAAGCAAAACAAAATCTGCAGTATATAAAATTAAAGTTAACTCAAAATCAGTGTTAGGTGATCACAATTGAAAACTTTACCTGAACACACACAGTGAGGAAGAAGTTGTCATAGGTCTTTGGACTCTGCCGTACAAGGAATGTACCACCTTTAAATCTAGACTTTTTCAGTTTGTTGACGGCAAACTCAGATCTGCATGAACAAGAAATTAAATAAATGTGTGAAAACAGACATGTGAAAGTTTGCCTTGGTTCCAGAATTAATGATCATGGCTCACGTGATTGGGCCATGGCAATGGTTTTTTGTGATGTCCAGAATACTTGGGGGTGCAATTTCTTGCCAGAAGTAGTGGCTGGAGTCTGTAGTCAGCCTGAAGTAACCATCAACAAGTGACACAAATGAAAGTGCTTCTTTCAGATCCTGAAACTTGGCTTCCTGTAGTGCACATCGCGACAAATAAAATTTGCATCAAATTAAAACAATAAAATCCCAACAATATAGACAACCTTGTAAAATGACATTGGCATGCTAGATGCGAAATCTGTCCTTTACCAGACATCTGTCATCTCTGCGGGTTATTGTCACCATCCTGCTGTCATGGGGAACTTGCTCATGACAAACCCTCTTTATACTGATGTCAATGATTTCCTGGAAATCACAGAAGGTCTGCCATTCCTAAAACAATGCAGACTCATTATTTAATAACATCTAAAGCTCAAGGGTGGTGAAAATAAACACTGTGGTGTTAAGGTTTGTGGGTCGTATGCAAAGTCTCCCAAACCTGAATAATTTAATTAATCATAAAATATTTGCAGTGCAGTAGACAAACAGAATAAAAGGGAAACACACCAAAAGACACAGTTTGTAGGCATATATATATATATATACATATTGTGTATTGTATATATTGTGGACCTAAATTGAGCTTGTTCTTACCATGGAGCTATCAGACTGACAACCTTCTTTGGTTTTAATTCCAGTCTCCCCAGTCACTTGAATGAGACGGAAAGTTGACTTTGAACAGGAGGCAGGTTGATCCACCTTGAAGGTTTCGCGTCCCAGAGAGGGCTCGATGCCTGCCAGTTCAATCAGGTACTTGAGTTTCAAGCTGCACTCGTCCACAGAGCAGTTTCCAAGCTTTTTTAAAAAGCGCTTCAGGGTGTTTCGGATTCGATAACGATCAAGGCGGTTTCGTTTCTGGATGTCATGGCGATGTGACTCAGGCAGACATGATTTGTAGCTAAGGAGGATTACATGATTTGTTTTAATATTTGCAATCCACAGCAAAACCTTTTTTATTAAAAAAAGCAAAAATATTAATAACTGTATGTGAATTTGAATCCCAAAATTAATTAAAACATCTAGTTTCATACCTGACAGTTTTGCAGAGCTCTCGTACACTCTGATGTCGCTCTTTGGCCATTCTCCACAAGTCCAATACTGCAAGGCCTAAGCATTCTTCTTGAGTGCTTAAAGGTGGAGAAACTCCTGCCTCACTAGCTATGAAGTCGCTTCGCAACTGGAAGCCAAAAAATTACATTTTCTTAATACATGAACAATGTATGTGATCTTTTTCTGGCTGTGAACCATGACCTGTCAAGTTGACCTTGTGTGTCTTATTGACTCTTCCACTCTCACTGTATATATGCAGCAGACCTTGCTTGTTTTTACCTGTGAGTACTGTGGCATATACTTGTTACGACAGTGTGACTTCACGACACACTGAACTCACACTTCAGTGTCACACCCCACACTTCAGTGTCACACCCCTGCCGCCGATCCTCGCTCTGCCTGGTGAGCCTCCGATCCGATGGCCCCGGCGGTTTGACGCTTTTGAGACGTTTATAGCGGCTATTGGCTTGTCCGGAGCTAGCGACGTGAGGCTAAAGGCTATCCTCGTCCACAGCCTCAGCAGCGAGGGACAGCGCATCTTCCGCACACTCGGACCCACGGACACATATACAGCCTGTGTCGCCGTGTTGAAGGGACATTTCACTGCTCCACAGAGCGTAATTGTCTGGCGGATTGTCTTCCGCCAACGCCGCCAGCATCCGGGTGAGTCGGTCCACCACTATGTTGGCGACCTACGGGGACTGGCGAGCCTCTGTAAGTTTGGGACTTTAGAGGACGAGTTCATACGTGATCAGCTGGCAGAGCACACAACAGACAGTAAACTGCGGGATAAGCTGCTCACATCCCCTGATGACCTGCCGCTCTCAAAGCCGGTGGAAATTGCTTTCCAGCTCGAGTCTGCTGCTCTCCTAGCATCGCGGTTAACAGCTCCCGACATACACCCCACGGCCTCAGCCCGGTTGGCACAGACGGTGTCCCCACCCCCTCGGGCCATTGATCCCACTTCTCACGACAACATGGAGGTGAACATCGCGGGTCGCCAGGGAGCTACAGCACGCCGTTCATGTGATAATTGTGGTTCTTCTTCTCACACCACACACGCATCAGTCTGCCCAGCCACTGGGCAACAGTGCCAACGCTGTGGCAAGCTGAATCACTTCTCCAGGGTGTGCCACTCAGCACCACTGTCTACATCCTCATCACGGAGATCCTCTAATTCACCAAGCCCAACCACAATCCACTCTATGGGTTCCTGCACCAAGCCCTTTAAGTGGTGCAGAGTGGAGCTGGATGGCATCTGCCTGCCGTTGCTGCTGGACACTGCAGCTTCCAGGTCCCTGCTCAGCGAGTCCACAATCCGGCGACTTTTTCCCCGCCATGCAATCAGGCCACACGCAGAAGAACTATATGGCTATGGCCATACTAAAATCAGCATGGTGGGCACAGTCACTTTCTCAGTACGCTACGGCGCCAGAGTCCTCCCAGCATTCACTTTCCAGGTGTCTCGCCACGGTGCCAACCTCCTGGGGTTTGACCTGTTCTGCGCCTTGGGCTTCTCTGTCACAGACAATACTGGCTCTAGCATCCTGACGGTGTCCACGGCCTGGCAGCACCACTGGCCTTCGCTCTTCACTGGGCTGGGTTGCCTCACTGCCTTCAACCACCAGCCACTCATTGATCCAGCTGTCTCCCCTGTCATTCAACCTCTGCGCCGGCTGCCACTTGCCCTCCGGGATGACATCACGGCTGAGCTGCAGAAACTGCTGGATACAGGAATCATCGAGCAGGTTGACACATCACCCTGGATCTCAAACTTGGTGGTGGTGGAAAAAAAAAGTGTGGCGGCCTGCGTCCCTGTGTTGACCTTAGACAAGTGAACAAGGCCGTGATCCACGATAAATATCCGTTGCCCACAGTGGAAGAACTATCTGCCAAATTCCACGGCTCTAAGGTCTCCAAACTTGATCTCCGCCAGGGCTACCTACAGGTTCCTCTACACCCAGACAGCCGCAATCTCACGGCTTTTGTGACTCACATGGGGGTTTTCCGTTACACCCGTATGCCCTTCGGCCTCAGCTCTGCCCCCAGCTGTTTCCACCAGCTGTTATGGCCACCATGGTGGTGTACCTGGATGACATTGTGGTGCACAGGGCAACACAAGCCTTACACAACGATCACCTCTGCAGGGTGTTTGATGTGCTTGCCCACCACAACATCACATTAAATGAGGAGAAGTGCATCATAGCAGCATCTGCCATTGAGTTTGTGGGCTTCGCCTAACCACTGATGGCTTGAACCCCCTCCACTCCAATGTTGCAGCTGTGCTGCGCCTGCCTGAGCCCTCCTGTCCTGCACAGCTGTCATCGTTTCTCGGGATGACTGCCTTTTACCTGCGCTACCTGCCCCATTACTCTGACACTACAGCACCGCTTCGTCCCCTTCTCAAACAGAATGCACCCTGGTCCTGGACCCCTGCATGCGCTGCCGCTGTCCGTCGGCTCAAATCCCAACTGACTTCTCCACCTGTGCTCGCTCACTTTGACCTGCGATGCCTCCAACGCCGCTGTTGGCGCAGTTCTGTCCCAGCTCCAGGGCGGAACTGAGCGCCCAGTGGCATTTGCCTCACGGTCACTGACTTTGGTCAAGCAGAAGTACTCAGTTGGAGAGAGGGAGGCTCTGGCCTGCCTCTGGGCATTTGAGAGGTGGCACATGTACGTGTATGGCCGCCATTTCACTCTGAGGACCGACCACCAGGCCCTGACAGCTCTGTTGGACACAGGTGGGTCAGGACACAAGCTACTGCGCCTCTACCGCTGGACTGAGCGGCTGCAGGAGTACAATTTCACTGTGCAGTTCACTCCGGGGAGGGAGAACGTAGTGGCGGACCTCCTCTCCAGAGCCACACCATCCTCTCCATCCGGTGCCTCCGCAGACACGTCAGAGCCGGAGCTGGTCCTAATGCTGCACACACCCCTTAAAGCAGCCATCTCTTTGAAGGAGCTTGAGGCAGCATCTGCAAAGGATCCCATGCTCACCCAGCTCTGCACCTTCATCCGGGAAGGCTGGCCTGCAAGAGTTCCCCAGCACATTAAGAGCACAGGTCCTACACATGCTACATGAAGGGCACCTAGGCATTGTGAAGGTCAAGCAGCGCTGCAGGAGTTTTGTCTGGTGGCCTGGCATTGATAATAACATTGAGGTGATGGTGAAAGATTGTGCAGCCTGCCTCACTAGTGGCAAAACGGGCCCGCCCCCACCTCCGCCTTTGCAGCCTCTGCCGTGGCCACCTTCACCATGGTCCCACAGGTCCCGCACCTGGCAGACAACCTCCTCTTCTCGGCAGCACTGCAGAATACGCTGCTTCATTACAGGGCAACGTCACATGCCACTACAGGCAGCTCTCCTACACTTCTGATGCTGGGACGCGAACTTCAGCTTCCCCTGGACCGCCTGCGTGACGGCACCCTTCCCAGTTGGGAGAATAGAGCAGCAGCAACGTCGCATGAAGCGGCAGTTCGACATGAAGCGCCGGGTGAAACGTCCCTTCTTCACAGTTTCAGACTGGGTCCGAATATGCCGGCCCACTCGCTCCCACAAGCTGCGCTCATTCTGGTCTGCGCCTCAACAGATCACTGCACAGCTGGGCCCAGCTACCTTCCGCCTGACTGACGGTTCACGCTGGCACGCCAGCCGCCTTAGACAGGTGGCTCAACCCGCCGCCCCTGGTCAGACATCCACAATTGATCCGTGCCACACTGATGGGGACTGGGACTTCCCTGATGTCAGGCCAGCGACCACTGTTAGGTGTCCACCCGGGCCAGATCTATCAGCCGACCCTCTGCAGCCTGGGTCCCGTCCTGTTCGGGTCCGTCACAGGCCACATTACCTCAATGACTATGTGATTGACTTTTAAACTTATTTAGAGCAGAGCCTGGGATGTGGCAGAATAACCCACAAGGCTATGCGGGTAAACTGGCAGTCTACCCGGTTTGCCCAGATATGTTCAGGCCAAATGTTTATTTGTTTGTTAGAATGCACAGTTGAGAAGCCTTCCTCTTTATGCTGTATGTTCTCAGGGAGGGGGGGGTAAATGTGGCATATACTTGTTACGACAGTGTGACTTCACGACACACTGAAGTAAAGTGTTTTTGGAGTGGGGTGTGAAGTGGGGGTTACGGAGCTGTTTAATAAAGTACACAGTTTGCACACAGCAGTTGTCCGTGTTTGTGCGATATAACAAGTACTGCCTAGATTGCTGCCTAGCGTAATGTTATTGATAAGACTATACAATACATTGCTTGTTTAAAACAGAGTATAAAGTACAACATAACCTCGTCTATTTCACTGGGTGAATAAAGAGCATATTTTGTACTTTACCTGAGCAAAAAGATAATCAATGACACTGCAGTCAAGTACTGGGCTGATTGTGTCTCTGGTCAGACTATAGCGGTATGTTGCTCTTGGTCCTTGTGCAAACCAGTTTCCAAAGAAAAATCTGTATCAAAAAAATACCAAATTCATCATTGAATTACATATGTAGTTTTGTAAGATTAAGACCAGATTGAAGAAATTTAAACTAAATGGCTTAGACTTTATATATATATATAATGTTCAACGATTATTGCATTAAATTAAATTAAGGCTTTTCGGTGCAAGATTGATTTCACCTTTATAATCTGATAAACAGAATATTTCATCTTTAAAACAGTCTCATCTTTGTTTTTGTTTTTTGTTTTTTTTGCACTAACCCTAACCCTTTCAGATTAGCATGTGCCTATATCATATCATTAAAAACATGCCAACAAAATTTATGTAAAGTCTTCTTAAGTAAATGAGTGGATAACATTCGGGTGAATTTTCACCTACCTGACTCTGAAATGGACTTGTAACTTTTCATCTGTGTTGAACATGTGTGATGGAGGATACCAAAATGAGAAATCAGAAGAGGCCAACCCAAAAAGACTCAGGTACACTGGTAAGATTCCTAAGGACATAAAAATCAACCCATCAGCTCTGACCTTTTAGCTCCCACTAAAAAGGAAAAACTAGCAAAGGTTTGCCTTTTGCACACTTGTAAAATGATGTGTAAAATGCATTCACTTTGGTTTTAGCATTGAGAAGCCTTCAGCCAGTCCCATGGTTCTTTACTGTACACTTACCACATCTTTTTCCAGCCTGAATGCAGACATTTTCAGCTGAGACTTGGCCACATGAAATGTGTATTGTTGTTGCTTCCTTTGTGGTGGGAAAGTAGTAGAGGTGGACTTGTAAAGTGGAACCAGTGCTTGAACTGGACCTCTGGCTGCCTCCCCTGTCTCTTATCACCAGAGGAGCTGACTCCTCCTCACTGAGATCCATGAATATTCCTGAGGAGGAAACTGAATCGAATGGAGAGTGATTTTTGACATGCAATACTGTAACATATTTTCGTTAGACATAAAAATTAGTAGCATCATCAGGACAAAAGATAACACCTCATATTTTACTCGCATCCCTTTAAGAGTTTGGAAATGGGGAGTCAAAAGTGGTTTGCCAAATGTAAATGTGATCCCATTAGGTATGTTTGAGACGATTGCCTGGAGAGTTTGCTTGACATCTACAATTGAGGGTCAAGTAGCACCATGGATGAAGGGCAAAATCCGAATTCCAAGCAGTCAAGATTAAGAAACACAGATTCACAGTCAGCACATGCTAATGTTTCCTGCCACTAAAGACACTTCAGAGCCATAAAGTACCAATTCTACCAAGAGCCCAGATGCCAAAATAAATCATGGAGTGAGCCATGACACTCATGCAGTGCATGGTGTGCAGGCTGCCATCTGAGATCTTTATTGTCCTGACTGTGGTTTGTTGCTGTGTTCTTCCCCATTGCCATAAGTACTGTTTAACTTCTTAACATTTGGTTAAGTTTATATACTGAAGGGGGTGTTTTAATTCTATTACCTTTGGGGCATTTGTATAGGCACCAAAACATATTTCGCTGCAAGCCAATTAATGTACATGTTTGTGTATTATGTGTTTTTTGATAGTTGGGATAACTGGTGAGTGGGGCTATGGCTTGCTATGGTCTGTATTAGGCCCATGGCCTCAGTATAACGGGGTTGGTGGGGAAGGAAGTTGTCTGTATGGAGAGTCTTATTTGCTCAAGGTGGTATAGGGTCTAAGGACATAGCCTGGCTACTTAGCCTATTTACTGTATTTTCTTTTTTAGCACCGGGTTCCAAATTTTTGGGTGTTTGTCATTAGAAAGATTTGTAACTTTTTTAAAGAAAAAGCAGAAAAAATTAACAAAAAACTTTCAGCTTTAGAATGCATATTGATCCAACGTAGGAGGTTAAGTTGTTTTACTTGTGATATTTGCTGTATACTTTTGTTATATATTGACAAGCAATATTGACATTGCTATCGTTGATAGTAAATAGTACTTAGTAGTAAATAGTACTTAAATAACGTGCTTAAATTTGGATAATAATTCCTAGTCAGTCAAGACAATTAACAACTTTAGCTTTAACTTTTGAGAGCTTAATAACTTGTGTTTAATGTCCAAAAACTGTCATAATACATAGTGTTTAAGACAAGGAATTATTTCACATAATTTATTATTATTTTACAATGCAATGGGTTAGACCCAACAAGGTTTGCACTGATTTACTCATGTGGCAGCCTGAAACTACACGTTCCTCTTCTATACATGCAACTTTGGCTGCAAGATTTCCCATCTCTCCCTTTGCTGTCACTGCCTCTGCTGCCCTGGATATTCGCTGTTAAGCCTGTTGATTAGGCTCCACCACCACCCCAGTATCATACCTCTGGGCTTCAACAGTGGGCTAAGACATTCTGCAGTAAAGCAGCATGACCTCAAATTATGTTTTCAAATGTCCTGTAGATTTGTGGAAATCCCCATTATATGAAAAGCAACCGCTGAAGCCAAATCAGGAAGACAATATGTAGACAACATATTCTTATACACAATTCAAAGTTTTCAAGTTGTTTTCAAATGCATCGATTCATTTACACTGACGCCAAGGATCGGTTTATGTTTGTATTTTCACATGTATAACAATGATTATCTACATAAACAAAAATCAAGGAGGAATGATTACTTTAATCTGTAACAATATTATGTTCACCCAATATGAAACAGTTGTTTAGACTTTGTTACAGTCAGGTGGCAGGTGAGAAGAAATTTAAAAACAAAATTGTTACAATGACCGACAAATCCTATACACTATAATGTGGTTCTTGTCAATACAAAATAGAACTTTGACATACCGTAACACTTACGATCTACAAACGTAAAACTAAAGATCAACATGTGATGTAAAAGAAATCTCAATAGGTTGTGTTCTACCTTTAGATTAATTCAGCAATAGTCTTCGTCTTGAACATTTTTAAACCAGGCCTCTCTTCTTTGACTTCTGTCTTTGTGCTGTGTGCGTGCGTGTTACCAGGAAGTTCAGTAGGATTTCCTGATTTAGACGAGCAGATGCACCAAAAGCAACACTCTCTAGTCCTCTCTGTTTAACTGTTTTTATCCCACAGACTGAGCTGATGAACACTTTCATCGCAAACACACAACAATTCGAATTTTAAACATGTATTCATGATGTTTTTCCTCCCTCTATATAATGCTATTTAAATAATCTATTAAAAATGTAATTAAAAGTAAGTAGAGGTGTGATATGGACAATGCTGAACATTTATTAAATTGAAACTGCATGGTCACTGCACTCGGTCTGAGGATTAAAAATTCTGGATTATAAATAAATCAGACATTGTGCATACATGTTATTTCTGTTCATATAGACTCTCATTATTTGAGAATCTTACAGGTTTCTGAAAAATTTCCAGTAATATGTGGAACTGTTTGAGTCCAGTTGCTTATATCTACACTCTTGAAGGTATAATGACCTGGGTGACTGAGAAGCTGGTGTTTTTAAGAGCCCATGACCATATTCTTACTTAAAATACTGGAGTGATATCAGTGTTTGATGATTATTTGCTATAATTTTATTTGGAAATAATCTATTTACATCTGATTGGTTACCTCACCCCACTGTCACATTAAATGATAGTTCCAGTGAAAGGGAATGCAATTTTGTGTAGAAATCCATTCATCTGACATTACAGGAAAAGAGAACCAGATTACAGCTGCGGTTCCCCCCATTCAGCTCATGTTTTTTTTGGGGTTTTTTTTTTATATCTATTTCCTGTTACAGCTGTATAAAAAGTACCTGGTCTAAACAGCAGACATTTTAATGGTTTTATCCATCCTTTAATTGCTAATACTTAATTTGTTACCACCAAAAGTGTTTTTTAAAGTAGTGCTTGCATGCTGAAGCTAATGTATGCATATAGAAAATAAATACACAGTCTGAAGTCAATATACACAGTATATTGTGCGTGTGTGTGTGTGTGTATGTGCCGTATGTATAAACTCATTTGACCTACAGACATGCATGTCACAAAACGCAGTTCACTCTGTCTTACAAAAATGTGTCTATAAAACCTTTATCTCTGTCACTGGGAAAAAGACGTTATTTTTTGCAAAAATCCACAGTGTTTTGAGGAACATACATTTATTTTTGAATATTCCCTTTCCTACTTTTAATATTCTACGCTCATTTTAATTTAGTTTTTATTTAATTGATTTTAAGATTTAATCTGTTAGGTTTCTCTGGATCTATCTGTGCTTTTGTGGTTGTTTAGTCTCGAATAGTCAGTCTAGAATAAAGACCCAAGCAAGCTTTTATCATTTAACTACTAGCTGATACGGTCGCCTTTCTTTGATCCAGCATCAACTGTAGTCTGTATGAACTTTATCTTTTCTATTTTCACTTTACCCTAATTACTAAACACAACTAGCATTTAACTTAAATGGGGGATCTGGGTGTCTGCCCTTTTGTGTGATTGCTAGAAATAAAGATGCAAAGGGCAGTTTGAGCTCTGCAGGTCATCCACTTATGCAGTAGGGGTGGAGCACGAGTCTCCCAAGGATCATGTGCCGCACACTGCAGGTGCTTCTTAACATAGAACATTGTGGTTGTGCACAGCTATATAAGCTGTCACAATCCCTGCACTGACTTTGCTGAATGGACTGAACAGAGAAACAGTGGTGAGTTCTTGATATCATTTTTACACTTTCTGATTTAGAGAGAAAAAAAAAAATCATTGTGGTCAAAAAGTCAATTTCAAGTCACAGAATTTTGCTAAAACTTGCAAAAACCTGACCAGAATTGCCTCGATTTTAGCTGCAGCTGCTCAGTTTTAATTCATTCAGAAATAGTGCATATTTACTTTTTATTAAAATTACAGATAGTTTACATTACTGTACCTCAAATATTCACCTTTGGGGATTTTTGCAGTTTAAAATGTCAAGGCAAAAAAAAAAAAAGATCAGCTCTTAGCATGGGGTAAAATTGAACAAATATATGAGATGCTGGGAGTAAAAAGTTTAAATGTGGAGTTTTGAAATGCATTTTTAAAATGGGATTCTACCTGGATCTGCCATTATTGTACATTTTTTAAAATGTATGTAAGATTCGTCAACAACCAATAGGAGCATCTGTCTGTGCTGGTGTAGAATTTTGATCTGGAAAAGTTAATGGTTGTTGTTTAAAAATGGCACTAATTGGCATCGTTTCCAATTTAATGTTTTTTGTGCTAATGTCAATCATAGTTTGTGTCATTAAACTAACAACCAACATACATCATAGGAAGCAACAGAGTAGGAAATGTGGTCATGTCGAGATTTTTCACTTTTTTCCTTAAATTCTTAAAATTTAAAATATTACTCCAGTGTAAAATGGATTTTTTTTTTTTTTTTCTTTTTGTCAAGATGCCCAAAGTTTAAAAGTTGTTACATCTTGGGCTGTTTCTACAAATTGCATTAGAGTTGTGTTAATTACTCCTAAACACCATCACTCTTGTTTTGCTGCAGCCCCCTAGTGGGCATGGCGGTACTACAGGTAGGCTGTCAGAGGTCATTAAATATAAACGTTTCTATTTTTCAGTTATGTGATTCAGTTTTTCACTTGCTGGAACACATGTAAGATGGATTTGTTTTATTCCTTATAAACACTTCTTAAAATCTAATTATGTGTTACTGTTGACCTACAGTAGTATAGCAGGTAATATACGGTATATAACAATATTGTGACATCGTATGTGTAAGTATCCAATGTTAGCCGGTCAGCAAACAGGCCTAAAATTTCAGTATTTGCACTCATTGTTAATTTGTTAATTTTATTTTGTTAATTGTTTCTGGATCAGATTAGACTGAATTAGATTCGATCCAGTTTGACAATTTAGAGTGAGCACTTTGTGAAGAAGCAAAACCTTTCAAATATTATATGAGCCCAGCTGTAACAACCACATGCAAATATATGCAAGTTCTGAAATAAAATGAAGTGGACTGATTATTAACCTGCTCTGAAATTTTGTATCCCCATGTTCACATCATCCTAGTCTTATGTTGATCAGAGTCTTGATTCAAAGCATTTGCAGATCCATTTGGGAATGGATACCTTTGAGAGGGTTCATTTGCACATTTGTATTCAAAGTCAAGCACTAAGTGTGGTGATACTGAACTTGAATTTAAAACAAATAAAATATAAATGCAGACATGGCATTTACTGTGAACCAGTTTAATGGCTTTGGTTTTAAAAACCTACAACAGTTGTGCATGTGTGCAGTAAATGTGGAATTTTTAACTACACCATAAACCCAAGGAACTTTATGATAAACACTATTTACATATCACTTTTGAGTCTTACTGTATTTAAACTTAGACAACATGATAGCCTCTTTTAAGTAAGACCCCTGGTGGTTGGAACAGTCCATGGTGGGGATGGGACGGGTCTGTGCTGATGTTACGGGCCCTGGTCAGGCAACATTTTCTGCAATGTCTTTGATGGGAGGAAGTGAAGTCCAGATTAGTTTGTCCGCTGTCCTCACCACCCTGTGCAGGGACTTCCAGTCAGAAGCACTGTAGGCTCCTGACCACACAGACATGCAGCGGGTCAGTATACTCTCTATAGTGCCTTTGCAGAAGGTGGTGAGATTTGGAGGGGGATTGTGTTCTCCCTATCCTGTGCAAAAAGTGCATGTGCTGTTAAGCTCGCTTTATGAGAGCTACAGTCAGACCAGGTCAGATAATCTGTTAACTGCACCCCGAGGAACATGGTGCTGCTGACTATCTCCACTGCTGTGTCAGTGATGAGGAGTGGTGTGAGATTGGGCGGGTTGATCTCCTTGGTTTTGTCGACATTCAGGGCGGGGTTGTTGATTTTGCACCGCTCAATCAGAGGTTTCACCTCCACCCTGTAGGCCAGGTCGTTTCTGATGTTTCTGATAAGTTTGGTTTTCATGGCTTGAATCTGTCATTTGTCTCTGAGACCATCTTGAAAACCAATTTTAAAACACATAAAGCTTCATTTTTTTTTTTTGCACAGTGGAGAGAAGTGGGCTTTTAGTCGGACTATTGGCAGGTGAAGCATTACAGATATCACATATTCTTGTGTCACGTGTCTCCATCGCTTTCTAATTGTCTTTTACTCTGGCAGATTCACCAAACACCTGAATTTAACGATCCACTTGTTCTACAAGACTGAGGGCTGCAAAAATACAACAATGGAGGAGCAGTCTCCCAGTGAGCCATTAACTTCGGGTTTTGTTCTTGCTGACTATGCTGTATTTGCCATCATGTTGTTGGTCTCCATGGCCATTGGACTCTTTCAAGCTCTGAAGAAGAGTTCGAGGAACAGGAACGCTGATGAGTTCTTCACTGGTGGCCGGAGCTTACAAGCGGTGCCTGTTGGGCTGTCGCTCTGTGCCAGTTTTATGTCAGCAGTCCAGGTTCTGGGTGTCCCAGCTGAGGCTTCCCGCTATGGCTTTAAATTCCTCTACATGTGCCTCGGACAAACCATCAACTCCCTGCTGACAGCTTACTTTTTCCTGCCTGTATTCTTTCGCCTGGGTATCAGCAGCACCAATCAGGTCTTACTCAGCTCCAAGTTGTTGTCACTTCTCCACTGAATCATGTAGACAGCTAGAAATGGGTGTTATCATTTCTCATGGTTTGTTCTCTCTTGGTTATGCCACTAAATTAATGTATTTACCACATTTAACTAATATGAGCTTTTAAAGCACTTCAGATTGTTGAAGGGCTATAAAATTGTTTTTTTTAAAAAAATCACTTATTAATATACAAACTAATCAAGATTTTAAATTATTTGCACATTAAGCAAACACAGAACAACACAAGGAACTTTTTTTTCTTGTTTAAAGGTCCAGTGTTTTATAATACCACTTTTGTTTTGTAGTTAAGCATTTCAGTGAGTACGCCTACCTTTTATGAGATTAACTACTTAAATGGGGGATCTGGGTGTGTGTGACTAGTGTGTTGAAGTAGAACTGGAATTCTCTGCACCTGTGGCTCATCAAATGAGATAGAAATATGAGGTGAGGAAGGACGAGGGACGTGTGCAGAAAGATACTATGACGTGTTATAACTCCTGCCTTCTGTCCTGTCGCAGTATCTGAAGCTGAGATTTGGCCGAGGGATGCAGCTGTTGGGGAGTATCCAGTTTCTTGTGGCAACGGTATAGAAAAGGGGATGTCACATTTCACATTTTCACAAACTTTCTTATGTCAAAAACGTTCACCCTACACTTTGACAGTTTACTGATTCTCTATGGTTTCCCTGTTTCTCAGCTGCTTTACACAGGGATTGTTATCTATGCACCTGCCTTGATACTGAACCAGGGTAAGAGACGACATTCAAACATATACCACCATGCAGATCCTCTGTAGATCTTTTCCTTTAGATACCACAGTGACAAATGTTTGGGCAATGGAAATGTGAGCTACATCCATATTTGTTATATTAAATACCAAGTCTAAAACACATACAATGGTACATGTAAGTACTGATCAGGATGCAGACGGCAGACATATTAACTTTAGTATTGTTGCTTTTGCTGTCTTCTTAAGGTTACAGCTTATTTTGAAATAATCAGTGACACAATTAAGGCCATGCATATTTCACCGATGCATTTAACAGCATTGTTGCTGTTGTATGTGACAATCTCACCACTGTTTGGGACCATGTCATGCGTGAATGCAAGAACAACAGCAGCACTTTGTATGTACTAAATATCCTTAAGCCAACAACCACACCTAGGCCAACTTTAAATGTATTTACCACTCCCATAACAAAGATTTAAATGTAGATGTCAAGTGTTATTTTTCTGCTTTAAAGATGTTAAAGCTTTAACAGCACCACTGTTTTTTGCTTGCTTGTTGTATTTTAGCAACTGGACTCAACATATGGGCATCTTTGTTTTCTACTGGGGCCATTTGCACCGTGTACACCACAATGGTGAGAACAACTTTTAATAAAAACAACCTGTCTGACTGATTTGGGTTTAGGTTCTCATGTTCAAGGATACAAGGCAAATATTCAAACAGTGTTTGTTTGGAAATGTCTGTATTAATTGGCAAGTTGGCCAAGATTAATGAAGGAAAATGTTTAATTTAAATTCTAATACATAGAACAAGATGTTAAATGCATGTGACAGGGATTATCATCAAGCATCAGTAAATAAAGGGCACATGACAAAGTAAAATACTGGGCCTGTTACGTTTCTTTAGATTTCACTGACTACAATCTAGTTTGTATTAATGTCAACCGATGTTATGGATAATTCCTTTTGCTTTGTTATCAAGTATAACTTGACAGAGTTAAGATGAGCACAGTCAGATCATAATAATTCATCTGAACTTTAGAATGATTTAAAATTTGGAGGTTTTAGAATATGTGAGACTATTAAAAATCGGACCTTCCTTCTGGTGAATTCTCGTTTTTGATGTGATTCTCATTGAACACACATTGCGCTCCGTTAAGGGTAATACTAATTTAAAGGCCTCGAAGAACTGTGTTCTTAAAAGACGGACAGATAATGGAGTTGACCCGCCGGTTTAGAATGGACACTTGCATACGTGCATATCTGCTTCATTTGGACAGAAAGACATTTTGAGATGTTGGTGGAATTTGTTTGAGATTGAAATCTTTGACGTTGTAAAATGGAGCAGGAAAATGTCCCACACTGATGGAAGCAGTGGACAACTCTCTCCTTTAACATTTTTTTACAATAGGAACCATTCGTTAAGGGACCATCAAAACTCTTCATTTAACATCTGCAGCTTCCACCTGATGCTGACAGAATGCCTCAATTTCAATGTATTATTATATTATATTATTAAAGTCTCTACCTAATTCTAGGTAAGCAAATGTATTTTCAAATAATTATAGCCTGCTGTGGCATGGTAAGAGCCCTCCACTATGGTGTCTCAAAAAAGGTCTAACAAGACTAGACTAGGTAGAGCATAAAGAAACCTTTCATTATATAGTATAGGACCAAATATGAGAAATGTGATTTTACAGAAAGGCTAAGTTTACTTTTTTAATGAAAGTCTCTGTCTGTGCATCTCTTCTGTCCTCTGTGCTTATCAGGGTGGAGTGAAAGCAGTAATCTGGACAGACGTCTTCCAGATCATTGTGATGTTTTCCGGCTTTGTGGCTGTTTTAATCCATGGCACGCTTCTGGTTGGTGGTCCTGCAGTGGTGCTTGAAACTGCAAGGAATGGATCGCGTATTAATTTTAATGAGTACAAAACACTTTTTTTACAGCCTCACATCACAGTATTTATAGGACTGATGTAATTTCATTCTGGTGGTGGATAGTGTTACTAATGTTTGTCGTCTAATTGTTTTTTTCTACACAAATGAACAAACCCAGAAACAGAAGGTTAACAAGATTTATTCTGACTCTAAGTGCACTTAATAGATTTCTCTTGTACTTACAACCACGCCTCAGTTGCTGTCGGGTCTTTGTTCTCATGGGGCTGTAGCTTATGCATGACAAGAAATCTCACGTGTGCAGTGTCTGAGGATTTACAGATCCACAACATATTATATTTAGAGTTGAGACAATTTTTAGTGCCATCATTATAAATGTCAAGCCCAAACTATAAAGTATGACTTCAAATGTGCTGCCCCTAAGGCTGGTTTCCAAAATATAAACTGCTGCAAGTGTTTACCTGGAACTCAACCACACAAAATGAAGTCCCACTGATAATATTCAATAATATTCAATATTATTCTGCCCCAGTTTTGACCTGAACCCACAGCGGCGCTATACATTCTGGAGCCTCTCTGTTGGTGGTGCATTGGTGTGGCTGTCTATGTACGGTGTAAACCAGGCGCAAGTGCAGCGCTACATCTCCTGCAAAACAGAGAGAGAAGCACAGTGGTGAGTGGAGATCTATCTTCCCTTTTATATAGAGTTGTTTTACTTGTTTTACATTCCTAATAAATTTGCCCAGTGATTTCAGAATCGAGATTTGTATTTGCTGCCCTTTATCTAAGGAGTACCTTAAAACAGACACTGGTATAGCAAAATTAGATTAAGATGGAGTAAGAGAAATTTCATTAATTATTGTGTTGTTTTCTTTTTGTTTTTGTTTTTTTTTTTTCATTTTCTATACACTCAAAATTCATTCAAAATTCACCAGCGTCACTACGATCACGTACCCTGGTATATAAAGTAGAACAGTATTTGTTATTTTCCTCCAAAGCTACACGTCCCACAGTTTGAAAACCATGGATTCAAGTAATGATTTTTCCTGACAGGAAATACAATTAAATAACTCATAAGGAGGAAGTTATTGGTAGAAAACTAATGTCATTTCCATGATGATGGTCTACCTTAATACATTGTCATGCACTGCTGAAGGACAAGGTCTGACATTGAAATGATAGACTTTATTCATTTAGAATCATTATCCAGTAAAGCTGAAATTATATTTTTACCCATATCGGGTAACTGTAAATAACAGAAAAGCACAAAGGGTAGAATTAACACTCATATGTCCTTTTATTACAGGGCGCTGTTTGTGAACCAAGTAGGTCTGTGCCTCATTGTGAGCTCTGCAGCGACCTGTGGCATCGTCATGTTTGCATATTACATCCACTGTGATCCTCTGAAATCTGGGAGGATATCTGCTCCAGATCTGGTATTCATGACAAGATTATTCTAACTGATTAATGAATAGAATTGTGTGTGGTTTATTAGATGCAGACTGTGAAAGCCATTTTTCTTCCTTTCTTCACACATTATACCGTATGTATTATAAAATTGTGGCTGAGAGCATGTGAAACATGTGGAGTGAGTAATTATGGAGTACAGACTGAAGCAAGGTAGTTAGGAACATATTTTCCTGTGGGATTACAAAGTCAGAAAAGATTTTTTTTTTTTTCATCGCTTTACACATCGCTTTAAGACAGGGATTTGTCAATACTTTTCATTTCAGATTTTGTAAATGTTCAATAATCATCAAGAGAAAATGAATACATTTTTCTAGTACTGATAACTGTTTTCCCACTTGGACTCACTCAATGCAGTACATGCCATACTTTGTGTTGGACATATTCAAGAATCACCCAGGCTTTCCAGGTCTTTTCCTTGCCTGTGCATACGGCGGGACTCTGAGGTATGGGAATCTTATTTTCTCTAAAGCCAACTAAACTTATCACAGATTTCCCCAATAATGCCAAAATATTTAGAGTTAACGCTTAAAAATGATGTATACTATACTGTTGTATCAGTACTATACTTGGTGCATGCCAAATTCTGTGTATTTTGTGAGTTTCTAATTGTTTGTAATTGTCAGTGTCTGGATTCCACTGTTGCTGATAAGAAAATGAGGATGAGGATAATGAAGCCTGTAGTCAGACAGCTCCAGGCAGCTCCAGTCTGTGCAGTGAAAGACAAAAACAAACACAGCTGTGTTTCCACACAGCTGTGCGGGCCACAGTATTCAATGAACTTCACTGACCACAAACTCAAGCATGGTGCTAATCTGGAAATGGACCAAGATTCAGATAAATAAAATAAAACAAAATTTTATTAGACCACCTGTAATAAAAACAAGGAAACATAGATATTTTAGAAATCTTTCCAAAACCTGTTTAAAACTAAAAAAAATTATTTACCTGGCAAATAACATGCTGAAATCACCTTTTTATAAGTCGGAAATTCACATTCAACCACTTAAACGATTTTTTGTGTTCAGGAATGCAAGTAAATAACTACAATTCGACATTTTAATCAATAAATAATAATGTGAAAATTCATTGATAACAACAATAATTATATTTTGGCATTTTACAGAAACTTGATGAATTTGATAATTGTCGGTGCTGAATTAATTTAGGGCAGCTGTGGCTTTGTCAACTTGCCTAATACCACAGAATTAATTTAAAGTATAAAATGGTCGATTAGGTGCTGATATGGGGTCAATTCTAAAACAAACTCTTTTGAATAGCACGGTCTCAACGAGTATCAATGCCATGGCAGCAGTAACGGTGGAGGATCTGCTGAGACCTCGTCTGAGCCATATGACGCAGAAGAAACTGATTCTTCTCTCCAAAGGACTGTGTAAGTTAATTTTCACAGATAAGATAAGATAAGATAAGATAAGATAAGATAAGATAAGATAAGATAAGATAAGATAAGATAGAGTCTGATCCGACCCCCTCTTGTAGAGGGCAGCAACATGGACAGTCCAGTTAAATGTTCAGGTGAACACCCAGGTACCTATAAGATGTCACCATCTCGATGTCCATTCATTGGATGTTCACCAGTGATATCTTCTACGGAGGCTGTTCTGAAGGCACCAGGCCACATAGTCCTGCATCAGTTCTCCATGCTCCTTATTGCCATCATCTGTGAGGCACTTCTGCACTTAATCTGCACACAATTCCCCTGTACTACAGACAGCCATGTGCTCGACATAATCTCAGGTCCTCATACACTGGGGTCTAATGGTGAGGTAATCCACAATCCAGGATGTGAGGTGGAGATCCACTCTGGCGTGCTCCAGTTTATTCATCAGAAGTGCTGGTTATGTAGTGTTGAAGGCAGTAGAGGCATCAAAAAACATGATCCTCACAGTGCACCCAGACTTTTCCAGGTGAGAAAGAGCTCTGTTCTGCAGGCAGATGACAGCGTCACCCTCCCTGATGTTAGGCTGGCAGGCGTAACTCACAATTTCATAATTGACATGTTAGTCAAGACCACTTCAAAAGAGAAGTGATTGTAACTAACGTTACAGTGAGATATTGTGCCTATTCCAGCCGGACACATCAGATTTGTGACTAATGTGTCCATCAAGTTCCTTACGAGTCGTGGGGAGAAGCTCCAAGTCTCTTCATCATGTCATCATTCCATGATGAAGTCCAACTCTTCATCATGGAAGGACTTTTCTTTTTGCCTTAGGCCTTTTTTGCCCAGGAACAAGCCTTCTTTTTAAGTAAACCCAGAGGGTTGTCTTCAGCTGGATGCTTTGAACTTCTGCCACTTCTGCTGTAGCCAAGCAGAACTTGTGAACTTAATAATAAATAATCATGATGACATACACCATGCACAGGACATCCAGAATTCTGAGCTTTAAAAAGAACCAAAGTGTTAACAGGTCATGAATAAGTGGGAAGGGATAGAAACCTGCTACACATCAGTACTCTACTATATATCTACTATATTTGTTTACTAGCATCTTGTGAGGCAAAATGTTGCATAATGCACCTGTTTTGCACAGTTTCTACATTGTTTGCTCTTCTTTTCACAAAGCTTTCCTGTATGGAGTTGGTTGTATCACTGTTGCTGTTCTCTCCTCCCTGCTGGAATGGGGAGTACTGCAGGTATAACACGCACACGCATCCACGTCATATCATGTCTAATCCATCATGTGACCCCAGTTCAATCAAAAGACACAATATGCAGGCCTTGAACCTCAGAACTGTGTCTTGAAAGTAATTCAAACATTTTAAGTGGACTAATACAAATACAAACAAGCACAAACAAACCAGCTGTTAATACCACTGTACTTGATTTAATAATAATTAAATTTTAATACAACTAAAGCTCCACCACTTAAATAAATATAACATGTAAATCTAAGTTTAAGGTTTCGCTGTGCAGAGTGCTTCATCAGTTTGGTCTTCTGTGTGATATATGTCTTACCTTACATCACGTATCTTTTCTCAGCAGCATCTATGATTGTTTTTCCCCAGGGATCATTTATTGTCATGGGTGTGGTCAGCGGTCCTTTACTAGGAGTGTTTATATTGGGAATGTTTGTTCCAGCAGCAAACAGACTGGTGAGTGAGTTGATTCAGTGCCAAGAGAAAGTTAAGAGTTAGTGCTATTGTTTATTGTGTATTCAGCTAAATTGTGGTTCTTTTGGTGGGAAAATATTGATTGAGTTTATAAAAGCTTTTATAAACTCAATGCTCTCTGTCCTGAGCTCCTCTCATCAGATGGCATGAATCATAACAGTCTGTGACAGTACAGTGAATGAATACATTTCATCCTCCGGAGGCAGTGGACACCACCTCCCCAGCTGACATACTTTTTTTTTTGTACATTAATAAATAGCGCACATAATTTATTATTACTTCCAAGATATTCACCCAGATCGTGACATGATTTCTTTGCCTTTTGGTTCAGACCATACTTCATGTTACCGCAGTAGCGTCAGTGGTGTTTTCATTCACTGAGCTCCTCCAGACACTTGTTTTTCTCTCAGATCTCACTTGGTCACACGAGATGCCTCAAGGGTACGTTTTATTACCTGGTGTCAACTGTTGTAACTAACGCTGACAACTTGTGACAGATTCACTCACGAAGGATGTTTATACCAGGTCTGAATGGGGGCCTTTAGAGAAGGCTTGCTTCAGGCAAAGATGCTGGACTTAGTGTTTTTATTTTTATTTTTTATGTCTTTCAGGGAGCATTCTCAGGAATGGTATCAGGCTTCTGTGTCTCTCTGTGGTTGGGTGTTGGTTCAACTCTCTACCCACCCAGTGAAGAGACTATGGGTGTCTTACCCAGCTATGCAGGCCAGTGTCAACCTAACAATATGACACTGAATAGCTGTGACCAGGATGAGCACTACATATCCACACCCCTTCACCCCAATGGCAAAAGGTCAGTGAGCTTAATAGCATGCATTTATGCATAACTCTGAAATTATTCAAACAAGAATGCCGTTTCAATTTGCCTTTTTTTCCTCAAACTAGGGGCCTGCACAACTTTTACTCCATATCCTACCTGTACTTTGGTGCTATGGCAACTAGTACTGTCATACTTGTGGGGCTGATAGTGAGTTATGCTACAGGTAAGCAGATTAAAATAAACTAAAATGAGCTACTGCTGAGTTTGGTTGAAATGGAAACTGCTGTTTGAACTATACTTAATAACTGAGCTGCCAGCTTGACACTAACCTACATGGAAAAAAAACTCTGATTGCCATAAAAAATACTACAGCGGAAAAGTGTGATTCAACTCTGTCATCTTGGCATTATTACTGCTAATTAAATGACATATTAGTGAGTGGTGTTTTTGTTTTTGTCTTCCTCTAGGACCAACAAAGAGGAATGAAATTAAAGAGGGTTTGCTGTGGTGGGACCTGAATAAAAAGAAATTGGAAGTCCCTTCAGAGCACAGAGTAAGTGCAAGAATGAAAGCCTTGGACTTTGGATGCACCTAAAAAAAAAAAAAATAAGAACCTTGTTTAAAAAAAATTAAAAAAAAAAAGTGAGCACAAGTGTCAGTGGGGTATGATGTAACAACTGACCAAGCTTTTTCAAGATTTTAAGATTTTTAGATGTTTTTTTAATTGTAAATTTAATTGTTTTTAAGTAAATAAGTTAAAGGGATGAACTGAAAATTGTCTTTTTTTACATTGATTAATAATTTTTCAGTTATTTAACGAGTTTGTTGACACCGCCATGTAATTCACATGCACACAGGACAGTAAATATGTGCTTTATTGCTGCTGTGCACAACTTTTGATGTTTTTGCTGTTACCGACGTTATTGTTCTGCCTCTGCTGGAAAAGAAATGCTGTAGCATTATGTGCATTGCTCTGCACTTGCAGAATTTACCTCTTAACCTTTTCATCGGCATACTGCTATACATTTTTGCTCTAACCCTGAATGTAATGAAGATGTATTTTTCTTTAAAGGTTACGCTTTTTAAAGACATTGTACACTATGAATTAACATAAATGTGCTGTGTGTTTGCTCTACAAGATTGGAATGATGTCTAGAATGTTTCCCTGTCTTCTGCAAAATGCATGCTGGGATACGTGGCAGCCACCAGCAAGTCTGGATACTGATAAGAGGGTAAGTCATTTTTTAAAAAAATGAGAGTTATCAGAGTAAAGTTTGTGATCATTGTTGCATCAAATAGAATGTGCTCAAACTCAACTTTAACTTAGGCTCAACTCGATAGTGTAAAAAAAATATGGTAATAGTCAAATTGTATAAAAGGAGGACTTAGTTTTCAAACATCTTCATCCATCATTTAAATTCTTTTTTGCAGAGACACGAGGCAACAGAAAATCCACAGGTTGTGCGTTTGATGAACCTGCAAGAAGACAGTGGGATGATGATACTTCACCACTGAAAATCACTGACAACTAAACAATGATATTCCAAACAACACATGTGGTGGTGGTATTTATACATTTACTTCTCTGTTCAGCACTCAAATAGCTGACATTTTATTTGTTCAGTTCCGTTTAGGCCTTTATGGTCTCCCAAGTAGGAAATTTGGTTTGCAGCGCTGGTTAAAAGACACAAGACAGAACACAAAAGTTCACAAAAATTCAGCCACAAGAAGTGTTTGTTGAAAAAAAGTTCACCAAAATATCAGCAACAATAAATAAATAAACAAATATGCAAAATGACACAGTGCTATTTAAAGATTTGGCTGATTGATTAAGTGCATTCATTGCTTATCTATTGCACTTTGCCTAAGGTAGCCTGTACCTCTGACCTGCTGGAAGAGGAACAAAATGCAGGATGGTCATTGCTGGCTAAAATTGACCTTGCCTTTCTCACTATTTGTCTGTTCCAGATTTCTAATATTGATGGTTGCTGTATTCCAATCTTATCTTGCTGGCTGAATAAATAAAACAGGACAGATGACTTTTGTTTGTATGAGAGGTTACCATACCAAGAGACAAGGCAGAGGATTAAAATAGACTCAGTGAATGGCCTGTAAAAAATAAAACCATCTGTGCTTTGTTGAAATTAAAATTTTCTGATAAAAAGTCTCTGCAGGCCCCTGTTAGTTTAGGTTCTTGTCCACAACTGTAACAAGTATTTGTAAAGGTCCACACTCTGAACTGCTGTGCTCTTGATTTTAGCTAGAACAACTGTGCATTTATGTAAATTGTTGGTATTTTGCACCTTTTATTTATAAGTATTTGATAATATTGTTTGGGACACTTGGTGGTGGTCATTGCACGCATAAAGTTTATATATAGTCTATTAGCCACACAGGTAGGGGAGCAGAGGGCACACAGACCTCATCAGACCCACGTAGAGCTGGAACAAAAGAACACCACCACTTTGGCAGAAGAGGAAAATAAAGTGGAAAAGTGGAAATTGTCATTACAATGCATTTGACAGTAATTTATTATTTAGGAAAGAAGACTGAATAAAGCAGCTTTCCATTATTGTGCTGAGAAACATACAGACTGTTGGGATGTTATTTGAATTCCTTTATGCTCTTTCATCGGGACTTTCATTCTGGTATGTTCCTTATCTGTACAAGACACACCTGCACTACAGCTCCTGGTCATTTGAACACAGTGGCAGCCCTCTGCGTTTATATTAGTTATTCGTCAAAAGCTGTGGCCCTGAAGTTGATGTCAAGCCTTCTTCTTTCATACCCTTTTAATGGCGGGTATTTGCTGGTGCAGCTCCTGTTGGGTGTCAGTTGTGGCTTTCCACATAAGTATGAGCAACAGTTCTCAGACCGTTATTCAGACCGTATTTATCTTTAAGAAAAAATATAAATAGGTTATGGGTTACTACTCACTTAAAAAAGTAGGGGCAGTTAGCAAAATAATCCAGGATAACTTATATATAATATATATTTAAAAGTAAGAAATAACATCATTGTCTCTCATTGTCTATGCTTTATCCTTTCTATGTACATACAGTAGGGCAGGGTACACACCGCTGTGGCCCTGAATAAGTAAAAAACAATAAAACGCACTTCTTAACATTCCACTGCTTATTAAATTAATAATATTCAACTTCTACTGTTACAAGCTTAAAGATTTAAAATCAGATGTGAATGTGTGATGCAGATTTGGCTCAGTGGATAGAAATAAATGAATTTTTGTATCTATCCACTGAGGTTAAAATGTGAAATACATGTTAACAGTGACTAAGGCTGAATGATTTTGTGAAAACACATGATTTGATTTGCAGTGCAATGGGTTTTTTTTCCCCAAGTCAAGTTTCAGTTCAGTTGTGACGAACGTACAAATGCAATGTAGCTTTCAAGTGTGTGTTTTCCCAGTTTTTGCGTCAATAAAGCACACTTAAATATCAACCTCTTACGTGTTTATTTTGTACAGCCAAAATATTTTAAAGTTAACAGATTAATATATTTGGTAAATACAAACTGAAAAACCTAATGTTTTGCCCTGATGGAAAGCATGTAGGTGACTAAGACTAAGCGGTTCGTGTCACGGGTGTTTCCTTATTTTAAAAATAAGCATGACATTTCCAGCCTCAGTAGACATGCTGGACTAAATACAAGTCTGTGGGATTCGTGCCTCAGCCCCGGTGCTTCACCACTCATCTGCGGCCCTGTTCGAGTCCTCTTCGGCCACAGCACAGTCCAGGCGCTGGACACCGGGTAGAGCCAGGTCCCTTTCGTTTAGCTTCTCCAGAAAGGACGAGAGCAGCCGTTTGTTTAAATGGTCCGTCAGGGTCCTTTCCTCTTCCGCGTGTTCATTGGCCACAACTCTCCCCAACTCCTCTGACTCGGCCTCGGCGTCGGCCTCGGCGCTGCGCTGCGGCGGGGCCGACCCGTGGTTCAAGGACAAGCCGTTGGACTGCTCGTCCTCCCCGGCCTGCAGCTCCGCGCGTTTCCCGGCGTGCGATTCCGTCTCCATCTGTGATATTAAAGTCGTCTGCAGGGCGGCATTCTCCAGCTCCTTCAGGCGCTTCCTGTGGAGGCCGTGGGCAGCAGCTTCGTTTCCACTGGGCCTGGCGGTGGTGCTGGCGGTGTTGTGATGAGGTGGCTCGCCAGTTTCCTCCATCATGGTCTTCGTCAGTCCTTCTGGCCCTAGATACGAGACACTTCTGTGGCGCCGAGGGGCGGGTGTCGCCCCCCTGTGGCTGCTTTATGCTCCGTCAACAGACACCGCTGTGTTGAACCATGACAGAAAAAATCATTTAAAAATGCTCCAGCACAGGTTTAGTGTGGAAAGTTGTATCTAGAAAAAGGCCTGGCTGCTTTGTTAAAGTCAGCAAAAAACGATTGAAGTGATTTTAGGGTGTTTTGTTCCGATTTAGGGAATAATATCTTACAGTGTTGCTCTTAAACTTAGTCCGGTTCATGTTCACGCTGCAGTCTAGACCTGACATACCCTTAATGCTATACCTGTTTATAAACAGTTAACATTTGCCATTCTCTGGATGGTGATATACTAGTGTGCAGTATATAAACATTGCCAATTTGAGAGAGCGACTAGACGACACCGAGAAAAGAGTGCAATATATCTGATGAGGACTGCTTCTGCATCTAGACACCTCTGAAGGAACATGTTCTGGAGGCATGTAATGGCATTTAACCCTTTTACTGGGTAACATAATGATATTACAGTGATATAATCACGGAGAAAGGCGTCTTTCTGAACCCTGGATTACCCGGGTGCTTTTTGTCCAATTTTGAACATCATCATTTTCACCTGTAATTACATTTTGAGTATGAGATACAGCATAGGTCGTTCACATTTGACAATGGCAGATTAAAGTTTAATATATCTTCAATTTGAGATCATTTCAACTAAAAAATATACCCATTCAGCTTCTACCACTTTATCCTCCACACGAGGTTCTGCGGATGACCCAGCTGACATAGGGCGAGAGGCGGGGTACACCCTGGACAGGTCGCCCGTCCATCACACGGCCACATAGAGACAGACAACCATTCAACTCTCATACTCACGGTCAAATTAGAGTGTCCAAAAAGGATGACCACAAAGATAAAAAAAAATGTATACAAATAAAATAGATGCCTTATTTTGTTTAACAATTTAACATACATAATAATATAATAATAGTTAAGACAGGAAAAAAAAGGGAAAAAATGTGTACGGTAGTTCAGACGTGTCAAATTTAAATTATCTGTGATGTAAGAGGGTTTTGTTTATTTTACCATTTGCAAATTTTAGTGTCCATACTTCTTTGCTAAACATCACTGTTGACTGCCATATTATATAGTGTTTTACGACTACTTTATGAACGTGTTAGTGTCATTGTCAACAGCAGGACTGTCTGACATTTGTACACATATTTAACTTTTCCATGGAAAAATGGCTTTGTTTGTCGGGGGGGGCACCAAGTCCTAATGTCGCCCAGGGCACCAAACTAGGCCATAGGACCGGCCCTGTCAGTAGTAGCTGTATTGGTGCTGTAGGTCTTTTTTACCTGCCAAATCACCTTTACACATTCCAGCCCAGTAGGTGGCGGTAGTGCACTTATAAGCTGTTTGGTCACTCTGCATTGAAACTCAAAGAAGAAGGAAAGTTTCCATGGAGACCATCTGCCGTGGAAGCGAAGGTAGCTCACTTACTGCAGCGGCAGGTAACAAAATCACTGTCGTACCGCATTTTTTCGCCGCTAACGACGATATTATCACGAGTCCCCCCCCTCCCCTTTTTTCGCCGCTAACGACGATATTATCCCCAGGCCCCCCCCTCCCCCCGCTTTTTTTTAAAACAGAAAATTCGCGGTCACCTCGCGGCGACACCAAGCGTTTTCCTGTTCCCCTCGCATAGCGACATGTAGCCGCGAGCTAGCTAGTAGAACGTAATCTAGTAAGACACTGACACGTTCTTACGTCGTAGTGACGTGTGTGTTGTGATTTGTGATGGATGGAACGTTGTGTGACTAAAAGTGTCGTCTCTCTGTAGAGTCTCTTTCTCCTTCTGTGTTCGAAACGCAGACCAGGGTTTCTCAGTGTCGGAGTTGGTGAGTGGTCCGCTGTTCGCAGGTCACCATGTCCTTCAGAGACTCAAGAAGTAAGTGATATAATAATAATAATAATAATAATAATAATAAACAACTTGAAATGTCTCATTTACCAGGACGCCGTTTTGGAGTCTACACAATGTTAGTAACGGGAATTTCGTCTTATTTGGCAGATTTCACTGAGATGATGAGGGCCTTAGGCTATCCTAGGCTGATATCCATGGAAAACTTCAGAATACCAAACTTCACTTTAGTGGCAGAAATATTGATATGGCTTGTAAAGAGGTATGTACGAGTCTCACACACTCTGCATCTGAGTCCAGCCTCATATCCCACAAAGCGCATGTAAAATCCTCTGAGTTTTTTATGTGCACAGCACTTTGCGTGTTTTTAATCAAAAACATCAGCACCTTTTATGTTTTACAATTGTCCCTTGTGACATTTTTGTTATTCCTGTCTATTGTGTGTTTATGCGTTCTTTCAAAACTTTCTTAATGTCTCACCTGAGAGAACATACATTTGCTTTCATTTATGCCAACTGTGTATTTTTGAAGTGACAATACATTATTATTGATTTAATCCTAAATTAAGAGGTAGACCCTTTAATAGTCTGGGCCAATTACTCTGATAGATTTAAAAATTATTATTTATTATTTAAGTATTGCTTAATAAGGTACGTTTACACAACTTCTGAGACTTGATGAATGCTGCCAAGTCCCTAAAACCTTTTCTTCTTAAAAATAATTTGACAAAATCTAAATTAACATCACATGCCCTGAATTTTAAAGATCAGCAAAGGTCTCTGAGAAACCCATAGTGGACAACTTCTTCAAAAAATCTCTACGTGTTTTTCATGCTTCACTCTTGATGCAGATTTTAAACAAACTGCACAGTAACAGAGAGCTACTGTATATTTATTTCTTATTAGATGAAATTTTCTTTCAAACCAATACACTTTTGGCAGAACCTAAATTTCAAGACTCCCCATTTTGTAAGGTTAACAATTATTAGTTTGGCTCCAGATCACCACCAAAATCAAATATTTACCTTTTTCAGCAAAATACCTACTGCCTTAACTGAGGTATCTATATATCGACATTATATACATTTGAAATGGGGAATACATTGATACATTTTGCTGCCAACCACTCTATTTCCATTTTATCCGCTGTAGATATGAGCCTCACATGGATATTCCCACAGATGTGGACACTGAGTCAGACAGGATATTTTTCATCAAGGCTGTGGCCCAGTTCATGGTGACAACCTTCTCACGCATTGTCAAAATTTACACCTCATTTAAAGCTTCTGAGAACCTGCTGTGAGTCAATTTTGACCAGTTTCCCTCGGTCACAGGCAACGAAGGCTCACATAAAACTGAACACTAAGCGTCTTTACCAGGCCGATGGCCATGCGGTGAAGGAAATGCTGAAGATCACCTCAATGCTGTACAGTGCAATGAAGACCAAGCAGATGGCTTTGGGAGACCGAGTTGAAGAGGATAACAGCAAGTTTAAGTTTGACCTTGGCTCGCGGGTGAGGTGGTGGTTTCTTGTTTTGATGTTGACGTCGATGTTTGTTTATCCTTAGTTGTCTCTAAACTCACTGAGCGGTCACTTGTAAAGAGTGTGATCAATAAAAATTGCATTATGTGATATTTCATTTGAGGTTGGAAAACAAACAAAGTATTGTTTGATTTTGTGAATATGCTCAGTGTTCAGGTTCATTATATTATTATTCATTATACCATGTTTTTTCAGTCTAACACTGCTTGGCACTGGCTCTTATTTTCTGTACATATCAAATAATGGGAAGAGGAGTTAACTTTGTTGCTGAGTATGTCTCTCTCTGTGTTACTATAGATTTCAGACCTTAAAGCAGCTCGACAGCTGGCGTCTGAGTCCACATCTAAAGGAGCATCTCTATACGATTTACTGGGGAAAGAGGTGGACTTAAGGGTGAGGAAAACTCACACACTAACTCTCAAACTCATTAACTCGAGTCAACACAGTCCTCATTTGTAAAAAAATAAAATAATCATGTCAAAATTCTTTAATTTCTTTTCATAAATTAGCAACAGAGAAGATAGCTTCACGGGCTGAAGACTTATGATAATATTGTGATCTACCAATGTGTGGTGATTTCAGAATTTCTTTTTTTACTGATGCAAAGATGATTTTATAACTTTAATGGTATCATTAAAGTTGTTGCTTTCAGAAAATGTCATGCTCTCAGATAATTACAAGTGTAAAAGTACCAGTGTCAGTGGACCAGGAACTCTATGTGACTTACCTATGCAGGAAATGAGAACTGCAGCAATTGCCAGACCCCTGGAGATCAATGAGACTGAAAAGGCCTTGAGAGCTGCCATCAAGGAGGTTTTAGTATGTATTTATCCTGATAATGATCAAAACATTGTTTTTTTAATTCCCAATATTAATCATTAAATGACAAAGAATATTCATTGCCAAACCTTTGTGATTGTTTTCAAGGAAAGTGTGGAGAAGACCAAAGAGTTGCTGAGTAATGTTGTGTCTGATGAAACCAGTCTAGATGCCAAGATAGAAAAGAAGAAGCAGGAGCTGGAGAGGAACCGTAAGAGGCTTCAGACACTGCAGAGTGTCAGGTCAGCTAACAACCTAACCGGCAGCAGAGAAGGAATGACAGGAATGTTTTCTGAAGTAAAATATTTGTTAGTCAAGGTGTGCTTGTTTTAAGATTTTATGCACAAGTTTATTTTCTTCAATTTGTATAAAATCTTAAAACTTCATCAAGTGCATCTCACTTCACCACCTTGTAAATGCTTGCAAAAAAAATAACTCTCCATATATTTAGGCCGGCTTTCATGGATGAATATGAGAAGATTGAGGAAGATCTGCAAAAGCAATATGACACCTATGTGGAGAAGTTCAGGAATCTCTGTTTCCTGGAGTCTCAGCTGGATGAATACCACAGACTAGAGCAGGAGCGTTTTGAGGTGCGTGTTAGTATGATACATAGAGCAGTGATTGTTTTTATAACCAGTACTTGTGCATAATTTGACTACATGTATTGCTACTCAGTGGCCCAGTTCAGACCTAGTATTAACATCTGTTTTCTGTGGTCCAATCATGGCCAAATTGTGCTTAGTATGATGATTTACACCTGAAGTTAAAATATGCCCTGGGTGTGTCTTCTGTCACCACATGCCTGTGACCCTGCCCCTGATGTAAATATGCACTCATATCATGTCTGTTTGTGAGAAACAAGTTATGTTTTTACAAGTCTTATTTAACAGTTAGGCCTGCTGTGTGTGTGTGTGTGTGTTTGTATCTGTTAGGGAGCAAGGATAATTTGGGGAAACTGTGGACATTTTGGATGGTCCTCACAACTTTAAACGGCCTTTTTATGGTTAAAAAGTAGGCATAGGTTATAGTTAGGTAACAGGTTTAGGTAATGGGAATGCTATGAGTGTCCTCACCAAGGTAGCTGTACAAATGTGTGTGTCTGTCGACTGTAGGAGTGGGCAGTATGGGCAAAGGATATCTATTTTGGGATTTTAATGATAATTAGTCAATGTCTTTGAAAATTTGGATGTTAATTATCATTAATTGTGCCTTGCATATTATATCAATGGACACAATGTTGCAGGAGAACAATTTTATATTCTTTAAACTTTATCATTCAAGTAAAAATCTAAAAAAGACTTAGTTGTGGGGGCTGATGTTTCCTTCCTATTAGCATAACCACATGCAGCTAATCTGTGTGGCAGGGTGGATGCTAGTGAGAGGTCATGTGATCACGTAGGCCCACTAGTGGACATGTGACACTGAATCCTGTTCACTGCTGCATGCATACAGGGAATTTGTGGAGTTTCGGTGCATGTTTCATCGTTTTTTGGGAAGGCTCTTAAATATTCAATAATGGCAATCTTCCCCACCTCGAGTCTACTTGTATGTGTTCACTCTTTAGGACCTTTTTTGGCATAAACATTGAACTTGTCAGAACCAGTAGTCCTCAATGGGACTGAAACCTGGTCTTAATGAGGCAGCACTGCATTAAAGTTTTTATCTTAGATCTAAACTTCCCTTAAATTTAGGGCTAAGATTTGTAGTGTGATTAGGTTCTCTTGAAATCCAATATTATCTGCTGTACTGAAGTACTGTTCTTAACTGTTCTTAACATATGTTGTGAGTGTTGCTGCTACTTTAAGGCAAGGGCGACCAGTCACTGCTGCTCATATGAAAAATTAATGCCCCTCTTCCTACTTTTGCAAAACAGACATGTTGTGATGAAATAAGATGGTACAGGTGACAAACTTTGGCATAGCAATAAAAATGTAGATGATACTCTGAAAGAAAGAGACTAAAGGCTGACAAGCTCCATTTGCGTTCCCCTGCAGGAGGCTGAAAACACTCTGAGAATAATGCAGCACAAACTGCGGGAGGAGGAGCGAGAGATGATGAAGAGCTCCTGTGAGATTAACACAAAACTAGGAAATACAATTTTATGGCATTTTGTCAAAATAATATTTTGATGATGATTTCACAACCTTTATTTCACTGACATTTTCTGCAGTGAAAGATGAGGATTCTGACATGGATTTTCCAGAGGACGATGGCTCAGACAGCGACATAGAAGAAAGTCGACCCTCTAAGCCCCAGCCCACACGAAATGGCATCATGGCAGGTAAACAAAGAAAGAAAAGCCATGACTTTGAAATAAACAACAAATAATAACCATGCTCTGCTTTTAATTGCCTTAGTTTATGTTTTTGAGTCTCAAAAATAAACATATTGCCAATGAAAACATTGTTGCAACTCTTGTAAACTGTTTTTACCCAAGGAATGGGAACTCGTTTCATCGGGACCATGCAGGGTGGTGACAGTGATGAGGTTAGTGTTGTCATAGCAACGTCAATACAAGATTCCTTCTCTCTTCTAAACTTTTGTTTATCAGTATTCTCTTGCACACATGGGTGAGCAAAATCTGCATGTGGGTGTATATATGTATACATATACACACACACACACTGTATACATTATATACTATATATAGTTCCTTCTCCTTCGATTATGTTGGTTTAAAAAAAAGGCAGATTTTGTTCACAGTGGCCCTGAATGCTGCTCTCTTTACTGTATCTCTTGCAACAGCCTGATTTACTTTTATTTGTAATTTTGTCATGTGCTCCACCTCTTATTTTCTGTTCTCACCACTCCACATTCCTTTGGGTTTTGATCTTTCTATTTCTATTTTATCTTTCTCTGTCACTCACTTGCATTACAAAAGTCCTCATTAGCTGTCTCCAGAGGGTCAATTCATTCTGCCAAAAAGCAACAGCATCTAAAGGTTTGTGTAGGACCAGGATGTAGTTTTCTTTTAATCCACCTGTTTGTTCAAATAGAAAAATCCACTATCAAATTATCTGGTGTTGTAGATTTTGTTTACACAGTAAAGTGAAATAGTCTGTATGCAACAGTGATAGATCTTGAAAGAAACTGCAGATAAGTTGATCAGGTACAGTTTACATTAGGTTTTTGGTTGCAATTGTTTGGGCTTGTTTTCTTTGTAATGTTACAATAAGCAAACTATAAGATTCTTTGAAATATACGTATTTAATGGTCAGTGGGGTTTTGTTATTTCTGTGCTGAGATGTTTAGGTTGAACAAGCCACTGTAACATCAGTCCTGGAATGTGTTTTGATTCAAACGCCTTTGTGGTTAGATTTCCTTGTCTCATGTAGGTTGTAGTGAACTGTTTGCTGGCTTATTGTTTAGTTGAAATGAAAATTTACACATACCTTTTGTAGCTTGACACAGTGTGTTGAATTTGTCTGTCCTATTGTTGATCGAAGGATTTGTGATCATGTGGTCTGTTGTTTCAGACCGAGGACAGCGAGATTGATGTGGATGAGGATGATGAAGATGAGGAAGGTGAAGAGGAAAGCAAAGATTTGGACGATGACAGTTTGGAGGGATTGGTGTCCAAGGGAGCTCCCAACTCCCGGGGAGGCATGAGACCCCCTCTATTAGAGGAGAGTGACAATGACTTTTGAATTATAAGAACACACACGCAAGGCATGAACAAAAGAGACATTTTCTGTTGTGACCAATATAAGTTTGATTTATTGTGATAACTGAAAGAATATGCATAAGAATTCTTAAAAATTGCTTTTTAGATTTGTAAATATAACAGGTGGAGCCTTCTGTTTGTACTCATCTCGTTTAGGTTCATATTTTTAGAAAACTTGCTTTCGGATACATACAGATATACAGAGGAAACAGATGGACATTGATGATTTTTGTCCCTTAGTTAATTGTTAATCAATCAGTTACAAATTGGGGGACAACTTTTTAATGTTATAAAAATATAACTTCTAAACAATATTGCAAAATGGTGCCATGTTACAAATACATGGTGCTTGGGAAAAAATATTTCTAGTGAGCACAAGGCTCCCTTGTGACACCAGAAAGAAAATTGCTTCCACAGTTTGTTGGTGAGCTCTTAAAGATTTCTTCATTCATCTGTTCCCCATTCGCCGTTATCTGCTGTAATGGAAGTTGCACCAATTGCGGTGCTCAATAATATAATAAATTGTCAAATCCCTGACATGCAGACACACTCCATTCCTCTTAAAAATGACAGAATGTAATTTCTTTTTAGGGATATGCATTTGTCATGTATGTTGCTATTGCAGCATAGAGCATTAATATAGTTAAAATTTTTGAATACTTGGGTAACATGATTTCTTTAATAAATGGCTTTTAAAAAATAACCTTTGTCCAAGTTCCCTCTAGGGACAGTTAAGGAGCTGGTATTTGTTTTAGAGAAAGTTGTTAGTGATGCTTTGTGCATTAGAAATTTCCTTTCACAAAGTAAAATGCAACTAACTAACTGGGCACAGCCTAACCTGTCCTGGGACTTGAACAGCAATCCTCTGGTTATAAGCCCAGTTCCTTTCCACTTGTCCATGGGCTGTATATGTAGAGTCAATTAAAATAAGATACTGAAAACAGAATTGAGAAAACAGACAAATAAATTAAAAAAAAAAAGACTAAAATAAATGACCTGTAATGGACTGGCGACCTGTCCAGGGTCTTGTGTCAGCTGGGATTAGGCACCAGCGACCTTCATGTGGGGGGTAAAATAATAAACATGTTTATATGTTTATTGTATATAAACGCCCAAATAAAGTGTAAGTGCTATGTTTGCTTAAAATGATGACAAAATATAACAACGAAGTGCAAATCGCCACCACAAATTGGAGAATAAACATAAACACGAATGTTCAACATGGCGGCGACGTTGACGTAGCTTCCAGTGACCAATGCGTGAAAAGCTCGGTAAGAGGGTCGAGGAGGAGGAGGAGGATCAGGATCAGACACGGAGGCCACTCGTGTAAGTGCCTGGGTAACCGGTATCTGGAGGATCGTTTCTTCCGTCCTCCTCAGCCGAACAAGTCCGTGAGGGAGGCGATGAACGAAGCATCATTCAACATGATACCAGAAGCTACATGTAACCTTCCGCGCGGCCTGTGAGTTCCTCTCGCCTCCTCCTCTGTGGGGATCCAGTCCACGGTGAACCGCGACACCACCACCGCCGGGCGATGACAGCGGCTCCGGCCACTCCGCAGGTGATGAGAGACCGGCTGCTGCAGGCCATCGATGGCCAGAGCAACGTGAGTGTATCCGCTAGTTTCCAAAGAGCGGAGGGTGATGAGAGGTGGACAATAAGCCAAGTCAGACTGCTGCAGACTCTTGCAGTCAGCGGAGGCGAGTTCTTATGTGGTCGCTAAATAGTTGGCCAACATCTTAACAAAGTAACTAATGCCAAGCAGGCTGCACGCCGATGCTTTTGATAGGGACATTTCTGTGTTATACTGAGCTTTAGGACTGCAAGGATTATTCGATTAATTGATTATTAATCATTACTAAATTAGTCGTATCAGTATCAATTCTGATACTTGATGAATCGGTTCTTACAAGGAATATTTTGTGGTTTATTTGCTCCATAAAACAAAGAAATCATTAAAACTTAATAATTTGGGTTTGTGTACAGAACAATGCACCGGAGAATTTCATTATTTCCAGGTTTGGTAAACACATTTTTCAAAATTTTCTCAGTTAATTGACAGATTAATCGATTATGATAATCTTAGTCTCCTAAAATGCAGTATGTAATATTTAAGTGGATGGAAAGACAAACTGAGTATTAACTTGAGTTAGTAACTTGGATTCAGGTTAAAAAATATTGTTTGTGATTGGTAATGGTAATTTACAAGTTAATTACTATGCTGGACCATTGCAATTCGTGTAAAACAACATGTACACTAGGCTAGTTGTATGTTATTTAACATTCAACATTAAAATGGATTACTGGTTTAATGTTATGACTGATTAGTGTATTCCACAGACTGGTAAGATCCAGGTTCACTTTTAAGTGAACCCTACAAAGCTTTGGCTGATGTTATGCTTTAGTTTTATTTACTGATGTGATGTGTGCATTTTACTCACACAGCTCTAGATGTCTTTTGTATATCCTTATTTTCAATATTCAATAATATGTTTATTTTTTTCATCTACATTGTACAGTAATTACTTGTTCAATAAGCAATGGCACAACCAAATGTCTTACTTTGTCCAAGCAGCAGTGTAGAACCCAGTTATTCTAATTAATCAGAAGACCAAAAAAACAGCTGATTACTAAATTTAAGAACCTGGAAACATTCAGTGTTTTTTTTTTATTTTTTAATTTAAGTACAGAAGTAAGCAGGAATGGCAGAAATTATATACTTGACAAAACAAGGCAACTCTGCAACATGTGCAGCATTGACATAATTTTGCTTCTCCTGTCATAATCAGAGTAGGTAGACAAGTCCTGGTATATATTACTTAGTGGGCAGAGAAATATGGTGTTTTTATGGCTTACTTTTGGATCTCAGGTGGTTTTCTTGTCTGTTAGAATGGTACATTTGCATGCACTTTCAGTTGGTGATATTGAGCCGGAAACCAGTATGAGTACATTGTCTCTTGACATGCAGGTGCGGGTCTGAAAGTCTATTCAAATTATGCCTGACCTTTTAATAGCCTCTCTTCTCTTTTCAGTAGAACTACCACATGACCTATAGGAATGCTGAGTCACAAACTGTGACATCTGCCAGATAAATATAGATTCCAAATTGTGATGTTAAAACACATTTGTTTTCGTCAGCAGATATGCAACATGGTTGTAGTTATGGAGGTTATCTCTTTCTTGGAAAAATATCCAATCACCAAAGAAGCACTGGAGGTAGGTTACATTCTGACCTACAATACCTAAAATACAGTTGATTTTTGCTCTAAACCAATCTTGTCTCCTTGAAGGAAACCCGCCTTGGAAAGCTGATCAACGATGTCCGAAAGAAAACCAACAATGAGGACCTTGCTAGACGTGCAAAGAAGCTGCTGCGCAACTGGCAGAAGCTGATTGAACCTGAAAAGGGAGAGTTGATTTCCAAAGAACACACAGGTGCATCATGGTCTTCAAGCTGTGGGGTTCTTACCTGTATGTCTTCGCCCACTCCAACCATGCCGTCATGTAAAGCAGGTCCAGAGTTGAGGAACAGAAATGATTTTAACAACTGCCATGGTCCAAGGTTAGAAAAACCAGAAAACAGGAAATGCAAGCGTGTTGAGAAGGAAGAAAAGTTCTTACCAGCTAAGATATCTAAAAGGACTCTTATTAATAAAATACAGAACTCCAAACAACTGTCATCCAAAGAAAAAGTCAGTAGCTCTGATATTTGTACAGAATCTCATCCACACCGACCTTCAGACAGGGATATTTCTGAATCAATGGATGGGTTCAGTAAAATCCCTGTCAATGCTGTACAACCTCATCCAAGTGTCTTGGGACAAAGCAAGCCCTCTTTGCTGAAAGCATCAGTTCTGCAACAGCAAGCTGGATCTCGGCAAGCTGCCACTGGAGGGCAGTATCGATCCAGAAGCCCTCACTGCTCCTTGCACAGTCCTCAAACTCCAATGCAGGAAGCTATTGTCAAAAAAACTGCAACACAAGCACATAGTCTTTCTAGCCTCTTTGGGCAGGGGCCTTCTACTCAACCTTTAAATGTTAGCGTTCAGGGTTGTGACTGTTCACGGTCTGCAGATTTGGACTCTCTAAGTAGGCTTCCAAATGTGTCCAATAAAGTAGGCTTAGAAGATAATGGTCCTTTTAGCAATACAGGAAACATCAGAAGACACAAATGCAAGCCTGTAGTAAAGTTAGATGAGCCAACTGCAGAGAATAGCACAAAACCAGTCAGGTTAAAGGATAGGAGACTCTTATTTGACCCTGTGTCAGGGAAGATCAAGCATTCCCTTTGTAAGGAAGCTTGCCTGGAGAAAGAGGTTAAATTGGGGCACAGACATGAACCTCAGTGGTCAGAACCGGTGAAGCTGAATCCACCAGTTCTTCCTAGTCCCTCACAGCAGAATGACTGGAAAGAGCTGTCAAGAAGTGAAATCATCCAATCTTACCTTAGCCAGCAAAGCAGTGTGCTGACATCGTCGGGTGCATACACTCCTAGTGCACATTTTTCTATGACCGAGCTCTTGAAAACACAGGAACAGCAAAGAAAACAAACCAAGAAAACACATATGTTGACACCAGAAATACTAGCCAATGATTTACCAGGGGTTAGTCGTGAGATCAACAATGAAGACCTCAGCAGACTACATGCACAACACTGGCCGGGAGTTAACGGCTGCTATGACACAAAGGGAAACTGGTACAATTGGTCACAGTGCATCTCATTAGACCTGCATGGAGATGAGAGCAGGTTGAATATACTGCCATACATCTGTCTGGAATAAAATCAGGTTTATGTTGGTATACAATTGCAATTATAAACTTTTTATGGAAAATGATCCAGCAAAAACATTCCAGACTTTTTCTGCTGATATAGTACCACAACCTAGTTTTTACAGAAAACTAAAAAAACTCACTAAGATTACACATTATAATGTGAATTTAGTTCATATTATGTCTTTTTAGGTTATTACGATATTACTTGAAATGGCAAAGCAGTTTATGCTTCAATTTTGTATTTTGGCAGTGTTAGAAGAATTGAAATATAAATTAACATGCTGGATGAAGTACTTAAAAGCATTCCATTAGATATTGTTTTCCCTGAAGACAGATCCTTACATCCGTACAGAAGATACATGTTTGTGTTCAGTCAAATGCAGAAAAGAATGTCTCGCTGCTTTGTCCTTTAATGGACATGATTTTGATATCTTAATAAAAAAACAATAAGGAACCGTGGCTCGTTGCCGTCTCTTAATGTGTTTAGAAGAAATTCTGCAGATTACCCCTTACTGGTTTGTATAAATCATTACCATGGTTTTATATCATAGAATTACTCCCCTGCTGCTAAAATTAGGGTGGGTTTTATCATTTGTTCAAATATGGGTGGAGAAATCCACCTCTCAAAAAAGCAACATAAGACCACAACATTTGGTACAAGGTATATTTGACAGTTCAAAGAAAGTAGATATTAAAGTGATCATTTTTTTGTCTGTTCTTTTCACATACGTTTTAAAGACATACAGTATATCAAGTTTCATGAATGTACACAGATAGCCTGTAAGTGGCGCTGTAGCACCTCCCCTTTGCCCTCTGACCATATTAGTGTCCTTTTTTGAAAGACTTTTTGTTAATTTCTTCTTCTAATTTATGTTTTTCATTGAAATAAATATTTACATGAGAACAATATGTGCCACTCCAGCAGTAATTCATTTCGACTTATAATAAGAGGGGTACAATGTTTTCCACTGGCTCACCCGCCGCTTAAAATATCTGAGCGTAAACGCAGCTGTTTCGTTCGTTTATTTATATCTGCGTGTGCTTGTGTCTTTTATTTTGAAGGCCGTGGCCGGAAACTGGGCCTCATTGGTTGTGGTTGTTTGACGGTAACTTGAGTCGGGCAGCAGTCCCTCCCCCTGTGCAGCCACACGCACACCTCCGGTGACTCGTCACTCCGCAACTGGAAGATGGCTGTGGTCGAGCGGACCCCGGTCAGGGAAGGGATCCGGATCGTTTCGTTGTGTGTGTGCTGGTACACCGTGAGCTCGGGGGGTAACGTTGTCAACAAAATCATACTGAACGACTTCCCTTACCCGGTCACCGTCTCTCTGTTTCACATAATCTCTATCGTCGTCTTCCTACCGCCGCTCCTGCGAGCATGGGGAGTCCCCAAAACAGAACTGCCGAGCAGGTACTACCGCTGGTACATCTTGCCTCTAGCGTTCGGGAAATACTTCGCATCGGTGTCCGCTCATTTCAGCATATGGAAGGTCCCGGTGTCGTATGCGCACACGGGTGAGTATAGTGTTTTTTCTTTTTTTTGCTCTTGGTTGACCTGTCGTCAGCGGCTGTTAGCTTATTAGCTTCGTGGCTAACTCCGAAGAATTCGCTGATACCGGCAGTGAAGTCGTTTGTGGCCCTGGCACTGTGATGGCGCCGTGAACATAAAGATTAACGCACTCACCGCTGATCTTCTAACCACGTATTTGCCCGATTCAAATGCTTTGTTAGATAAACTGCCGGGCTGCTGATCGCTAACTAGCCTAGTTAATGAATGCAGCGATGACGTGAGGGGGAGGATCCGTTCCTGAACCTCGACTGTCCTGTCACAGTGGAGATGCGGACGCGAAATCAAAAATACACCGCACCGACACGAAGAGTCGGAAATCCGGTTATCTCATGCAATGCATTTATTTGACCTCGTGTGTTTTCAGTAACGTACAATGAAGTTGTAATTCTTTCATAAAACATACACCTCTAGGAATTAAACACGGGGAGTGCAGCTCTGCTAAATCATTGTGATCTGAAAACCAACCTGTTTGCAACTTTTACTTTCTTTTAATTTCTTTTATGTCCTCCTATTTCTTTTCCTCTATTTAAATATATTTATTGTGTTTTATTATGCCCTTTCGATCTTCGATGCAGCTGCACGATTTTGTTTTCGTTTTATTGTGAAGCCCTTTAAAATGCCTTGTTAAATTGTGCCACACAAATAAACTTGCCTTGCCTTTTCTACCTTTTCATAAATATTACTGAGGCCTTCACGTTAGGGCTGCAAAGATTATGGGATGAATAGATTATGAATCAATTGCTAAATTAACCGTCACTAAGTGTTTTTTCAATAAAACCAGTTTTCAGATTAGTCAGCTTCTTAAATGTAATGATTTTCTGGGGTTTTTTCTCCAGATAACAAAAATCATCAAAACTAAATAATTTTGGTGGACAAAACCGACTCATCGTTTCCAGGTTTTGTAAACACTGGTCAACATTGTCTGACATTTTACGGACCAAACAAGTACTTAATTTTCATCAATGGTGAAAATATTTGTTAGTTGCAGCCCTAATTCATTTAGTTGTTCCACACAGGCAGTGGCGTCCAAACTATGCAACACGCCACATCTGTCTTTACGTTGCTTAAATTCTTTTGATTCTTGAAGTAGCTAAAGCCTTTTATTCAGACAGGATGTTAGTTAGTTGGGGGGGTTTGTGTTTTTGTGTCTATGTTTTCATCCATTATTTTTATGTTATTTACTATATTTATTTTATTGTGAAGCACTTGGTTATTTTAATTCTGATTTTCTTCTTCTTAAATGTAAACATTTCCTGGTTTCTTTAACACCATGTAAGAAAGAAATCATTAAGATGGAATCATTTTGGTTTGTGGACATTTAATGGACCAAAAGAGTACTCAAGTAATGGTGAAAATAACTATTAGTTGCAGCCTGACAGGGAAGTACCAAAATTAACTGTAGTTACAGTCTTGAACAAACAGAATGGCACCTTTCAGTACAAATTACAAATAGAGGAATCTTTTTCGGCTTGTTGGGGGTGATCATTTGCTACAGCTTTCTTTAACATATGACAGTAAACTAAACATCTATGTATAAAACCAAAATACTCAAGTTCATTACAAGTCAAGCACGTTTATCTTCCATCACTATCAGTTTTTGTTAAAGCTGTTTAGTACCTACTGTAGGTTTATCTACATTAAGATTACATCCTAACTTAAATCATGAAGCATTTTTGGTATTTTTTCCCCCAATATGACTCCATCTCTCTTAATGCTTTTTTTCCCTAGAGCATCAAGTCCCATGTGTGGGCTTATGTGATTATAAGCAGGATGACTTGACTGTTTATTAAACTTTATTATTTTCAGACACACCAGAGTAAACAGGCTGTAATGGTATGTCACTCTGTGAAGAAACTTTGCAGTCTAATAGTTGTATGTGACATCAAATTTAGTGACTGACAGATGCGTGGCCCTCAATCTGACATAAGAGCATTTTGTAATCCTAACCTCAGTCTTTCCAGCTCTGCTGGCTACTAAAAATGAAAACTGACTCCCTGTTTTGTATCTGTTTCTGTCACAGTCAAAGCTACAATGCCTATATGGGTTGTCCTGTTATCAAGAATCATCATGAAAGAGAAGCAAACATTAAAGGTGAGTAGCTTCGACACAGCAAACGTGACTCCAGGCCTGTTCTGTTGCAAGTGTTAGACTCGGCAGTGGTGATGTGGCACAGTACAGCACAGAAGTCTGTACTGCTGCTCATGTTTCAGTCATCTGCGGGGCTTCCGTCCCTAATGCTGGAGGACGGAAATCAAAAACCAGCCACTTTCACCTGGTTAATTCCCAAATTCACCCACTTCTACTCATAATAGGAGTCAACTGGTTTTCTGTGTATACACATTTCTCAAAGGGTTATACGAGTTATGTGAGAACAACAGGTTGGGGAACACATTGTGATGACTTTGATAACAGCTCGGGAGCATTAGGTAAAAAGAAAGGAATTTATTTACAATTAACTGGTAAATTTAAGCAAAGTCACCTTTAATGAAATGCCTTACGTAAATGTAATTCTGCAAGGCTAAAATAGAATTACATTAGGTTGAATGTTGAAATATAAGTAACACTTCTATTGTGTTGACAGTAATTGATCTTTATTGACATAATGACATGTCATAACAGCTGTCTCAGGTTACATTAGGCTGTACAGGTGGATGTAATATAATGGACACCAAGTGTAATGTGTATCTTAGAAGCACTAAATGCATGCGATTTATTCATTCCTGTAGTGCTTGACCCTCAAAATGGGACAGAAAACAAGGCTTCTGTCAAATTAGCTTATTTTAAAGTTCAGGGTTAGAGAAAAGACAGCATTTTCCAGTTGTGAACTGGTCTTTAAAGTATATTTAGACTACAGCAAGCTTTTTTCCCTTAGTTTGTTAACTTAAGATTGTTTGTGTGAGTTAAATGATGTAAGTCATGTTTAAATGGTTATTGAAAGGTTACTCTGCTTCCTTAAATTATGGAATATAGGACTTGTTGTGCTTGCAACAGCTTAAGTTTGAGATTTGCAGGATGTCTGTGACTTTGTCTCTCAGTTTGTCTCTCTCTGTCTCTGTTTTCTAATCAGTTAAACACTATTTCAAGAACGCTTCACTGGCATTCCTTTAAATATGACACAAACGTTCAGGTGAACTGATTAGATTGTGGTGGGTAAAGATTAAGGTCGCTCTCAAATCACACCCTAATATGTTTGTAGACACATTTTAATGGCATTTTATATGCAAGAAATGAAAAGGTCCATGATTATGTGACATCATAATGTTCTACAACAGGAAAATGTGGGAAATTGTGACCACATTTCCTTGGCAGAGGCATATACTGTATTTTCTTTTAGGTGGACAGCTGTTGAGGTCACCTTACCAGTACTGTCTGACAACAGGTCTTTTACTTATTTTAGAAGACACTCTGCACTTAATGGGCATAGTTGTCATTATGGATTAGATCTGTAACCATTAGTCTTCTTGCTGACTATGCCTTCTGTCTGTGTGGTCCTTGTTGCAGGTGTACATATCACTCATCCCCATCATTGGTGGAGTGTTGTTGGCCACAGTGACTGAGCTGTCCTTCGATGTTTCAGGATTAATCAGTGCTCTGGCTGCCACACTGTGCTTCTCTCTGCAGAACATCTTCTCCAAAAAGGTACATTTTTAATCCTCATGCTGGTAATCCCTCTGGTCCCTGCACACAGGAGAGTGGTGGGAGGACACTCGTCAAAATGGGTCTTGGTTGACAAAACAAAAAACCTTAAATCATCTTTATTTTTCCTGTTCTAGTGCAAACTTGCCCATTGTCTTATCAAGTTTTCTGCTACTTACTAATGCATCTATTTTATTTTATGTTTTATTTTCTCTAAAGGTGTTGCATGACACGCGTGTCCACCACCTACGGCTCCTAAAAGTCCTGGGCTTTAATGCAGTGATCTTCATGCTGCCCACTTGGGTTCTTGTAGATCTCTCTGTGTTTCTTGTCAATGGAGACCTGGTGAGCTGAAAATACAGATGTCAATGTTTAACATCTTATACCTTTATTTGTTGATCATGAACACAGTATCATCAATTGTGTTTCTTGGTGAGACATTTGCTAGTTACATATTTGTCTTTACATGTCGATAACATGAATATACTTCTATTGTTTGGTACCACAATTATTTGACAGTATATAGGAGCAGACATCTTAGAAACCATACTCACTTGCTCATTTTCTACCGCTTTACTCCAGCTGACATAGGGTAATAATAATCATAAGCGCTCATTGGCACCAAATGATTCTGATTTAGATTTTTGTTTCCTGAGGCTTGAAGTTGTGGTTAAAATGTACATTGTTTCAGCTTTTGCATTTTGCATTTAATCAACAGCAAACAGAAGGGTCAGAATTCAACTGGATTTGACTTGAAGCTCAGATTATGAATTACCAGATTAAACACATTAACACCCCCATGTTTTGTTTTGTTTTTTCTTTTTTTTTTTAACCCCCAGTCTGACGTCTCTGGGTGGACCGGTACTTTTTTCCTGCTGCTTATCAGTGGCTTCTGCAACTTCGCCCAGAATGTCATCGCCTTCAGTGTGCTCAACCTCGTCAGCCCGCTCAGCTACGCTGTTGCCAACGCCACCAAAAGAATCATGGTCATCAGCATCTCGCTTCTGATGCTGCGCAATCCAGTCACTCTCACCAATGTCATGGGTATGATGACAGCTATAGTTGGGGTCTTCCTTTACAACAAGGTGAGTTTCCTTTGGTTCTCACAGGGAGTTCAACATCTTTGTTGTTACTAGGGTGAAATATAATTGAATTTGAAATAATGCATTGGTGACATTAAGAGAACACATCAACAAAATGGTTCAACTGGCTTAGACATTAGATAGCAAAGGCTTATAATTACTCCGGTCTGCCAGCTGGTGGTGCTTTAGAAACATTTGCCAGTTGAACCTCTGTGTAAGATAACTGCGTGGTGCTGAATTAAGGTTATTATTCTGAGGAAACATTATGGGGCATGTGACTCTTTCTAAACTTTATTTGGAAAAAATGCAAGAGAATTCTTTTGAAATTCCATTTATTTGCTTCCTTACCCAGGTGCTTCCTTACCTCATTCCTGACAATTATACAAACACAAGGATACAAACACAATAAAACAGATAAAACCATATTTTCAACAATTTAACACCTGTTTCTTTGGAAAAAGTTTTCCTGCAGGATCTTTTATGGTTCAGTGTGCAAAAGGAAGGTGTTGTTATTTTTTTTTTGGCAGAAGTTGAAGATAAACTAATTATTTATACCTAATTATTAAGGTTCAGTGTGCAAAAGGAAGGTGTTGTTATTTATTTTTTTTGGCAGAAGTTGAAGATAAACTAATTATTTATACCTAATTTTTCATAGGTGCACAATCACCTGACTGTGTGAATTGTTGTTGTTTTCGTTACCCCAGAGGTTCAAAGTTTCTTCATTTACATTCCAAAATATCCTCCCATGTCACTCACACTCCAACTTGCAGCCACTTGCCATCAACTTGAAAGTAAATAATCGCTGATTTTACTTATTTATCCCTTTGGTGAAATTCATCCGCTGCAATTTATCTGGACAAGCTATATGGGTGACAGCCACAGCACAGTGGCATAGGAAACATTTTAATTTAACAACCATATTCCCTTGTCCTGTGCTTACAGGCCAAGTACGATGCAAACAGGCAGAAGAAGCTACTGCCAAGCTCCAAGCAGGACCTGCTGTCCTTCAACAACCCAGCACTGGAGAAGATCCAGGGCAACGGGTCAGTGCCTTTCTCCTATGGCTTAGAGCAACAGCACAGTCGGAACAACGTGCTGACTGATCACTTTCAGTACAGCCGGCAGGCCTACACGTCAAACTACAGCAGCAACCACCAGTATGTGGTGTAAAGGAGGAGTCTGTCGTCACTCTGGGTTGCTGTCATTGACATTACTGTGTGTAGCAGCCGTCCCTTCACCCTACTTCATACTCGAGACTGAAGGCAAGTGCTGTTTGTTCTGACAGGAAGAGTCAATTTTGATGGGCCAGTGACATGACTGCTCCCTTGCTCCTCCAGTTTTCTGAGAGCGTTGCGTTATGTCTCACTGTTCACTTATTACTTTGGTACTGACTGTATGGGACAGTTTTATCTTTAGTGGAAATGGTAGTTTATCAATAATTCCCACCTCACTGTTTGGAAATGTCTGAAAAGTTTTGTGTTTGGGATTTTATTTTCATTTGCAGGGATGTGAGCTGTATTTATATACTTCTGACATGCACCCAAACAAGAGTGTGATTTGGGCATTTCATACTTCATATCGTCATTTTTCTTCATGAGGCATTTGTCTGGAATTGGGGAAAAAAATAATTGTTTGCATTGTCGTACTTTTTAAAAGGCAGATGGGATTTGAATGAGGACTGAAGGATTTCAGGCAACAGGCAACTCATTTAATAGTTGTTGAGATATGGATAAGGATTTCAGACAGCAGTCACTTTGAAAAGTCTTGAAATATATGGTTTTGTAGATTTTGTTTGATTGTTATGTTTGATCAGTGTTTGCTCTGTGAAGCAACATAAGTGATTTCAGTGTCTAAACATCTCAACACCTATTAAATGAGTTGCTAAAATTGTTTTTTGACATTCATTCATAATTTTCAGAGAACAAATCCCACTGTCTCTGATTTTCTGGCCCCATTTGGACCTGGTTATTTACATCAGTCCCTGAGCGATCCCATCACAAGTGGACACAGTTAAGTACACCTGTTCACACCTGGTGAACCGGCGTCTTGGATGCGTCTCCTGCTTCGTGACCACATTTAAAATTGGCTCTGGTTTCACCCATGCTCTATTCAAATACAAACTGATGTCATTTCTATAAATCACAACAGAATGTACAAATATGCTAGGTGTCAATGTGTGTTTCTGTGTGTCGGCTTGGGGCGGGGGGGTTCGGGATGAGCCAAGTGAATCAAAGCTCTACTTGTGGTGCTGTAACATGAAAACTAATTTTAACCCTTAGATAAAAGAAATTGGGATGATCAGGGTAAACATTGTGCTACAGATAAATAAATGGTATGACCTCTGATTAGTGAAAAAATACAGTGGACGAGTAGGTCTCTTATGTATTCTGAGGACAGATTGCTTTTAAATATGCATGATCGGATGCATTCAGACTTGCACTCGGTGCTATCAGCGTGTGATCAGATCACACAAGACAGATGTTAATACCAGGTCTGGATGGTGACCCTGATTTTAATTTTTTTTTTTTTTTTGTAATAATAAATTTTAAAACTGTAATGCTTTGGTGGTATGATTAAACTCCTGAAAAATGAATGACATTCCCATCAGCCTGCTCTCTACTTTGTTTAGTGCTGACCAGCAAATGCAATTACGGTGCCTGCCGCAACGAACATGTGCTCGCTTTACAAGGCGGTTGGAAAAAAAAATACAAGTGCCTGATGAAGAAAAACGCTCATATTAAAATTGTCAATCTAAAATAGCAGTCAGACTTGTTTTTAACTGCCACTGTTGAAAACGTGCCTTTCAGAAATGGTTTCACAAAGCTACGCACACATTCGCACACAGTGTTTATGAGACACTTTCTGCTCCTCACATCTGTCGTCGTCCCCAAGTCACAGACATTTGCAGTTGTGGAGCATAAATGAGGGGGGGGGGGCATTTCCACAATGTAGAAACACACTGCATGATGCTTCATCATATGGTGTGTTTCAGCTCTTTCTTGTAACTGTTTCATCAATCATGCATGATGTTTCATCTTTCTTGTGGGATCTAACTATGTAAAAATATCATGGCAATGTTAAAATGAATTATTTCACTCATGTTTTGAAGTGGAAGAGTCTATTTTAATGCAATGCATAGTTTTTTTTAAAAAAAAACTGATTAGTCGTATTGATCTGTGAAGCTTCTCAGACTGTAGGATCGTTCTTTCCTGTCAGGTGATTTTTCAGCCTGCACCAAAGCTGCTTTATCATATTTATGTTTGTTTTTTCCAACAGAGGCCATTGTCAACTTTGCACATCATGAAACATCTAAATGTGTTATTCTGTCATGACATCAGTTGAGTAACTTAACTGTCTGGCTGTTTAACATAAAGCCTTCTTGTATCATTGCTGTCAGACAGTGACTGGACAGACGTTGACTTTAAATAAGACGTGCATGAAATCAGCATGAAAAAGTTTGGTTAGTGCAATTCGAGACTCAGCTGTAATTCCAGGTTAACCTGACGCTTGGTTATCATTGATTTATACTGATGATTACGTTACTTCTGAGTCTTTTTTTATTGTTTGAATTATTCAATATAAGGTTATTTATGTTTCTTTTTGGTAATTTAACTATCTTTGCATTTAAATCGATACGGTTTTAGCATTTTTGGGGATAACTTGCCATTTGTAGCCTGTCTGCTTGTTTTTCCAGCTAAACTTCAAAATTCATGGTTCGGTCATATTCTGTCTTGTTTTTAACACATGAGTGATGTTAAATAGTGAGTTTTAATAGTCCTGACATAATTGTTTAATTACTCAAATGTCCATTTTTGTTCGGACTGCTGGTACAGTTGTTTACTTGTTGACAGTTGAGCACTTTTGAGGGTGTTGAACTGCATTAAATGAAGATGTATGGGCAGACGTATCCTTGAAATATAAGGCAGTAATGCAATGAGATGGTGAGGAAAGTTAGAATTTATAATTTAATTCAGACATTGTGTTACTAAATCCACCAGCTAAGAGATGAGCATGCACGACTTAAATTTAAACTTTGTTCATACATTTTTTTTAAAAACACTGCAGCCTGTTTTCTAAATATCCGAAACACATTAAAAAAAAACACCTCAATTGAACATTGGCCAGTGTGGGACTTTTTTTTTAGAGATGCATATTGCTGTCCTTTATTTGCATATCAAACCAGTTTATATATGACTGTCATGCAAGAGTAAAGCAAATGTGTAGCAGTGAGTTAATTCAGCAAAAAAAATGGAAATAAATTAATCTGCACATTTCTGCTAGACGGTCTGTGATTTGATTCAAATAGTAGAACTTTGTACGTCCAGTCAAACTGAAACTATGGTTTCATGGTGTAGGAATGTAATACTCAGGTGCAAACTCCACCTCAGAGTTTGCACTCATTTTCCAAAATGTTGCAGTTAAGTCTTGACTTTTTGATGTAGAAGCAACTCAAGTGCTCATCTATAAACCTTTGGTGATTCGGGAAAAATTTAATAAAGTAGTACAAATTATACATGTAAAAATTTAGTGGTTAATCACACTCTTCACTGTTACAACCCATTTTTTAATCTGTGCATTTTCTCCATTTGTTTTCCCTTCATGTTTTTTTTCTCATATTGCCAAAAAATGAGTGCATTTTGGTTGCTGATGCACCGAAGGATGGAGGCCTCGTTTACTACGTCAACAAGATGTGAAATGTATAAATTCCAACGTGTCGGACACTTGTTCATAAATTTCCCTCTGAGTTTGTTCTTGAGCATCTTGCTGGTCGTTTGTTTCTGTACAGTGAGCTGACTGAGTTTGGATGATGGTTCTTATCTGTAAGGCTTTTCACTGGGATGAAAAAGTCAAATGAGCGAGGAAAGAGAGTACAAGAATGTAAAACTTGTACAACTCTTCAGTTTTTGTGTGTGTCTGTGTGTCTTTAATGGGTCCTGTGACATAATTTTTACTTCCCAACTGTTTATAAACTTATTTATGGTGTTGAGGTTTAAAAATGTACAGAAGTGCAGCCAAGCGCACTCTTCATGTCACTTATATTTTAGTAAATGCTATTTTTAAATGTTGGTGGGGGGGGGGAATAAAAGCATCATGGAGTACTGAATTATGTCTGTTATGTCATGCAATATACTTCCCGTATAAATGAATAAGTCTTGTCTTCAAAGTTAAACATAAGTAAAAGCCAGAAGAAAATTTTATTAAAAGAATCAATGGTATAAGATTCTTGATTCTTATGTGTATGATCATACACATAAGAACATACTACATACTGCTTTTACTAAAAAGTGAAGCAGAATGGATCATGGCTGTGTCAAATGTCAAAGTCCTGTGGTTCCAGTAGGAACATATAATAACTTTGATTTAATTTTCAGTTGTTTATAAACATAGTCCAGCATCATCTTACAAGAACAGTCCAGGAGGTTGTTGAGGAACTATAACCCCTTTAAATACTGGACCAACAGATTATTACCATCTGTTAGTCTGTTATTTTGTTTGAGTGGATTTACAGTTGTCAATGATCCTAATCACCTTGTTTTGATAGTTTTCTGCCCCCTAGTGGTCAACACACACACAGAATGTAGAGTATACATGACACCACAGACATTCAGCTTTTCAACTGCGTCCGGGTATATTGAGGTTATAAGACTTTCAGGTGTTTGTTTTATTTGATTTGACACGAAGAGACAGAGAGAGACAACCCCAGGTCACACATACTGTATCTACAAACAGTCGGTTTTAGTCTGTTTTTTTTTGTTGTTTTTGACACAACAAAAAAAGTTGTTTTTTTTGCAAATGCCACACATTCATAAAATGAATATAACACTGTATGTACTGTGTTACAACAAAAATTAATGCCAATGATCACAAACATACATTATTTTCAGATTAAAGTTTGTTTGTAGACCCAGACGTCACGTAAGTGACATCAGATTAATTTAGGCCAGTGGAAGCCAATGAGCTCAGGAGTGACATATGCTCTTCTCGGCTGATCAAACACCTTTAAGGGTCTTACTGAGCACGATGGGACGACCAGAGGGACCATCGTTGTTCCCGGAGCTGGATACTTACAGTATCTGGTCACAGTGGGTGGAATGAGGAGGTGATAGAGACGGTGGTTGGCCATGAGAATTAAACATTTGGTCTCGTAAAGGTCTCAGATGTTTGGTGGAAAGAAACTTGTAATATACCTGACTCATCAGAGGTCCACTGCAGTGAGGTGTAGTCAGTAAGAAAGACAGGTTTAAGGCAAACTCAGTCTCAGTTTTACTGCCAACAAAAATCTTTAATAAAAAAAAGGGGGAGCGCAGCTTTAGCATTAAGCCAGTTTTGTTTTCTTTTTATTATTCAGCTCATATCAGAGTTTGAAATGTTCCAGACCTTAATGTAAAAAATATCTCTCCAGAGGACTTTCCCAGAGCCACACCTGGTGTCTTACAGAAACAGTGTTGGTTATCCCCACACTTTACCTCCCAAACAGGCGCGGCACAAGGAATTCACTTTTGGATGCAGCATATTGAATATGGGTGTGCAAGCAGCTTCAGGTGCTGTATAGTATGGCAGGACAACAGCAAGGCGAATAACCATCAATGTTGCAAATAATAGCTCAGTCCTGTCTTATTGTTGCACATCAGAAAAAACTCATCTGTGTCTATCTGTTGCTGCAGTAGAGGTGAAGTCAGGGTGAGCCTCTGTTTCTATTTAACGATAGAGCAAGCAGCATTTAATGGTAATTCACAAGTGAGTGGTGGTGTTTTTCTTTTTCTGCAGACACACTGGTATTGCATGTATTTTTAAAATTTAATTGCCAAGTTTGACTATCTGGAATTACCATAACAGATATCAGTGACGTCATTCTGACGAGTCAAAACTAGTTACAGATATCTGCAATTCAGTTTTTACTAGTCAGAATGACATCACTTTCGTCATTTATGTGTCTGGGGTTTGTTATTATAGATAGCTACCGTTTAGTTGCAGACTGGTCACAGTTCAAATTTGAAATATCTACAACTCCATTCGGACTATCGGAAACTTAATTGAATATATCTAAAAAATAAAAATGACGATGTAGATATTTTCAATGGAGGATAGTTAAAGATATCTTGAACTTGAAATATGACATATGAGTCAGGTATATTACAAGTTTCTTTCCACCAAACATCTGAGATTTATTAGAAAATAAACACAACTTTACAGATTTAAGAGTATTTACAAAACTAATCATTTAAGCCTTTATGAGACCAAATGTTTAGTTCTCATGACCAACCATTGTCTCTATCGCCTCCTCAATTCACCCACATGAATGGCAAAAAGTGTTGTCATTCTGATTAGTAAAACTGATTTAAAAGATGTCTGTAACTGTAATTTGACTAGTACAAATGACATTGGTAGTGAATATCCTAACCCTAGGGTTAGGGTTACCCTAACCCTACTGGTTTCTCTTCTCAGGGTGTTTATATCCTCCAGCCAATAACAGTGAGGGGGCGGGACATTCAGGCTGGGCAGGTATCAGGAGCTGCTGTTGCAGTAATGGTGGACATGACACACTCAAAAAAAAAGCATGTTTAGTGGGGCTGAATGTTGAGTGGAAAAGAAAGGCTGTTCTAAAACCAGAGTGAACATGGCACTTGCTTTTACGCTCACACAAGCACTGAGGGAGAGGACGACAAGAAGGCGGCCTCCTGTCTGTTAGACAGGTAAGTGCTAGCATGTTAGCCTGAGTAGCTCGGAGCCAAAGCGTTAGCATTTCTGCAACAAATGTAGGGCTGCGACTGACGATTATTTTCTCGATTAACTGAGTGTTTGTTTGGTCCACCCGGAAACTATGATGTTCTCAAATGTCCTGTTTTGATGATTTCATTGTTGTGTGGAGCAAAGAAACCAGAAAACATTGACATTTAAGAAGCTGAAAAATCAGAGAGCTTGTTTTAATAATTAAAAAAAAAACCCACTCATACTGAGTAATTTAGTAATCAATTAATTATCAATAAATCTAACATTGTTGCAGCCCTAAACAAATATAATGGTCTTACAAAAGCGTTGATTGCAGTGTATGTAGCCTACATACAGAAAACTACCACTAATGACTGTAGTTTCTGACAAACTAACCCTGGAGATCTGTAGGTGCTGAGTTTGAGCTTTTAAACATACTGGCCGCCAGTCTTGGTCTGAGGCAGTTTGATGGACCTAATCTGTTTGCATGCCCAACTATGAAAAGCTGCTCCACAGCGTGAACACAGCCAGTGTGACCCAGGTGTGAGTAAGGTAATTAGAGTCAGAGACACCATGCTACTGGGAGTGAGCAGGGATGAATGGGCCAACAGCTCTGTTTACAGACACCAGGCCACAATTCCTGCATACTATGCCTTTAATGACGATCCAACGGGACCCTGCAGCAGCTCTGTCCAGCTCTGTCCTCTCTGTGTTTGCATCTCACCACAGGTTCAGAGTCTGCCTTGCTGCATCGTGCAGCAAACATTCATTCATGTCAAACATGTGGTCAGTCCGCTGTGTTTGAAGTCTGCTGGAGGCTCTCTGTGTCGCACGGAGTGAATTTGACAGTGGCAGGGAGCTGACTGATGATGTTTGTGCTGCACATTAACTGTGTGAACATGTGGCTGTCCCTCATGATGTCAGGGTAAAACAGATTCCTCTGTGGTGACGAGGAGGCGCTGCTGCGAGTGCTGCTGCCTCGTCTGGGTAGACTGAGCAGCCGTCGAAATAGAGACCTCCTGAGGAGGATGTAGATCCAGGGGTCCAGGATGGGATTAACAGAGGCAATCCTGATCGCTGCCAGGTCGGCTTTGGGGTCTGTTTTCATCTTGAATCTGTTGACAAACACGCGGACCTAAAAGATAATACAAGAAGTCAATGCAGTGCATCATAGTGTTAATAATTTTTTTAAAATACTTTAACATGGACATATACCATATAGTGTATACATTGTGTGTGTGTATATATACATATATATATACATATATATATACATATATATAAATGCATGCAGATTTATGTGCTTTGTGCCACGTTTACATTCAAAAGCATATGATCTTTTTTAAATCATAAATAAATCTAAACGTTATTTTCCTTAATTGGTTGTTCAATGACCTAAAAAAAAATAATTACGTGCAAACACGTAATTATTCTACAGTGACTAAAAACTGATTTTTTTCAGCTCAGTGACATAGATATCACACATCACCACATGCATCTAAGATGTTGAGACCAACTTACATGACAGATTATGTCATGATCAGATTATGTCATGATCATAAAAACTGCTGATTAGTATTTTCAGATAAAAAAGAAACAGGCAAAACTTTCATGTAATTATGGATTGACAAAGCTAGAAAATACATGTTATATTATGTATAAGGATTGTGTAGGATGGACTGGCGACCCATCCAGGGTGTACCCTGCCTCTCGCCCTATGTCAGCCGGAGTTAGGCACCAGCGCCCCCCGCGACCCTCAGTGGATAAAGAGGAAAATGAGTGAGAGTGAGTGAGGATTGTGTAGTGTTGCCTGCAGGTGGCTCCTCCTTATTATCAGGTATCAGCAAGTATAAGCTTACACTTGACTTACACTTAGTTGACTTGTCTCTCTCTGATCTTCTTTTTGAAATATGATACCACCATTAAGAAATGTGAAATAATTTCTAATCTCTAATGCCACTTATCATTACAATATTTTTGGACATTAAACACAAGGTATTTGGTTTTCAAAAGATAAACTTACCATTGTTTGACTAACTGTGAATTTTGTCAAGTGGTATTTACTAATTAAAAACATAAAAGAAGGAGTGGGGGCTGCTAACAGTGAATGTGGCCACTTCTGGAGTGAGTAATTCTTAGATGAAACACAGAAAAGAGTACATTTGTTTTAATTTAAATGGATGAGTTGTTGATGTAAGGCAACTGGCAAACTTGCAATTTTTATGCAGAAAGATTCAACAAATAGAATCTATTTAAAATCAATTTGACTTGAAATCAAACTTTTAAATTAATCTGAAAGCGTTTGTGTGCCTGGCAAGGTATAGTTTAAACAGCAAATTATGGTTGCTTCTGTTTTGAAACTGTGATTATCAGGCAGCAGGTGAACTGTCTGTGTATTCAACCATCAATTTATTCCGAGGTAAATATGTGACGGGCACCTTTTACTTAACTCTCAAATGTGATGAGTTTCTTTTATCTGAGAGTTACTGGTTTGGAAACAAAGGCCTCTTTGTACTTCAGTTAAGTTGTTGCTGCTGCTTCTTTTAGACCCATGGTTCTCAAACTGTGGGGGGTGTACCACCAGTGGTAGGCAAGCTTCCTCTCCTTGGAGAAAATCAGAAATACTGTTCTACTGTATCTACCAGAGTACCTGAGTGTGCAGAAAATGAACCAAACAACAATAATAATAATTAAATAATTTAATTTCTATACCAGTGTCAACCAGTTTACTATTTACACCACTGTACTTTAATATTGGCGATAATGTTATTTCCAGAGCTCAATATTTTCTCAGGTGGCACTTGGCATAAAAAGTTTGAAACCACTGATTTAAATGGACAATCACAGCAGACTTGGTTCAGCTTGATTCACTGGCTCCCTCACTCACCACTAACGGTGCAGAACAGGCCAGAACCACCACGGAGGTTGTCACCAGCACCGCCATCATCTGCGTCTCTGCGGCCGAGGACAAAGCCTTCCACCGCTGCCGGACACTTGCTCTGGTGACGGGCCGCTGCACGGTTCTCTGCCGCATCAGCAGCAGCGCTCCGCACACCGCCAAGTTCAGCACGATGGTTCCCAGGATGAGCAGCAGGCTGACGGCGCCGTACAGGATGGAGTAAGCGGCGGCCGCCGGCTCTTGTGTTCTCCAGTCAATGAAGCACCAGGTGGCGGACGACTGCAGCAGGCTCCTCGCCATACCCATCATCGGCAGGCAGCAGAAGAAAATGTGACTTATGTAAGTGAAGAAAAGAAACTTTTGCGCGAAGCGTCTGTCCACACCCCAGCGCTGGTAGGTGTACGGGCAGCAGATGGCCAGGTAGCGCTCCGCTGCCATGGCGCATATGATGCTCAGTCCCGTTAAACCGAAAAACAGCAGCAGAAAGGAGTGAAACTCGCAGGCGTGCTCGTCTTTCAGCACACGCCGGTCCAGGTAGTTGGCTATGGTGAGTGGACTTGCCAGGCAGGTGCCGAGCAGGTCCGTGACCGCCAGACCGCAAACCAGCGTGTAGAAAGCCGAGGATTTTCTCTCCTGTCTTGACACTGAAAGAACGATTATTGCAATCAAATTCCCGATGGCTCCTCCAGCAAACATAAAAATAGGCAAACTGATAGCTGTCTGCACACTGGCCGTTTCTGACTGCTGAGTCTGCGTTTTGTTTACGGAGACGGGTCCGTGCGTAAAGTTCTGGCTCTCCATCGCCACAGTCACCAACAGGCTGGCGTTCGTCAGTGACATTCCCGCTGCTCTGCCGTGGATGTGGGAGAGCATTTCCTCTTTAACCTCTTGCAGCATTAGATAAGCCCTCTTGAATATCTTCTGTGGAAGTCTCATGCCATTTGCTTCCCAGTAATGAGCCTCACTGTGTGCGCACAGGGGTGGGATGTCTCTACAGTGAACCACCCAGCAGCAGCCTGACAGGAAGGATGGAGCGAAAGCCACAGATAAAGAGGAAAATAGACTTTTTCTTCCTTACAACTTCCGCTTTATGCCTCTCATGTCATCCAGTTTTAGCGTCACCGCAGCCTTTGAGTAACGTTAGTGGCAACTTGTCAAGGGGCCAATTTGAGTGAGTAAAGATAATGCGAGACACTGGAAGAGGCTTCCTTCATGAGTCATAAGTGGACGCAGTGGGCTTTTAATGAAGAGTTACAGCTTTAATGAGGCTTCATAAATAGTTCAGTAATTTATGATGATCTATGAGTTTTCCTTTCCAACATATCAAATTAGGATATGAATTACCATAATTACATTAATCATTAAAGCCAGGAAAGGCTTTTTTTTTAACTGATGGATTACTCTAAATATTTCATGTCCAATAATAAAGCCATTATATTATTTGATTTCTGTCAAATCACAATAAATAAAGAATGATAATAAGTATCAAAAATATCAAATATTCTCTTCTTTTTAATATTAAATAGGTTGACAATTTAAACGGCACCATAATCATCACACATGTAAGAAATAAATAGACACGAGGTAGAAAAAAAGTGCTGATCTAATGTAGGCTTAGTGACAGTAAAACCAGTTAAAATCAGTTTAATAACATCTAGTCAGAAGTTTATTTCTGCAAGTCATTCAGTAGCCCTTTAGAAGTGTTCAAAAATTAGACCAGCTCCTTAATTTTTAGCTAAATTTGCAAAACATTCCAGTCACAGGGAGCAGCAAACTGTAAAGCATTTTTTCCACATTCAGCTCTCACTGATGCAACTGAAAATAAAAATAAATCCTGTGACCTAACACCATAAGAACTTGCTTTTTGAATAACCTGTTTGCATGCACATATCCACACATACCTCCACCTTCTTGGTGCTGCTTTGTGTTATAACTTGCAGTGATGCATGAAACCCATGGAAAAGCTTGTTTTAATCTCTTTGTGATATCCAATATTATACAAATCAGCAGCATTCAGAAGACAGGCTTGTCAAATGTTTAAATTAGATGAGCTGATTGTTAAAATACCACCAGAAAATGGAGCATTTGTATTGGAATACAAAAGTTTGATGAAATTATACTCTATTAGGTTTCCTTTTTCTCATGTTGGTTTCTCCTGTTTCTCTTTTTTGACAGGATAAATGTCTGCAGCTTAAGCAGAGGGATTTCTGTTACCATTGCAGCTCATATTGTATTACATGTGTGGTTTAATTCAGTCCAGTGTTTGTGGGGGTTCTCGGTCAGGTTGTGCAATGAATGCTGGCACTTTTCCCACTCACTGTAATAAAACCATCAGGGACAACTGTAACCAATCAACAACATCAAAACAAAAATCAAAAATAACAGATTTTCACGACTTCCCATCCTTTTAGTCAGCCTCTAGTTTTGATTGTGTGACTTACATTTCATTGTTGTTATCCTTTGAGTAACATCTTACAGACATTACCAACTTAATAATGTGTGGAATAAAAAGAAAATTAAGTAGAATGAGTAATGTAAAAGACAAAGGAGCTCCAGACTTTACTAATAAACATTTAAACTCTGTAACAGAAAAATTAAAAAAAAACAGAATCCATGTGTACATTTTTAGAATAAATAAAAAAATGTGGCAAGAATAAAGAAAAAACAATTTTGCAATAGTTTTAATTGCCAGTACATTGGGTTTTTTTTTTCCTCAGCCTGTGGTGGAAACTATCTGACAAAGATGTTTACAACAAGTGTAAAACAATTTTAACAGCTCAAAGAGCAACATCATTGGGAATGATACAGAATATTCAGTGAAACACGTGAATGTATGATGTGTTTCAGTCTGTTGTTGTAGCTGGTATTTCCCCCCAATGCAGAACACGGTGTTATCCCAAACAGAGATGACTGTAAATGGTCGTGAGGAGCAGGAGAGGGCTAATGGACAGTGAAAACACAGGGGACGTCAGTGCATTTTAGTCTGCTCCGACTCTACAGCCATCACACATTCATTACGGTGTGACTGATGTTTACAGTGAGCAGCAGCAGAGAGGCGTCTCTGTGTCAGCCAACCCTAAAAGACAAAGCACAACACCTCTCTCAAAGGTAAACCACTGCTGTCCATCTCTACCCATCTTGGCTGCTCTGCAGCTGATCTAAAAACAAAAGTCTAAAGACAACAAAACACTTAAGTGATGCCAACGTTTGGAAACTCCAGCATGTCCTCAAGGTGAATCATGGGATGTACAAACTGTCCCTACCATGGTTTATAGTTTCTTGAATGCCGTAAAGGTAATTCATTTATTGCAAATGTACTTCAGATGCATTATCTCTGCCTGTGGTCTCAGTGGCGAGCAGACACATGAACTCTCTGTGTGTGCTTTAACTACATGACTAATCTGTCTGAAAACCTTTTGCTAAACCGCTAACCTGTGAATCAGCATTTAAAAGGATTTCGTCATGTATTATACAAAATAATAAAGATAGAAATATGAACGAAGTAGTGCATTATGTTTAAATATAAACAAAAGTCTGCTATATTCAAACCACTATCAAAAGAGTTCACACACTGCTGATTAAGCCCATCAGCGCCACATACTCGCTCCCTGTTTTCTCACTGAAGTGGTGTTTAGATCTCATGTCACCAGGATGACATTCCCATGCTGCACACAGGAAGTGATTTGTCAGGACAAAGGCTTCAGCAACATTGTACTAGTAAAGTGATACGCCTGCAAACAGGTTGGAGTATGAGTGAAAACCAAAAAAAAAAGCTTCCACAAAAAAGTTCCAGAGGTGAATTTAATCACTTTTTAAAAAAAAAAACTTGTTCAACAGTTTGACTGGACAAATGCTTCTTGCCCTCACCCTCCCGCCCCTGCACTGCCACTGTATATGCACAAATGCTCCCTCAGTCAGGTCTGATTTGCATGAGAGAGCCTGTTTTCATAAAAAAGGAGGCAGCAAACAAATAATTTTAAGTTGTTTCTGTCAATGAAGACACAACACTTGCAGTCATCAACAAAAAAAGTTACAGCAGCAAATCATGTACATACCTTCACATTTATTTTAACTTACCTCATTCAGATGATGCTGTTACAGAAATTACAATTCTTGGGCATTTCTCATGTTTGATTAATAATTGATCATATGGGACACATAAGTATAAATATGTACTTTAAAAGGAGCCTTTACCATGTCAGAGGCCAAAGGGGCAGGCGCTTGAGCATTACCACACAATTCAGCACACAGTCAGACCTGCTGTTGATACAAGTGATAGGAGCAGGTGCTGCCTTCAAGGACATGATGCTGCATGGGGCATCCAGGCATTTTCAGGTGCAGTTCACCATTTAAGGGACTCTTGGCCTGGTCTTGGTGGCTCTTGAACATTGAAAGGTTAATGTCTGCTCTGCCTGTCGTTGTGTGTAGTTATTCACCAACAGCACTCAAGTCAAAGACTTGTATACTGGCATGATTTTGCAGGAATAGATAAAGATGTTGACATTTAAGCAGATGTGTGCTTTGTTTGTTTTTTCTCTCTTTGGTTTGATTGATTCTCCCCAGCAGGTTTGTTGAATTTAGTTTATTTTAGATTGGGTTGGCCATTACTCATAGTCTAATTGCTGGTCTTTTATGGTTCAGTGTTAAGATTTTTCTTGGGGGACAAACTGTAAGTGCACTGGTCCAGTGCACAGCTGGCTCAGTATTTCCTTCATCCTTTGTTCCTTTTTTTCTGGGATCTCCACCCCTTTGTCCTGTGCAATTCGAGTTTTTTTTAATTTTTGTTTTTAATAATGCTGCTTGCTTTCTTGGCAATTCCAAATCCTTTTTATGTTTCCGCCTCCAGTTAAGTCTTGGATCATTTGAGAGAGGCCACAACAGTGAACAAAAATGACAACAAATGAATCCCATATGATTTTTTTCCCCTCTGTCACTTGCAGATGTAAAGACATTTGGTGTAAAAAGAGTTTTGAGGTAGGAGGAGAAAACTCCATCCTGTCCTGCAGTGATCTTTCTTCAAAAGCACAAAGAAATCAAAAGAGAAATGGATTCAGAGTTACATAAGCAAATGAAAATCTACAGCAGATGAAAAACAGATTAGAGAAGAGTAGATGAGAATCAGTAAAAGGAATTAAAAAAGAAAGAAAGTCCCATAAAAAACTGAAGAGCTACATAATATACAATATACATATCAAGACTGACAAAGTTAAAGAAAAACATGTGATGATAGAGCTGCTATAGTGAAGTTCTTAGGCAGGAAAACAAAACAAATATCAAGTGTCAGCAACATTAAAGGCCAAATTATCTGTGATTGTGCAGAGGTGAGCTTCAGGCTATATCACAGTGTCCCTGCTGGGTGTGGCCACATGTCATTTGGGCTGTGCTTCATTTCATAGTTTCCCAATGTGGGCAACGAGCAAGCGACAAGAGATAAAGCAGGGCTGTCAATTCCTCCCAAGGAGTCACTGACCTGACTCCATGGCCTGCAAATTAGAATAGAATAGAATAGATTGATTGTCTTTGTAATATGTACAACAAAATTCTACTTTTAACACAAAGGTAAGTTTATTCGTATAGCACTATTCATACACAGGGCAACTTAAAGTGTTTTACAAAGGCATAGAAATACATTACTAAAATTACAGAATAAAAGCAAGACATTAAAATTACATTAAACATTACAATCAAAATAGACATTAAAATCACGAGTGATATTTAAGCAGCAAATATGTTTTGAAGGAAATGTATCTCAGAACAGATCATCTTTTTGCTGTACCAACATAATATTTATCATAACATATGAGGAAATAAGGCATTTTGTTTCAATATGTGGCCAGTAACAAAATTAATGACAGCCACTGAACATTCTTATAACATACTCATAATAAGATTTTCCTGAATTGGCCCACAACAGGCAAATCTATGAATAATTAATTAATTTCAGTGTCAAATTTAAACTGGTTTCTAAAAGAAATATGGTCTTATTGCAATATTTGCCATTGTTTTTTTCTCAAATGGAGGGTTGCAGTCCAAAAGTAGGTAAATGGGCCTGATGGGAGTGGGTGTTTTTTTTTAATTTTTATTATTATTATTTTAATTCCATTCTCGTAAGACCATGCACAGGACCATGTGACAGTATGTGTATGTAAAGCCACTATAGCCAACATTGTCTAGTCAACAGTGTCTATTACCTCAGGAGTTAGTTTACAGTCAAGCTTTTTTTTAGTAGTGCCAAAAACCAATTATATTAAATATGGGTTGCCTGGCAGCAAAAAAGAGCCAAACAAGGGCCTTTCTGCACGGAATTTGCATGTTCTCCCCATGTGTGCGTGGGTTTGTTCTGGGTTCTCCACTTTCCTCCCACACTGAACACTCTAAATTGAACATTCGTGTGAATGTGAGAGTGAATAGTTGCTTGTCCCTATATGCTGGCCCTGTCCAGGGTGTACCTTGCCTTTTGCCCTGTGTCTGCTGGTATTGGCTCCTCAAGAAGAGAGAGTGAGGGAGAGAGAGAAAACCGCAAATCATTGTGTACCATGAGTTTTACCACATTAAAGCAAGAAGCCATCAAAAATGACACTTTAAAAGACGAACTTAACTAACCCCTTTTGTGAAATCAAACCTGAGCGGTTCAAAAATAGGACTTGCAACTTAAGGACTCAGGATAAATGTGGGCCCAAGGCTGAATAATTTGAGAACCACTGTGCTCCAGCTTTATTGAACATTTTATGTTTGGATTTTGAAAGCCCTTGGTTATAGAGTAACTTAACACCAGGCTGAAAAGGTGATTCTTGTTGGCTGCCTCTCCTGGTTTCATCTCGGACCGCACCCCATTGCTCAGACATGTGCTTTGTTGCACCTGTAGGCAGAATACTAATCTACAGCTGCATCACTGCAGCTGTAGATTAGGACAAAAGGATGTTTAGTTGGTGTTCAGGTTAGAGATTAAAAGTCATTAAGCTCGGAATGATTATCAGCATTTACAATCACCAAAACCACAATCTCCTACTAACATTACACAAAGTGATATGACGGTGAAAAGCTCCTCCCCAGAGACGACCCAGGGGACACAGACTTCTAATATCAAAGTCCAGCTCATTGTATCACCCACCTGCCACCCTGACCATGTCCTCAGACTGTGGTGACAAAGCCATTGTTGGATGGAAGAATGTTTGTGTCCCTTTTCAGTTTGACAAGTGTTTGTCGTTGTAAATATAACAATAAAGGTTCTCTAACCTAAAACAAAAACCTCTGTAGCCCTTCTCTAAAGTTAACCAACTAGTGGCAGCAGGTAAGACTCTGAATCTTAAACATCTCATTTTTCAACAAGTGGCAAAGAGATTTTGAGGGCTAGGTAACTGACTTTTCTCTTGAGGCAAAAGTGAAAGCACAAGCAAATTATTTATATACAGATATGTTTTCCACCAGAAGAGTACTGACGTGTTTGTATGTATTTGTGGTGACTTTGTCAATCAGTTTTATTTAGACTCTTAGAGCAGCTTGGTGGACTTCAAGGAAAGAAACTATTCAGTGTAATTTGACACACAACATCTTTCACATTGTTTAGCAAAATGCACAATCTTTCCTTTTCCTTAATCAAAATGCTTTTGTTGGCTAAACCTAATTACAGTCTGGGCTCACGATGGACATTAATACAGCTCTGTTGTGCGTTACTCGTACAGTTTGCTTGTCCGCCAACTTCCGCAACCACATGGCAAAAATATGTTGCCCCAGACCATGATTTTGTGATTTTTATGGATTTGGAGAAAGAAAGAATTCAACATCTCAGATTGCTTCACAAAAAAAGAATGCATCTATGAGTATTTGCTCTATTTCCAGTGTAGCAGCAGATTGATTTACTCAAAGCAGTGTGTGTGTGTGTGCGTGTGTGTGTGTACTTGGTATTCCTTATGTTGTGGGGACCTAAATCTGTTTACATGGTCACATTACAGGGAGTTGTCTTCCTTAACAGGACAAAATCAAGTCCCCATGTCATAAATAACATTTTAAGGTGAAGACATGTTTTAAAGTTAGGTTGAGGTTAAGGTTAGGGAACTAGTAAATATGATTAGGTTAGAATAAGTCTCCAGGAAATGTCCTCTGAAGCTATAAAAACCAGTGTGTGTCAAACATAGACAGATTTAATTTGTTGTGTCAACAGCTGAATTAGTTCCTATGTAGAGTTTCCAAAATACAGTAGAGGACTTTTCTGTTTGTTTTCCTTGAAAAGCAAGATCTCTAATGTAACCCCCGTCTTTTAATTATGTTTGCAGGTCATGACCAAATGCGGGGGCTGAAGGCTAAAGAGTAAACGTTAATCTCCAGCTTTCCTGTTATTTCTGTGTGATGCAATCATATCTAACTGAACTAGCCGACATAATTCTTTCTTTAATTAGAAAGAGAAGTGATGCATTTTATATTTAAGCAACTGCATCTGCTCTCTGGAAACACATCTTCCTCCTGGTACTAGTTGGCCGACCTTATACTGACTTACTGTCAATAATTTATTTAATACATTTAATAATTAATCATTAATAAATTATTTTATCCATATATTGGTGCACTGCAGAGAAGACACAAAATACAAAGTGAGACAGAAACAATCAATAAGTGATGTTTAATGCATGTTTAACTTGTGCAATTTTGTGTATCATACTGTATGTAATAGTGAAATAGTTATTTTCCATCAGTCATTGTTTAACTACTTTTAATCATTTGTAAAGGATTATACCAAATGTTTCCAGCAATTTTAACAAGAGGCTGGACCTGAATATCACTGACCTCGACCTCCTTCCAAGTGTTGACAGATCACGTAGAAAAGGCCTTTTTATAAGTCGGTGTTTAGTTTGTTTGTTTTTTTACCTACATGGACCAGCTCCGGATGAGCCCATTCTAAAACATAATTATAATTTCAGGTGACTTGGAACTAATAAAGACACAGCTATAAATATGAAGTTCGATGTCTGCCCACTAATTCCCCAGAATCCCATAGACTATAGACTTTAAAGTGAAATCCATCAACATGACGTGGGAGTGACTTCTGAATGAATGAATACAGGAGACCTCACCAGTCAAATTGCACGTTGTTGTATGATTGAATTTCTGATTAAAATCTCACTCTCACTCATGAGGGTCGCGGAGGGCACTGGTGCCTAATCCCAGCTGACATAGGGCGAGGGGCGGGTCACACCCTGGACAGGTCGCCAGTCCATCACAGGGCCACACATAGAGACAAACAACCATTCACTCTCACGTTTAGACCTAAGGGCAATTTAGAGTGTCCAATTGGCCTGATCCCCAAATCTACATGTTTTTGGACTGTGGGAGAAAACCCTCACACACAGGGAGAACACACAAACTCCATGCAGAAAGGTCCGTGTTCCAACCGAATTGTGAACCGGGTCTTCTTGCTGCAAAGGCAGGAGTGCTAACCACTACACCAACTGCGTGGCCTCAGTCATTCCTTTCAGAGTTAATTTAAAAATAGCCCAAACATTTTTAACAAGGGTCATGAGTTCACTTAAGTAGGGATGCACAGAACAAAAAAACAGGGTCTTTATTTGCTTTATTTTGGGCACAATGATGTCATTTCTTCCACTCCCTTGTTTCTCTCACTGGCTGGCATGCACCTGGAAACTATTGTCTTGTTAAGAGCTGGTAGCACTGAAGAACACATTGTTGATGCATTTTGTCAGATGACTGGAGGACATGTTAGACCCCTCGAATGTAAGCTTTAACCTGTTTTAAAGTGCTGCTGATCATTTTTTTACAGGCACTTTAAAGACCATGTGAAGAGATAAAAAAAAAAAAAACATCTCTCCTGACTTTGTCACCCAACAGGAAAATGTGTTACTCTCCATCTTGACCAAATTAGAATGTTTAAAAAAAAAAAAAAAAAACTACTTGTTTAAAAAAATCTGTTTTCAAATCATGAAAAAATTCAGCAACATTCTCTGCTCTGAAATGCTGGGTGTGTCTACGCGAGGAGCCAATCTATCTCCCTCTCTCACACACACACAGGTTTCCATGACTTCAGAGGACATTGTATTGACTTACATTCATTTCCTGGAGATGTACTCTAATCTTAACCATATTTACTAGTGCTCTAACCTTAACCTAACCCTAACCTCAGCCTAACTTTAAAACATATCTTCACCTACAAATGTGGTCATTTACGTATGTTAACGGGACTTGATTTTTGTCCCCATAATGTGACATTGTGAACAGATTTAGGTCCTCACTACATAAGGAATACCAGGTACACATTGACACATACACACACACCCATGCTTTAGTGGGGGCCAAAGTCTCCGAATGTTGCTGTTCAACAGTGTTTGTATAGAATATTAAATGCACTGGTATCACTGGTATTGACATGCACCGGCATTGTTCCCACCTCTGTGCGTTTGCGAGTGCATGTCTCCCACTTCTGTCCTCGCCTTTTTATGCGTGAGAACAAAATCACACATACACATGAACATTTCAGCTTCAGTCAGGACCAAAGCAGCTAATCATCGCCGTTTCCTCAATGTTTGTATGGAATAATAACATACTGTCAAATGTTTTAGACTTCCTGTTCAACAAACGACCTAAATTCACTCACAGATGTGGATATTGTAGAAAAGGTTCTAAACTCCTACGACTTAAATCACCCTGGAGACACAACACTCGTATGGCTGAAAATTACACTAAATTTGTGTTTATGTGGTGAATCTGTGTTGCATGTTATTATTTTAATGTAAACCTCCAGTTTTTTTTTAAACACAGCAGCACTCCTAGCACTACGGTCCTTCATGTGAGCAACACACATGTAGCCGCAGCCGCACTCACTACTGCAGATCCATCTGGAGAACAAATGCTGGGACTGTTGATGCCTTTCTGTTTTCACTCTTTGAAAATAATCTACTCTGACAATGGAACAACTTACTGTGGTTGGAATTGCCCCAGCCGTTACCTCAAGTAAAATAAAGCCCTTTTTTCATCCAAATGACATGTATGCTACTGCATTGTAAAAGTAAATTGCTCTTTAACCAATGTAACTGCTGATGTTTCAGTAAAGTAATCTATGCTTGTATTCACTGTAAGAATCAATGGTCTTTTGCTTTCTGTTCCAAACATCCTCATGGATACTGGAAAAAGGGATTTTGTATATCCTGCACCTGCAGCATGGACTGAACTGCAGAAGGAGTTGAAGCCAACGTGAGTTAATGTCACTCAATGCTTTTAAACTCAGAATAAGAGAACTGGAGACGGGCATCTAAAATGTCACTGTTTTTAAATGAGCTTGAAATCCTCAAATGTTTTATTTATTTCTATTTTTGTCCTCTGTCTTGGCCATGTCTCCCTTGAAAAATTATTTTTTTTAATCTCAGTGGGACTTTTTCCTGGATAAATAAAAAAAGGAGGAAGGAGTTCACTAATGGGGCAAGATTCTTGCACGCACAACCTGTGGCTTTACCAGACATAACAGTCCAAATACTGTCATGGTTTGGTCAAATGTTAATTCAGGCCAGGCAAACAAAAATCGTGTTTGATGAACCATGAACTGCAGTTTTCTGCAATTTCTACACTAAAAATTAAAATCTGGAATAAAATCACTGAAACCTGAAACTCACCAATCAAATCCCCAAATCGAGTTTCCAAAATGACATGTACCATTTTTTTTCTCTCCACACAGTTTTCAAATTTTTCTAAAATTACACTGCATGCACACACACGACAAAACTCTTCTTTCAGATCACATTTTCTACAGCAGATGATACTGAATGGATGTTGTGTTTTTACCCAAATGACTCAGCCAATCACATGACCTCAGAAGAGCATTTGGACCAGAGTCGGTACATGTCATGCACACAGGGAGATTTCTTACTTGACATAACAAGAGAGGATTTATTTATCACTTTGTTTTAATTCTATCAAGCAGTGCTTATTTATAATCCCTGCAATTCAGTGTGAAAACTGAGAAAATATTTTTACAATATTATTGCATTTCAATCCCTTCGTGAGACATATGATCTGGATCTTTGCAAGAGCAGATTTACCGCCCTGAATTTTAATTGAATACCTCTGGTCTCCAGGCATAAAATACTGCAAAACATGGTCTCTAAACCAGACATCTCATCATCAACCTTCTTGCTGTGAACTGCAACACCATGTTTACTCAGAGTGGTGGAGTGATGAATCGCCTGCACACAGTAACACATGATTGATAAGAGAGGTCAGAGGTGAACGGCCAGACTGGTGAGACCTAACAGACAGACAGGTTATAGCTTAGATAACCGCTCTTTGTAAGTGTGGGTGCAGTTGTCAGTGTGCACTCATTCGTGCACTGTGCTACTACGATGCTCAGTGAGGTCATCTGTTACTGAACTCTGCTTCAAGATTTGACATGTTATGTGGTCAGATATGGTCATCTTGGTACCTTGTTTGTAAAAACCTGATTAATAAGTTACAGCTGCCTTTTTTAAAAAAAATCTTTTTTGAGTCAGTCAGGTCATTCTCCTTTGACCTCTGTCATCAACAAGCCATTTTTGCCCAGAGAACTGCTGCTCACTGAATAGTTTCTCTTTTTCAGACCACTCTGTGTAAACACTAGAGGCAGATTTGTGTGAAATCCCAGAGGATTAACAGTTTCTAATATAAGCAACCAACACGTCATTTTCAAGGTCACTCAAATAACCCCTGTTCTCCGTTCTGATGCTTGGTTTGAACTTTAGCAGGTTATCTTGACCATGTCTGTCTGTTGAGATACTAGTCTTAACACGCTGTTGAACAGGTGTTCCTTTTAAAGTGGCAAGTTGTATGTTTTATGCCCATTTATTCTCATGCTGATTATAAAACAAATGAGATAAATGGGCATATTTGAGTATGTGTAGTGTCATATGCTGTGTGCTGAGCCACATCTAAGCTGATTTTCTGTCATTGTAGACAAAGTTTTGGCTGATTCTGATCCTAATTCTGAGCAGAAAAAGCATCTCCTATGATCACGTCAGGTTCCACCTACGTCAGCCAAAAACAGAAATCTGGGCAGATGAAAACTGGAAAAACAAAGCCTGGTCTGATCAGTCGGGATTACACTGATTCTTTCAGATGATCAGGTCAGAATTTGGCATCAACAACGTGAATCTATAGACCTGTCTCATGTCAACACAGCAGACTGCTGCTGCTGTACAGATGAGGAAGATGTTTCCATGGCACTCATTGAGCCACATAGAGTTTTTCTCTAAATCCTCACTAAATTACTTTAAAACATACTGCATCGTTTAGCTCATTGTGTCAAAACTACACACTCAAACCACTAAACCTTCCCCCAAATTAGCAAATCAATACACATTTCTTAAGCAAGTTAAAATAAGCAAGTTTTGCAACACCCTTTTAGAATAGTTTTTGTGTCAAAAACATTTCAAACGATCATTTGAATGAGCACACAAAGACCAACACACATTTTTATTATTCTGTCAGCAAAGTAGATAGCTTCCCCTCGAATGTATTATTCAAACGTCTCAAGGATGGATGTTCACTCCATGCATTATCTTTACATATAAAGGATTACATTTTTGGTTTTCATGTTTTCAACAAAAGTGGTGGTAAAAAAAGAAAAATGTCCCTCGAACGCAGTGTTTAAAGTATTCAAGGCTGGTCAGAGTCTACACAAGCCTCCTCCTCTTACCTCTTCACCCCTTTGTCCTTGTCCTTTAATTGTCACTCCTCTTACTCTCTGCGGCCTCCAGGTATTGAGCTTTTGTCGCATGTCACATGATCATAACATCAGAGGAACATCAAAAAAGAGATGATATAATGGTGTTTTTCTGTCCGCCTTTGAACAGCATAGCTCGAAAAGTGAAGGACAGATTTGTATGAAATTTTCTGAGGATGTAAGTTAAGGCCCCAAGGAAGAAACGATAAGATTTTATTTGTGAATTTCTGGATGAGGTATGCACTCTCTTAGTGCTTTTTCTAGTCTTATGTTTTATATTGTATATTGTCTATGGCCTCTTTCTAGTAATCCAATCTGCGATGAGCCAAATTATCTCTGGTACTGTGGTTCTCTGTGGTGGTACTTGGAGGAAAACAGAAATACTTTTCTACTGTATATACTAGGGTATGTGATTGGAGTGGAGCTGAGGAATTTTGACCGAAGTGCAGGGAAAATGAAAAATCTTAATCTAGCTCCATCTTAATCTAATTTCATTATACCAGTGTCTTGGCGATAATGTTTTCCCTAATGGTGTCACTTACTTCAAGAACTCAGTATTTTCTCAGGTGGTGAAAAACCACTGCTCACGTACAATCACCTGAATTAACTGCTCACAGTTTCAAAAGGGCCTCATGAACTCGTGTTTACAACATGGGGAGTTTTGCACAAAAACACGTCTACCATTTAATTTGTGCAGTTGTGGGGACACCATTGCTACAGCAACATGGACGTGAGCAACCTCTTCAGGTTGAGGTTAACATTATGGAAGCAATTACAACTGAAGAAATAAGTAGTCTATTGATAGACTAACAACAACTGGTAACTGTTAGAGTGACAATATATTCATCACTTACTTGAGCTGAAAAAAAATGAACCTCTTTGGGCTCTGAATATAATATGAGCAGGCGTTAAACTGGATTCATCTTGAAAACATTGGAAATAGAACATTTGAAGTCACCATATAAACAGACCTGTTTACACTTTTCTGCCAGCCTGGCTTTGTGTCATGCATCTTGAATGCCCCGCACTTTGTTGTTTGCCTGTCGTTTTGATCTTGATAATGTTTTTCACATGTATTTGGTGTCTTGGCTGGACGCTTAATTTGTTTGCCAGTTTGGGGTTTTGTAAGCTTGTGTTTTTTTTGGGGGGGGGGGAAGTAAAGACGATGCTTTTAAATCTCCCTCCTGAGTTGTGCTTTTGAGTGCCTTCAGAGAGAGCAGTGACACTCCCTATATAAGGCTTTGTTTATGGTTGTAAAGACACCCAGGTTTTGGCATTCGGCCGCACTGTTAACCGACCTTGTGTCATCTGCCTGCAAACACAGCCAGAAATAAGCCAAAACCTTTTTTGTTACAAATCATATAAAGTGTCGGTCATGACAATACGTGCGTACAAAGGAGTCCATGTGGAATTAGCACTGGGACATATCAGAGACCAAAGGTAATGAATACGGGCATATTCAAAGACTGCACGCACAAGTAAACAGAGGAGCAAACACATAACCTCCTCTCAGGTTGGTAAATGAAGTAACTGTACTGATATACACACATTTTAACACTAGCAAACCTAGTTAAAATAATACTTTTTTTGTTGTGTTTTCTGATTGCCAAACACCAAGATATGGCAGAAACTGACCAGCCTGTGGTTTAACTTGATTTTTTTTCCCTTTAGTTTATCTAATAAGGGATGTTTCTTCTGCTCAAGACGTCACACGGTCTCCACAATACAAATGCAGATCATGCAATCCAGTTTAAGTTTATGACACAGCAGTGGATTTGCTGTTCCAGTTTATATGAAGTGGAATGTGGGAAATAGTGAATCACATTTGTTACAGTCTTCTGACAGAGACTCACATGGGTCAGAGCTCTAAGAGTTCCTGATGCTGAGATCATCATCTATTGGTTAGAAAAAAATAACTTACTGCACAAGCTTGCCTGTCTTTACTGATCTATCCACATGCCTTTACCTACCTACCTGCACCTATCTACATACAGTACCTAAATACTGTTCATACCTTCCTTCCTTCCTACCTTACTACATACTTTTAGACCTACCTGCCTGCTCACCTGCCTCTACCAAACTACTTATTTGAGCCTATCAACCTACCACAACAAAGCACCCCACACCACAGTATATTATCAAATGTCTACAGTGTTGTTAAATACTCTCACTGTCATTATTTGGATGTTATCCAAAACTTGCTCCTATCAAAAAGGAAACCTGAATCTTCCACACTGATGTGATAATAAAGGTCATGTATGTTACATGACCTTTACTGCAGATTCACTGGTGAAGTGGATTCATTCATTCATGCCCTCGGGTTACTGAGGTCTCTTCCATGCTGCCAAAATCTGCTGCCTTGGCTCTCATCTTCAGGGTTTGCATATTATTTTGACTTTACAAGAATCCCACTCATTTAGAGCAGAGTTTAGGAAAACAGTGCTTAATCTGACATAAAATCTTTCCTGCTTCTGAGGGTTTTCGACAATTAGCTTTGCTTCCTGAGAAAAAATGTTTCTGCATGCAAAACCCCTTTGCTAACGTAAACATCATGTCACATCTAGTCTGGTTCAAAATATTTATTTGAGAAAGTGCATTGCTTGCATTCTCAGGTTTTCCTCACAATAACAGCAACTTTCTCTGAGTCACTGGCTTTCAGCTCTCTGGATTTCTGATCATTTATCATGTCTAGTAAAAGCAGTAAAAGCTATTCAGAATAAGGAGATTACATAAAAAAAATGACATTACCAAAAGGACTGTGTTTCTCAGTATAGCATTTTTATTTATTGTGTCTAACATTCATGCGCTGCACAAAGATGGATGTATTTCACGTTGGAGCTGAAGTGGTAGGAGTTAAAAGCGGGAGTAAAATGAGGCAACTTCATACAACAGTACCATGGCTGAAAATGAGGAATAAATTCTCCTTAACTGCTAAGGATAAACCTGGATGTTCTGTAGGACTTCAAAATCACATTGCATCACAAATCGCATAACAATAAAAATTTTAGCCTCTCATGATCTTGATTGCCCAAGATTGAAAAGCCAGCAGTGATCAAGAGCTCCCTGAACAGCTGCCTGTCCACAAGCCTGTGACTGGGGCAAGGCAAGAGACAAAAACTAGGTCAAATCCTGGCTGCAGTGTTGTGGTAATTACAGAGAGGTGCACAGGGGCAAAAGAGGTTCTGCACCGAAACTTTAGGCACACCGGCAAAATGTTCAGGTTTTAAAAGTAAACAACTCTTGTGTCCATGATGGATTTCTTTAAAAAACATCTTATTGACAAATGAAACATCCGGAAACAGCCTTCTAAGAATATCCCGTTCTTGAGACATGGGGCTCTAATTTCGTGGCGCAGCCCGCATTTCATCAGGCAACACCGTGCGCAGCAAATTTGGTAATTTGGTGGACCGAGGCAAGCAGAGATGGGTGTGGCTGCGCAAAAGGGGGAGGTGTCGACAGATTCAGCTTGGCTCAGTGACAATTTCGTGCCAAAAGGTTGCGCTGAAGGTGCGTTTTCATCAGCTCCAACCTGGTCAGGCTCTAATTTCATAGACCAGGCCAGGCGCAGCACAGGTGCGCCATGCCAAGGGGGTGTGTCCAGGAGCATTTTGCAAGTCTTGTGCACAGCGTGCGCAGCCGAGCGCAGTTTCCTCAATTAACTCCGTCTGACACTGCAGCTGTCTCCTTAGTCCATGGTGAAATGAAACGCACTTAAAGTTAAGGAGAGGAGCTCATTTGATTGGTGAAGACTGTGTTAAATCCAGTCACGCCTTCTCTCCCTGTCTTTGCTACTTGCTGCGCCCTCTGCTGTACACGAAACTTGCAAAATGCACCTGGACACACCCACCTGTCACGGCACACCTGCACTGCGCTGCGCCTGGCCTGGTCTACAAAATTAGAGCCCATGGAGGTTGATCTGGGAGGAAGGCTGCAGTTTCTCCAGGTTGACCAGACAAACCTGAGACCAGATGTGGTGCTGTGGTCTGAAGAGACATAGAAGATCATTCACATCAAACTTACAGTCCCATGGGAAGAAGGGTGTGATAAAGCCTTCGAAAGGAAGATTGCAAAGTACCAGGATGACTTTTGGATGACTGCAGGGGAAAAGGATGGCAGGCATGGCTATGGCCAATGACCACTGGAAACTGTCTGATAAAAAAGTCCTCCTGGCCATGGCTCCATTCACCCAAGGTGAATGAAGAGGAAGCATCTCTGGATGTAATCACAGTCATATGAGCCGTGCAGGCAGGTCAGTGATGGACAGGTATGGCAGCAAATCAGTTTGGTTTGAACAAAATGACCAATCATGTTTAATAAAGTAATACATGGGCTACGGGCTCCCACATCTTTTCTCTATTGAAGGCTGTCAGGACCTTTCAGCAAATATAAATGATAAATGTAGCTTATATACAGCTAAATACAGAGGTGACTGTGACTCAGAAAATCCTCAGACAATAAAAAAGGGTTTTAGACACAAAGTACTTGGGAAAAAATATCCAGTGTAGAAAAAACTCAATAGGTTATTCTTCAGTAGAATAACCCATGATGTGAGACAGCGTCAGTCTTCCAGAAATGCCCCCAAAAGACAAGTGGCCAAGCTCTCTAGCATCCACAGTACGAAGAGGAGCACATCAGGTGACATTTTAATGTACGTCTGTGATGAGTAAACATTTGCATCAATCTATTCATCAACAAAACACTTGACCCGGGAAAAACACCTAGACAGGCGAGACATTTGGCCATCCATCCATGCTGACTCGTGTCTGGATGTTATTTCCTGTTAAAAGCAAGGCTTTGCTCACAGAGGGGACTGACGCCGTTCTCTCCGTAATGTCGCTCCTTTTTGACTTTACTGTGTACAGCACCTTGACATCATGTACTGTGTGTTGTGATTTTAAGCAATACAAATAAAGTTAAAGTGAATAAAATCCAATAACACTGTACACTTTCTAATTCAAAGTGACAGTCATCATTTGATTCTTTTAACCAGGGCCATGATCATGCTATGACCTCAACCATGTATTTATTATTGTAACCATGACAACGAAGGTCTTCTAACCTTACAGAGGTACTTATTATAGTTTCCCTAAATTTAACCTTACGTAAAATATTATTACATCAACAACAAATGGTTGGTTTCTGAGAAAATCAAATAACAGTGTAATGTGTAGTGTTTTATATGTACAAGCAACTATTTCAAACTTGGTGTAGAAAGGAAAGGAGGAACTGGGGTCACAAGGAGCCCACAGCTTAAATGTACCCCAAGTCCTGCCAACATGTTGATCTGATTCTAATTTAATGAAGCCGAAAATTAAATTTCCAAAGCAGCAGGTTTATTTTATTTAAAAAGCACTGATACCACGCTGTTGGACTTTGGTAAAGAAGTCCAACAGCTTTAATTTGTCCCTGCTTCACCTCACCACCATTTTAAACTTCACAGGTCACTGATCACAACCACAGAGATGTAATATAAGAGTAGGCGAGACATGGTTAACTCTGTGGACTCAAGGGATAAAATAAGTGAGGCCATGAATGCCTGAATAAAAGGACATGAACTGTGGTTTGTTTCATTTAAAAATAAATTTGGCCGCACACATGAACACAAACCACCATTAGTTTAAGAAGAAATCTTCAGTGTGAACAGACAGGGCTCACCAAAAGCAACTCATTAAAATGACGCACAGTATGTACTGCCATTCAAGAACAGCTTTAAAGGCTCAGTCCGCTAGTTTGGCACATGCAGTTCAGTTCAGTCATCAGCTGACACTACTTTAGGCTTGAGAGCACAGTTACGTAATGTCTTCAATGACTGTGGGGACAGATTTGTCAAGTCTGGGAAAATAACTTGTGATCAAGTGATATCTTACTATGTCCACACTCACTTCCTATTTACTGTTTCCCCTTTAATTTGTCAGAAATCCCTCTTTGCTGCTCACTCATAACTCATAGCCCCCAGTTGACACCAGCATGATTAACAGCTGGTATTTTTCGTTGTAAATTTCTGGTTGCAAAACCTGAACTTGTCGCTGCTCAGTCTCGATTCAGATTCTTGCGGGTGGCGTCATGATCAATTTCCACATGGTGTATATTTAAACAAGGAGCAACTATTATAATCTTATACATCAAATATACTATTGTTGTGAAACACTGACTTCTTCAACTTTGATTTATTTTTATATATTTTCAATTTTTATTTTATTTGTCTTCAGAGTCAGACGTCGGTTCATCCTGCATTACTTCTACAGTTCCACCTGCCTTTATGTAACACACAGTCTCTGAGCTGCAGGTGAGCAACAGAGACAGGGTGGAAATGGAGGCACTGCTGATCTACATAGTCGGGGATCCCAGAATAACAGATTATCAATGGTTAAATGGTCTAGTGTTACGCCTGTGTCATTCAAAACCAAATCAAAAAGGGTTTGTTTTTTTTTCATGGAAAACCTTCAAACGTATAATTTGAATTTTTAAAAATGATCATTTTTAGCTTTATGGCAGTTTAAAGAAAATACTGCCCAGTGCCTTTGCTTTAAATAAATTCATGACCTCACACTAAACCCCCTGAGACACAAAGCAGGGAATTCCTCTGCAGTCTGTTACGAGTGTTCCCATACTTGTGTCTCCCAGAGGATGTTAATATATCACCAGTGAGTCTGTGGCCTGACCTTTGACTTGGAGAAGTTTCATCTGTGAGTCAAGCTCCGCAGCAGAGTCAGAGCAGACATACACTACCAGCAGCAGGTGAGGTAGATTAAAAGTTTCTTCTTTTACAAATTAATCTCAGAACTTAATTAAATTCCTGCACAGATTGATAAATATCAATTTTTCTTTCTTTGCATTGGTTCTCCTGATATTTCCTTGTGCTGCTGAACAGATTTAGCATATCGACAACTGGCAGTCACTTTGTCTTCACGGGGAACCTGAACTTCTGCTGCCTTTAATTGCCAAACAGACCTCATCATGATGGAGAAAGAGCAAATGACTGGAAGTTGTCCTTCCCCAAGTCAAGCTGCCGTTAGACCCTGGCTCTCATCCACTGCGAGAGGTACAAGTATTTAACTGTTGTTGAAATTTGAATAAATTCAGCAGTGTTCATTTAGTGACAGAGGCTTTGACCTGTGACCTGAGGACAAATCTTTCAAAACCAACCGGATGTTCAGTTTCTCCTTTAATTCCATAGTATCTGTATATACAAAAATGTTCAAAAGAAAACATGTTAGAGTAAAATAAAGTTTTGGCATCAACAATAAGAGTGGTGCAGCATATTTACAAATAAAAAAAAACAACCTGCAAATACTTATGTTGTGGAAAAGGGGTATACTTTAAATGTAGCTCCTCCCAAAACTGGATCCTCAAACTACTGACCCTAAAGTCTCTGGGCAGGTGGTGGAGGAGGGAAAATACGTGCCTATATATTTAATGTGGATGGCAGTACCCCTTTTAAATGGTAGTTATATGCATATATCCTCTTGAAATCTGTTAAATTCTGTTAAAACATATTTACAGGAAAATATCTTGTTATTTTTATTTTTTCACATGTCAATTCCATTATATAATTTCTTTCTATCGTTTTTCTTTAATTTTTCCAAAATTAAAAAGAGAACTAAGTAACTCTACTCTCTGAGATTTTGCACATGAGAGTAAACATCTACTAACTTCTTTAAATGCCTCAAAATTCACCTCACACAGTACAAGTCAGGATGTTATGCTTTGTGCAGCTTTGATTTTTTTGCCTATGAAACTTTATGATTCAGCATTCGGTATCAAATACTTAGCGTATCCCTTTAACTGAGGAATGCTTAATGGTAACATTTAAGCACAAACTTATTGCTGAGAATAAGTGACATGCCTTTTCAACGTGATATTGTAATTTGAGAATGAATCATCTGCCTGTGCTGTGCCTGTTTCTGGTGGGAAGAGACAGTTTGTCCTCTGTCCTCACGGGACAGTGAGTTTGTTACAATCTGATGGGAATTGGGATCATTTTCAGGTAACGCTGTCTGTTTGGATTTTCCTTGTTCCTCAAACCTGCTTGATTGGATGGTGTCCAACTGTTCCAGCTGTTTGAGAAACATGGTGTCATGTGTTGACATATGCAGTAGGCTCTTACTGGAAATCCTCAACTAGGACTGTCCTGTTGACTGCTCATGTTGCTCCAAATGTATGATTTCTTCTGGCTTTGTGTAATACATGCTATTTAAAAAAAATCTGTCATATATTTACAAACCTATTTATTATTAGTCTTAAGAAATTAGTTTTTCCTGAAGATTTTTTTAAATTTTCTCCTAATTCTCTGTGTATAAAAACAGTAGAAGCCCTGCAGGATGTTTTTATGTGAAATGTGAGAGATAATACAGCGTCCCAGAATCAGATGCTGTTCTCTCATCTTACTTTGGCAGCTTTGTGAGTTTAGAGTTACATGATTATTTATAGTTCAGGGCCAACACCTTTCTAGACCTGGTATCACAAAACTAGGACAGAACACAAGCTCAAAGATATGGGTGTAATGCTGGAGGAAACATTTTTATAGTGCATATCTGCAAAGTCACGAGATTCTATTGGTTATTAGGTCTACACAATTTTTTTCTACAATATTCACTCTTATGTCATCGTTTACCAGCTAAAATAATGGTTTATTTGGTCTGGATCCTCCCAAGTGTGCATCCAACAGAATCATCTCCTCCCTTGGCTGCACACTCCGGAGGAGGTGCAAGTCATGCCTGTGTGAAATGAGATGGCCTCACCCTGACAACTCCGAGGGGAGGGGCCTTTTCTTCCTCTCCTAATAAATTCCAGCAGGCTGCACACTGAGAGGCTTAACGCTGTCCTCCACAGTTCAAAGTCCTGAATCACAGTTCTTCGGTTCACTGAAGTCTGACTGCGGATTTAAGTCCTAATCAGCCAAAACATCCTCAAATTCTGATAAATTTAAACATAGCTCATGTAAAATAAATATATCTTTAAAAAAAATTATTTTTGAACATAGTTTTAGAACTAATAATAGTATTAGTTTAAGATATTTCTTGGTCAGTTTTGGGTTGTACCAGTTTATTAGTTTTGCAATTATTTATTAGTTGTAAATATTTTATGTATGATGTATCTCAGGCTGAGAAACAAACATGGACAAGACAAACAACTTCACTTAAATGTTACTAACCTGGAATATGATTTACACATATAAATGTCCTCACAGATATGTTGAACAACAGATAGAAATTGCATAGAAATAAAACATTATTTCTACATCTACAACAGTTTAATGACAACATACTGCAAACAAGCTACACCCACTTTTAAACTAAAGGCCAGAGGACAGAAATTTTTCATTCGCATTCGTTTTGTCCGTCATTGTGAGCCTAGCAGGGAAGCTTACGATGATGGACAGAACAGAGCAATACCACTGGAAATCGTGGGGGCAGTATAGAGTCAATAGTCCAATAATTTAGGAAAACAATGAAGAAGCAACCTACAGTTGCAGCTAAACAATTGTAAAACATATGTAAATTGGACAAAAATGGAGTATAAACACCCCTGACTCAGTCATTTCTTGCTACACCTGTGTTTCCTCATGCTGCTGCTGCTGCTGCTGGCAGAACTTTGTTGTCACCACAACAGCCTCCACCATTCTAGATCAGTTTCTAACAAGCTCAGAATGTTATTCAGTGTCTTGCTGGAGCTCAGTCCTTGTACACCGTGCTTGAATGCTGCTCGGCCAATCCAGGGTTCATCTAAACAGCAGAGCGATCTGCGTAAAGACTAACTGCATTTTCATTTGTAGCAATATAGTTAAGGTTTAATTATGACAAGAGTGTCTCTGACTGAACTACTAAAATTTAATAACACTAAGACCATTGTGTTGCCTAAGCCTAAAATGGCCCAACATGATCCATTTAGTGGCACAGAAATGGCAACAACAACCAGAATTTGGCTCCGGGTAACTTCATCAAAAACTACATCACTACATCAAAATTAAATTTTGAGCCATTATTGGTCGTGGTTAAGACTGGAATTAGCTCTGCCTAAACTGAATGTACCGTTATAATCACCAGCATCACCAGCTCCACTCAGCAATTATGTCCAAAATGTAATATTTTGTGATTTAAAGCAAGCTGTTATCGAGGCTGCAATACAAGATTCTTCAGCTACAGGACCTTCGTTCGCTTCTTCTGCCAGTGAAATGTACACCTTTCAGCTGTTTTTGATCTGCAGAGCTGGATCAGCTCAAGAAAACCTCACAGAGAGGAGTGAGAGCAGTGAGACTAAGACTGGACTTCACACTGAGATTGAAATAATCAGGAGAGAGTTTGGAGCCGATGAGTTCAGCAGATGACTGATTGGTGTAACTCACAGTTCAGGGGAGACAACAGCATCAACAACTTCTGAGTTGTCTAGCAACAAAGTGTTTTGTCTGTGTTTGTCAGCGGCTGCTGCTGCTGCTGCTGCTGCTGCGGTAGAGTTCATGTTTATACACAGACTGTTCTGCTACTTTATTCTGGCAAGTTATTTCATTTTTGCAGCTTATTGTTGCTACATGAAATCAATGGACACTTGTTTTTATTATCCTGTCCGTTACATTTACATGAAGGGAGGCAAAATAACTGAAACATCACTGTTGCTTAACAGCATCAGGAAAATGGAATATCTTTATTGCAGAATAGTCCTTTTTAACCCTTACCCTTCTCCCTTCCCTCTGTTATCTTAAAGTGATCCCAAAGCTTTTCTCTTTGGGTCTCCAAACGAATTTGGAGAATTTTACCAACTTCTTAGTAAAGATGTATGTGTATGTGTTTTGAATAACATGCATAGAATTAACTTAAAATAAATTTACTAAACATCTCTTGGAAATGACCTGTTTACCAATTCAAAATGGTATTCGTTGTTGCAGATTTGGCTGTTGCTAAGGCCACTCTTGAACTGTATTATGTACCCTGGGCTTCTATTGCCCTTTATTTTGTCAAATCAGTAATCTCCAGAGGAAGGAGATGTGTGGAAATGTTGTACCTGTCACATGAGGTACATAAAGCTGAACACTGTCAGCAGAATGTTTATAATCCGCCCAGAAACTCCACACCTAACAAGAACATAAATGAATGGGCACAATAAGTAAAAATATTCCCATTCAGACAGTAGCCATTGTTGTTATTTGCAATGTTCCAATCAACAACTTACAGCATTAACTCTGATTGATCGCTAATTAACCGAACTGTTTAAAGCAGATGTGTTGCCTGTTTGACCTTAACCTTAAACTAAACCATGATTAAATGCTAGTAAACCTTTAAACAACGCATGACACAACAAAATGGTGACCTTTGTTACACCAGCACATAAAACATTTTCACAATCACTAAATTACCTGTTTACTTTCCAGGAAAATGAATAGAACATTAGACAAAGATCAGTCAAATGCTCTCACACATGCACACACATGCACACGTTTGTGCTTCTATCAGAGTGAGGACCCTCATAGACATAATACATTCCCTTGCCCCTTACCCTAACTTTAACCATCACAACTAGATCCCTAACCCTAAAACCAGGTCTTAACCCTGATAAAGACATTTTAAGGGGTGAAAAAAAGTGAGGACCAGACAAAATGTCCTCACTTTGTCAAAATGTCCTCACTTTGTAGGTGTTTATACGATAGGTGTTTGGTCCTCACTCTGCAGCAAGTACAAGAACACACACAAACACACACAGTTTTGCACAGATATCCTACACTGATTTCCCTTCATTTAAACAGCCCAACAAACTTAAATAACCACAATTCAAATCTTTCTGCCTCATTAGGACCAGGTTTTGGTCTCAATGAGGACTACAGGTCTTGACAATGTCAGAAATACAAATATACACACACACACACAAACACAGAGAGAGAGACAATTCAGAACACTCAGAGATTTAACATACAGTATTTATTCTTTTACAAACATTACACACATGAACACACAGAAACAGAGGCACAAGCTGTCAATCAAACAACACTTTGAAGATGTTCCATCACGTAAACACTGTTAATATAACACCTCTCATAGTATATTTCCTCTTCTCTGCTCACGTTTCCCAGGAGCAACCAGGACACCCAGTGACACCAGTGACCGTTTTCATGGTGACGGGGTTCGGTACAAAGCAAAGCTCATTGGTGTTGACCCAGTACCCGACTCCCAGGGGGACAAGATGTGCTGGGACTCTATGATGAAACTAAAGGTAGTGTGTCCTTCACTGCCATAATCAATTTATCTCCGTCTTCTTTTTATTAAAGATTAATAAGCATCTGTAAGTTGATCTTCTTCTTCTCATTCAATCAGACAAATAGTTGAGCATAAACACCAGAACTCTGATACAATATGACAACTGAGATTAAAACTTGTCATCAGTTATTGTCATAACCAGAAAAGATTCACAAACTGTTTGCCAGAATGCTCCTCTCTCAGACATTACTCATACTTACTGCTCTGTCCGTTCCAGCCTAATACATCTTAACAGCTATTGGAAGGACTGCAGTAAAATTATATTGACATTGACATTTAATTTTCCAAGATGGAAATTCCCACTGAATTTGCACACCTCTAAAATGTTGATACTGTACAGACGTCCACGGTTCTGGATGTAAAAATCATCCATGTTCTCATAAACAGTAACACATGACTCAAAGTTGCAATGGCTGATATCTGTGTGAAACTCTCCTGGTTCAGTCATTAGGTCAAAATGTCAAGTATGATGATAAACTTGAATTCAAACATACTGTTCATGTATGGCTGAGGCATTAACTACAACTCACAAAGTGCATTTTTCACTATTAACAAAACTAAAAACATTATCACTGACTTCACTTGGTTCTTCTTTTGGAAATTTTGATTAAATAACACACATAAAAACAACTTTTGCTGCATATTTTTTTTTTAACAACTGCATTAATGAAGTATTTTGAATTCCTTACAACCATGACTGGCTTTTTCACCATGGCAACTGCAGCTGAGGCTCATGGGTGTTGTGGTATTTGTGTTGATTATATTGAACGTAAACACTAACAATTGTTACATTAATTGATGAAAATGATCTTGTTATTAGTCTAACAGCCATGTCAATTAATACAATTAAACGCATCATTAATAAAGTGTGTGTGTGTGTGTGTGCGTGCGTGTGTGTGTTCAGGGCATTGAAGCAGCAGCAAGGAAACAGGGGAAACACAAACCGAGAGTTTGGCTGAAAGTTTTCTCCACTGGCCTGAAAATCCTGGATGAGCGGACTGGGGTGTGTCACATCACCTAAAGTTCTTTCCCCTTTTTGTCTTTTCTTTAATCCCAGACCTGGATTTGACTGATACAATGTAAAACTTGGCTCAGCGACATTCTAGTATTCCTTTTCCAGGTTTATATCATGGGACACTGTGATTACAGACATTTTATTCTTCATCCAGTTGAATTTTTATAACCGAGACTTCAACAAATTTGCTCCCATCTTCAAAAAAATATCACTTAATGTTATTTGTTATTATTGTTCACTGCTTTGCCATGCATGCTTTTGCCCTTTTTTTTTTTACTGAATGTGGAATATTATTTAAATGTCTTGGTAGATGCCTGGTAAACTTGCTACCAGCAATAATTCACAAATCAAACTGAAAGTATTCAAACTACAGAACATCTCCTGCTGTGCATTCCAGTTCCTCGGGGATAATTCCCATATGTTTTCACTCTACTCAACCACCAACAAATTAAACCTTCATGATAGAGATTTGATCCCCATAAATGCTGTAGAAATACTCCGACTCACTCTGGTTTAGAGGCAAAATCTGTATATATCACTTACTTTGAGTCAGTATCCCACAATGTACCTAACAAACTATTTGTAATTGATATTATCCTCTTCAGTGAGGAATGATTATTTAGAAGAAATTGTGTGAACTTGGCTGAATCAGTGATATTGCAAATTTTACTAGCATTTATTTATCTTTGTAACAATAAAATGAGGAATTTGTTATTAATTTTTTGCAGATGCAGAAGTAATCTGTGCTGGTTTCAATGATAATAATCACCATACATTTTGGGTTGCATAGTGGTTCTGTGTGTTGTATTGGGACTAAAATCCTCTTCTCTACTTTTCAGGCTGTTCTTTTTGACCATGAGCGGAGCAGAATCAGCTCTTTGACAAAAGATGAGTCTGATCCCAGAGCTCTAGCTTACATTTACCAACACCACGACTCCCACAGCCTCTTCTACATCAAGATGGCCAACCTGGTACCACAGCACACACGCACGCACTCACTCACTCACTCACTCACTCACTCACTCACTCACTCACTCACTCACTCACTCTCTACCACATTATCCTCCACTGAGGGTCGCAGGGGGCGCTGGTGCCTAACTCCAGCTGACATAGGGCGAGAGGCCCTTAACACGGCACCAGTCCATCACAGGGCCACATAGAGACAGACAACCATTAACTCTCACATTCATGCCTACGGGCAACTTAGCGTGTCCAATTGGCCTAATCCCCAAATCCGCATGTTTTTGGAGTGTGGGAGGAAGCCAGAGAACCCTGTGAGGAACAAACAGTTCAAAAGCATGGGAACTCATAATAATAATAATAATAATAATAATAACAATAACAGATGTTGTTCATATTTTCAATGGGAAAAGCATGAGAGAAGATGACAAAGTCCCTGCAGTAGTTGTCTGTAAGCTTGTGTGTCCAGAATGTACAATGCATTTTACTTTGACTTTTACAAGAACACACATATCAAACCAAACCAAACCACACCAGATTCAGGAGACTCCTTGTATAATAGTAGAAGAGCAGCTTCGTTCTAACAGGTCTGCCAGGCTATAAAGAACTGGTCTACTTTGTTATGTAGACTATTTGTAAGATACTACAAAGAACCAGCTCCAAGATGATCTCACACCAACCTTTACCCAAATGGCTCTCATCATTAATCCAATGCATTAATCCTTTTGTTGGGTTATTATATAGATTGTGCTTTTTTGTATTTTTAATGGACTTGTGCATTGCATGTTTGGAACAAATACAAATGAAAGGAAATGAGATCTTGTGTTTAACCAGGCAGATCCAGTCCTGGCAGACATCAAGGAAGTTTGTCAGCGTTTGGACCAAGAGACACCACAGGAACCTGCAGAGGCACCGGCTCAAGTCAGAGATGAATTGTTTGTTAATTAATTGTTAATTTTCATAAATAAAAGTTTGTTTGTTTGTTTCTGCTAATACTATATTTGCTTTAATTTATAGATGAGCGCCTTATTGCCCCTTGATGAGAGTTCAGCCATTCCACTTGAGGTAAACTAAAGAAGGAGAAATGCAGTTTTTGTGTTTCAATGTGTTTGAAATTATTGATTTTTATTTAAAGGGACCAGCTTTAGAGAGTGTGTTCAGTCCACGACCAGACTCTTCACCTTGTAAAGTAAATCAGGTAAAATGTGTTTACAGAACCACGAGATTATTTTGAACATTTTACAAAGAATTTAACAGGAGTTCAAAATAAATGATCTGTCAATTTTTCTTTTTTTTTTTTCTTTTGCATCATGTTCTGTAATGATAGGACATTTTGTTTAATGCAGAAATGGCTATACAATTTCTGAAGACAATAAACTGACAAGAGGAACTGACACAGTGAAGTTTTATGATTTGTCATTTATACTCATTCATTTTAACCCCACATTGTCCTCCATTTCTGTGTGTGTAGGTTTCCTCCCATAATGAGCTGATGGAAGTTTTCTCCGTCCAGATGAGGGAGCCACTGTCACCCACCCAGAACTCATGTATCAGTCAGACTGACCTGCAGAGGATTTTACCCTCAGTTCAGACAGGCAGGTGTTAATGTTCCTAGAAAAACAGTTTGTTGTGGAATCAGCTTTGATTAACAATCTCCCTGAATTTACCTGAAAATTCTGTGAGGAATTTACTTCTGTGACAGCAAACAGAACAACATTCACAAAACTGATCATAAAATCATTGTAAATTATATAAAAAAGAATGATCGTCTCAAAAAAGTGCTACATGTTTGCCACATAAATGTTTTGCAAATATGTTTTGACTTAAAGGTTTATTTTGTCTTTAAAACAATCATAAAACGATTTACCTTCACAGATGTTTCTGAATGTCCAACAAATCACAGAGGTGAAGTGACGTTTTGTGAAGCCTGCACGCCATTTTATTCCTATCTTAACCAAATAATATTTAAATTTCCCATCTGCATCAAATGCTTCAGTTCTGAAAAAATCTGTGTTTTAGTTCAATTTACATACATAATTATTAGGCTGTTTATTAGCTATTATTTCAAGTGCTAAAAACTTTAAATAAGGTTCTTGTTCTGTCAAAATATGCATTATGCGTGTTAGATATAATTACATATATTTAATACAGAAACTTACTGTGCCACAATTCCCATGGTACTGCTGATTAAGATTTAAATGTCAATGTCATGTCCATAAAGACGGAGGAATGTGCAGTGTTTACTATTTTTTTAGAGACAGAAGTAAAATATTTGCAGTCACAACAAGAGTCATTGTTACACAAAATCAAACAACAATTCTTTGTTTATAAGTTACTTCTAATATGATTCTAAGATGATGATTACATCTCAGCAGTTTCATTTTGAGTGACCTAATTAAATGCATCCACTGTTTGATCTATTTTATCCAGTACCTACTCAATATAGTGCGTAGTGAAGATTTCACAACAGTGTTGTCGTGTGACCTGACATTCAACAAAAGCATAACTGAGCTTTACTTTACTTCATCCTTCCCTTTTCTTACAGATTCTCCACAGCCACAGCCACAGCTCTCCAGTTCTCAGATCCTGTCCATGTTCCCCACAAAGCCACTAGGGGGCTCTCCATACTCATCTCCCCCCTACTCGCCTTGGGGCCATGGCCTAGGAAACCGGTGGGCAGCTCCACCTATGGCACCATGGCCAACCATGGCAGCAGGAGCATCGGCAGGTGTCGCAGGCAATTATTTTGACACTCATGGTGTGATGACATCTCAACCAGGGGTCATGTGGGCAGGAAATACACCCGCTTCACCCACTACTAACACTGTGAACTCCACCTACACCATGGCTGGAGCCACAGGAGCTCAGCAGTCAGCAGCTCCCACTTTGGACCATAACCTCCTCCTGTGATGACCAAACCAATATACAATCCTGAATTTAACCAATAACAGAGAACAGTATTCCAACCAGGATAAAACAGGAAATGAAAGATACATGTATTACAGATTAAACAGTGATTAAAAAGTGTTTTTATACAGGAATGGAAGTAAAACTGGAAAACCACTGAAAGTCCAGATACTGGTGGTGTAGGTGGTTGTTGACAACATGAAAACTAAGGCAGATTTAAAAATACAACAACACGATGGTTGATTAAAAAGGCAGGTTTGTCAAGAAATGCAAAGTTTATCCTGTTTCTCATATAATGTACTGTTGGTTTAAATGGAAAGTTGAGAGTGGTATACAGTTTTTTTGTGTAGCTGATACATCAAAATTAATTAGCTTTACTTTGTCTTCACATGTTAATAATAACATTTCTGATTGATTTTAACTGCGATATTCTGTTGCACAAACAAATCACTTTGGCTCATGGAGAGATTTTATTTTCGTATTGTGATCAAGGATCTAAAACCTGACTTGTATGGACAAAAATACAGAATGTACATCTCACTTCATTGGACTGCCTTGTGTTTTCTGAAAAATATTTAAGTTACTTAACTGGCTCCAAAAATTACGATTAAACATGCAGTGTAAAGAAATAAGAAATCTGTGACATTTAAGGAGAAATGTAGCAAATCTCGGTGACAAAATGTCAAAGTTTCTCTGCTGTTTATCTCGTGCTGCCACTATTGGGGACTGAAATGAAGAATGTGCTAGTTTTAGGTGAAAAGGCTCGTGGTACTGTGATAAACAAAGGTCATAATCAGCCGTATGCAGACAAGGAGCAGGAGAATAATCCAAAACAAGCCAGCAAGAGTCAGGAGGGCAACGCCACAGAAGTTGGGAGTGCATGTGCATGAAAGGGGGGGGGCGACTGTGGCTCTGAGCTGACGAGGTGAGTCATGAAGTTGGCTGGAGTTAGTTTACCAGGAACTGCAGACACAGGAAGTCGCACCGTGATAACAGAATAAAACAGGAAATATTCAACACGTGCTGATAAAACTTAACGGTTGCCTCTGTACCTGCCTGCACTGAGGTTACTGAGCATTTCTTTGTCTGACACAGGTCATGTAGCTGCCTAATGTACTGGATACTGAGTCACATGGAGCACTTCACCCACCACTGAATGATCACAAATATGGTAAGAAAATATATTATGTTGTTTTGAACATTTGAATGGCGCCTTTTCACACTTTTTGTCAAAGTCTTGCGCTGGATGTTTACATTTGACCATTTCCTTCTGTCCATCACTGCATCTACAGTATGAACAGTTGTAGACAGGCCACCCTTTTGTCTTGTAGGTACGTTTTCTGTAAAATGTTTCACATTATTTACTATAACCCACCAAATACATGACAGTGTACTGAAACACCATGCCCCGACTAGTGTGTTTAGTTAATCCCATCATTTTCACATTACAAAGGATGAAGGCAACGAAGGCAACAGAATCGTCATCATCATCAGATGCAGCAAGCTTTATTTCACATGATGATGTTTCACACTGTGATCTCAGAGCTTCTTCATGTCTGCTTACATTTTAAAGCATTTCATAGAGAAATGCTTTAAGTGATGGATGATATTTAAACTTGCCCTGCCCGTAAAACCTTTTGTGCTTTCTTCACTTCTTTGCATATTAAGGTGTGTCATGACTATAATGTGCTTCATGAACTGACTGACACTCGTTGTTTTTTGTTATATCAGTCAAATATGACAGCAGTGAAAGCAACACTAACAGCATCAACCTTTCTGTTAAGACTTGTTGATAAATAATATGTAAGAAAAGGTTAAAATAACCCAGTTATTACTGAAGTCAGAGATCTATAGCGCAGGTAAGTGCAACTCAAATATGTTAACAGTTGTCTTACTGATTATTAGTGTAACCTGCACATCTGCCATGTGAGGTGAGACCATTTAAAACACACACACACACACACATGCACGCACGCGCACACACACACACAGTCTGGTTTCCATGACTTCAGAAGACATTGCATTGACTTACATTCCTTTCCTGGAGACTTACTCTAACCTTAACCATAATTACTAGTGTCCTAACCCTAACTCTGTCCCTAACCTTAACCTCAGCCTAATTGTCTTCACCTTACAATGTAGTAATTTATGTTATGGGGACTTGATTTCTGTCACCAGATGGAAGACAAGTCCACATAACGTGATTGTGTCAACAGATTTAGGTCCCCAAAACATAAGAAATACCAGCTACACACACACACATACACATAAAGAGAGAGAGAGAGAGAGAGAGAGAGTTATCTTCTGCAGACAAACACGTCTGTAGAAGATGGGTTGGAAGTCCAACCCCATGTCTGATTTTCGTTGTGCAGAAATGAAACAGAGCAGAGTTTGCAGCTCTTTGATGCAGGAGTGACAACTGAGAAAGTTTCTTAGGTAACCGGTGCAGGATGTCGCATATAGGTTCAGTGTGTGGTTATGAACGCTTCCTGCACTTCTTTACACTCAGTTTTTTGTCTGACTTTGTAAAGCTTGTATTTTTCAGGTGTTCTTTGGGGTGATTCCTTTGTCATTATATCAACATTTTCAGCAGGATAAATAGAGAACCATATTCCTCCTGTTTCTCATGTCAACTGTAGTTCTGGTCACATTTGGCAATCACACAGCAACGACTCCTGATCTAGAACTTCACAAATGATGTTATTTCTCTCTCCATTGCTGCTGAATGGACGCTTAACTTCTTTCATAAAGTCTTTTCTCTTCAAGTTAATTTGTAGATAAATTATAAATAATGTCACAGACACCCAAAAGTGAGAAGTGTGGGTCTGGGTGTCTCATGTCAGCAAGAGGGTTTTTCCTCTGTTTTAGGTTTACTGACAATTCTTCAACACATCTGACAAACAGCTACGTCAGAGTTTGTCAGAGATTAAAAAAAAAGTAGTAGGTTCATCTGCATCTTTGGCCTTGATGATTTAGTCCACCAATAGCATTAAGTCATTAGGAAAGCCATTTAGGACAGTCACATTAACAATTTATAAAACCTAAAAAATAAATAAATAAATAAATAAAAACACAAAATACCGAAAGCTTTATTTTTTGGAAGTTAGTCTAAATATCAAACCAGGTTTCCAGATAATGAACATGCTCATCAGCATTTCACATGATTTGCATGTTTGTTTTGCGTGTACCAGTGAATGGCAAAATGATCAAACATCCAACAAAGACCAAGCTCTGAATATGTGACATGTGTACTGTATAATCATACAAGTATATAAAGTCTGAGGAAGTGATAGTTGAGCTGTAACCACTTATCAAACAGGTGAAAGGAGATTTTAATAAATACAAACCCATTTTCCAAAAAATTGCAATAAGAATGTTCTTCTTCTGCTTCTTCTTCTTCTTCTTCTTCTTTTGGCATCTCCCTTCAGGGGTCACCACAGTGGATAATCTGCCTCCGTCCTGTCCTATCCCTTGTATAGAATACAAGGGTTTTTCTCTTCTGTTACACCAAATGTCCTTATGTTCTCCTTCACAACGTCCATGAACCTTCTTCATGGTCTTCCTCCTTTAACTCCTGCCCAGCAACTCTATCTTCAACATCCCTATAATATAATCACTATCCCTCCTCTGCACAAACCATTTCAAACTTGCTTCTCTTATTTCATTTGTTTAATAAAAACTAAAATTTGTAATTTGTTAATCCAACCTTTCTTTAACAGACAGGACAATGGAATGATTGTTTTCTTTTAATTATCCTTATCATTTTGGGCAAATGGAGATACTATTTGTTGAAGCTTTATGTTTAGAATATTTGTCCACTTCCTGCTGTAAACAAGACTTGCTGCTCAACAGTCAATAGTCGCCATTGTCATTGTCACCCATTGAAACAAGCCATGTTTCACAACGTTTTATGACAGACCTGGACTGCAGGCAAGCAAGTCAAGCACACACACACACATTCTATGTCTTCTCTACTGTATGTGTAGAGGGAGGCCTGGTGTTGTCCTGCTGAAATAGTAATGGAAATTGCCAGTAATTTCCACTTCATTTCCAATAATTTCACCCATGTCGTGGGCACTGATGACCTTATCACTTGCTGCCTGCAGTTATACATTTGTACCTTGCAGTTTCAGAGGTTAGGAGTGCTGCGAGGAGTTGGTGGGGATTTGCCAGCTCTGCGAAGATCAAAACTACCAGGAAATTGTGTTATTGCACAGAGAACACAGGTTTTGAGCGTGGGGAGTATGCCTCGCTGTGCAGTGCGCCACTGCTAACTTCCTGCTTCAGAAACAGAGCAGGTGCAGTTTTGAGTTTGTGCTCCCGTGTTGTTTTCAGGAGGAGAGCATTGATGTCAAGGCTCTGAGAGCACGCTTCAACAACAAGGCCAGCACCTCAGACACCGGCAGCAGCAAAGACAGCAGCTCCCCTAAATCTCCACGGCCTCGTTTTGGTAGAGCGGTCATCCCAGTGACAGAGAGCGACATGGCTCATCACAGACTGTCTCCCAGTGTTCCTCCTCCTCCTTTGACTGGCCCAGGAATGATCAGGTTTCCAAAGACAGAGCCACTGTCCTCCTCCATCCCCTCCAGACCTCCTTCTTTCCCTCAGCCACCTCCCAGTTCTGGAGTCAGAACATCCCTCCAATTGACAGAGAGCAAGGTCAAGCAGACAGGGGAGATGCTTCAAAACATGATTCTGAGAAACCAGAGGCCCCCGGGCACCAAACCAGCCCTGGTCCCGACTCAGGCTTCTGCTCTTCCTGCCACCTCCAGCCCTCTACTCCTTCAACGGCAGCACAGACAGAGGAGCACAGGCGAGGTCACTCCGCTCAGGAAGCCGCTACCTCCTGAAGGACGTCTGCCTTTAAAGCCTAAAAGGCCTCCAAATGTTAACCTGGAGCCTTACAGAAGGATCACCCGAGGATCTGACCTTCCCACTCCGAAGAAAATTAACAGTGAGTCTCTCTGCCTTTTTAATAAATAAAATCTAACATATATAAAATGCTGCCTCGGATTAAGGGAACTGTTTTCTTTCCACTGTGACAAGTCTGGTTTTCTGTCAGTTCTATGGGTTTATTTTTCCATCTAAATTGTTTGTTATTGGAACATTAAGTTAAAAAAAAAAAAAATTGAAGAGATTTTATGAACATCTCAATGCCGCTGAACAAAACAATAAATATGGGAGCGTCGGTTTTTTTTTGTTTTTTTTTTTAATAGCAAAACTTTAAACATTCTTTCGCAAACATTCTCTTTGATTCCCTTCAGCAGATTCCCCGAGTTCATCGGGAAGAAAAATGTCCCAACCGACAATGATGAGTCCACCAAGACTACCACAACGATCCAACAAACCGAGCCAGCTGCCGCACCAGATCGCTTCTATGTGAGTCGTTACCTGTTGACAACATGCTGGTGTTATTAAATACAACAAAAATGTCATTTATATCACATTAACCACAGTACAATCAGACTCTCATTTTTTCACTTTATGAAATAACAATGTGAAATTATGTTTTTCCAAAATCAACGACACACTTGTTCAGAGTTGTAAAATAAAACACTCAAATGAGTGTACATTATAGAGTTTTTAAAACCTAAGTGTCATATGTGAGCATAGTTCTAAATCTTTGTGGCATCCAGGTGTCATTCGGTCTGAGATACAGTAACTCTGATTTTACTTTGCTAGACTTAACTTTCAACCACCTAATGAAGGTAAAATGATTCCATCACAAATCACCTGAACATGTTAATCAGAGTCTGTAGGCTGAACTCTGTCCAAAGTCACTTTAAATGACACTGTTGGTGCTAAAATGCAGTGCAGCCCCAAAAAAAGAGACTCATTTCTGAAACACAAACACTTTTTTACTAATTAATTGCAGAGACATCGATGATAACCAGGAAACCTATGATGACATTGGAAGTTTTGAGAGAAATGGTAAAACACTTTCACTTTTTCTCTTCTTGAAGCTCCTCTTTTTTTTGTGTTTTCTTCTTCAAACACAAAGACTTAGGAGTTAGAAGAAGACGTTCATGCTTTTTTTTATTGTGTGACTTTGCAGAGTCATGGAGTGACAATGATTTACAATGCGTGAACGAGGTGAGTGTAAAAAAAAAAAAAAAACGGAAACCGAAATTAGGTTTGTTTTTAATGTGTTAAAATTCATATACACTGATTAGAACGTTAAATTGATTCAGAAAAATACTTTTATGTCAAACAATGTGAAAGTGCAATGTGCCCATTCATTGATGACAGTGCGAAATAACAATTCAATTCTTGCACTGGTTTTCTATGGTTTTTGATGTAATAATAATAATGCATGTGTATATTTTTATCACATATCTTTCTTCTGCAGGATGACGATGTGTATGAGTTTGTTGATGAGTAAGTGTAATTTTCTACCTTTTTGTATTTGTTTCGTCTGTATAGATAAATGCACAATAAACCAAAAGTAGTAAGCAGCTCCAACTGATTTAAAAGGCAAATTCACTGTTAATATTTCTGTCACTGCTGCTGTTCTATTTGCATCTACTGCCAGAGTGGCTTCTTTTATAAAAACCACAATAGCAATGTGAAGTGCTCGAGAGCATTATTGTTCATACATTTATATTTCTGAAATTAAGAGACACTTTTTTTTTTGTATTTGAAGAAGAATCCTTCCAAGAATAAAGTATCTCACTATTTGCTCATAAAAAAGTTTTAAATTCAACAACATTTTCATGTGATTTAGTTTTTACTTATAACAACTTATAACAACTTTTTGTGATTCAACACGCACATATTCCACTTTAAACCCGGATACTGTGATGAAAAAACAGGTTGAGTGGTGGTGAAATATGGGCTAAATGGATCAAACTGAAAAAGTGAAAGGCATGAGTAGAAGTGGTAAGCTTGGTTTTGGAAAAAACACTGACAGATGTTATAGAATGTAAATAAAATGAACAGAAGACCTAAAAGAAAACTTTTAGAAAAGTTTTAGTGTGACGTTGTGTTACAGGTATGTTGGAGAGGATACGGAGAGGTCATTTTTCATTTCATTCGCTCCTTTATAGGGACCAGGTGGGGTTGAACCAGGTGAAGGTTGAGATGATAAACAAGAAAGAAGTAATCAAGCATCATGAGCAGAAGAGGGAGGAGAAGCTAGAGCAACAGAAAAAAGAGAAACTGTTGAGGAAGAACTTTCTGGTAAGAAACAAACAACATTTGTCCCCTAGAACCCAGCATTTTCTATATATTATTAATTTTCACAACTTTTTTTTTTTATTTATCCATCCATTTGTAGTTACAAGGGGATATAGAGGTTCTTAATACAGCAAAGGTCCAACACGATTGGCAGGGAGGAGGAAAACTAGACCTTAGCGTGCGGCAAGGAGAGAGTGTAGATATCCTCCGAGTGAAGAACAACCCAGAAGGAAAATGGTTGGCTCGTTCTCTAAATGGAGAGTGTGAGTTTTGCTTTGAATTCCTCTCAATGAATTGCACTGTACATCTTCTAAAAGGCAAAGGCCGGTTGTTTAATTTAGCCGTGAAACAAATTAAAAATAAATAAAGCTTTCAGTCTGTTTGTTTTATTTTTAATCCTTCCTATCAATCTCTTCAGTGTTAAAGAACAAGTGCTGATATTAAAATATGACACAAAAACAGACAAACATGTTGAATGCCATGTTAAGATGATGTTGATGCTACAGTACTGTTGTTGATCTGTTGCAATGCGGGCACCCTGGCTCTCTTAAACTTAATTAACCCTAATTAATGCCACTGGTAAAACCTGTGTTAGTCCTGCTATTTCATTTAAAAATAATATCTGCTATGTATAAGTTAAACTCTTTCACAGCTTGTTTGTATACGTATAACACCCACGTATAGTCACATAATAACAATACATATTCCAATGATCATGGAGTTTGACTGACATAAAGACAACAAAAACTGGTGTGCACCCAGTCTTATGCACAGGACTGTATGTTGTATGTCATGGCTTATTGTAATGATATGGTGATTGATTAGGTGATGTGTACAACACACACAGATGCTTTTGCACAGATGCCATGAAGCCAAAATACAGTAAATCATTATGCTTTTGTGCATTTGAATCCCTGCAGACGGATATATCAGCAACACGTGTGTGAGTGTGGACTACAAAGCAGTGAAGCGCAAATTGCTGCAGTCCAAAAAAATAGATACGTCGCTTTTACCTCCGCCTCCTCCTGACCCTCCTCAGATGCTAAATATGGACTTTAAAAACTCAGACAGGTATGGCACACTATTCTCATCCTGCTGCATATGACCTTTTACTTCTTGTTCTACTGAGAGAAACTTAACTTAATATTCACCAAAATTCTCAGTTATGTTATATTCAGTCATTTGATTAATTCGTTGGGTTGCAAGGCTTTTTTCTGCATTGCCCGAATCTGTGCCAGTTAACATGTAACATGTGTAACATGTGTTTCCTCTAATTTGCAGCATGACTCAAGAAGACGGTAAGAACCAACACAGCATGCTTTTGATTCCATTTGTTTAAAAATAAATGCAGAGCTAACGGAAACTTTGCAGAAAACCTTGTCTTCATTTTTTCAACTTGTTCACAGTTAATAGCTTCACCTGCAGTAAATTACATCTACATCATAATAAGAACAAAGATGACCAAAGCTTTCCTGAATATTTGTATGAACTCAAATATAATAGTTTACTGTATTTTTTCTATATTTAATAGATTAATAATAAATAATTGTATGTTGTATTGATACATTGTCACCACTGACTTTAGCAAGTGCCCCACTGTTTCTGTGAATCAGTCTGAGATCAGAGTGATAACATGCTTGCTAGAAGCGACAAAAAGGTGAAGCAGATTTTGGCCACTTATAATAATAGTTTCCACATTTTCTAGCTGTTAGACAGCCTTTTCTGTCTGCAAAATCCAGTTTGTAAGCCACTCTGTCCTGCACCAAAGCCCTTAGATAAAATCACTGATTTAACATCACAGCTTATATGAGTTGTTCATCCACTGCTACCTCTATGGATAAGTTTAAACGTGTTGTCTTGTGACTTAAGTGTTTGAAATCCTTCAGTTGGATTTGGTTAATTAACACAGACTGACCAAATGAGGCAAAAGGAGCCCAGCAGCTCCTGTGTCATCACAAGCTAAAAACAATGATTTTTCTCTATAGGCTTTAGTGCAGGATAGTAAACAGTTTTCAAACTACAGTTTCCAGGTGGAAAACGGCCATTTGACAGCAGAATAAATTGGCAAATATATGGTATTCTTTATTTTTTTTCCTTTATCATTATCACCACAGTTTACATTCAGCATGTGCACAATATTTAATCTTTAAATATATGACAAAACAAAAAAACTAAATAAACCTTAAACAAATATGAAAATGGATGCAGCAAAAGAACAAATAAAGTATAAAAAAGGGATGTATAGGCTAGAAAAAAGCAGTGCATTGACCATTCACCAAGTATACTGTCTAAGTTTAAGAAAAAAAAAAAAGAAAACGGACAGAGAGAAGTGGTCATGGCTGTGACATTCGTACATCTTGACCATGACTGTAAATTTATCTGTTTGCAGATGAAGTGAGAAATTAATCTTATGTATATTATATATATATATTTCATTGACAATATCAATCCATTCCTCTATGGTAGGGGAGTCAGGATGCAGCCAGTGTCTGGTGGTGACTTTCTTTCCAGCTGTTATCAGGACACCAAATAGGTATTTGTTGCGATGTACATCTGGTGTCCTTAAGACATCATAGACCAAACTTTGCATGTATTTTTATAAGAGGAAATTGGAGTCAGTGTTGATAATGCTTCAATACTTCATATTGTTTTTTAATCTTTCTTATTTTCATAGAGGTGTCAGTAATTTTGTTTCACTTTAGATTATGTTTTGTTCTCAGATGACTATGATGATGTTCAACAAATAACTGAGGAGTTTCCCCCACCACCCCCCGAAGTCAGGTATCTGTTCTTTTCTGATTCATTAAAAAGAAACAGAAATGTGAAACACAGACAAGTCAAACTGAAACTGATATCATTTTCAGCATAGATCCCAAAGTGGAGAAGGAGCTAAGAAAAAAATTTAAGGTACGTATTACTGTATCATTTGCCCAGAAGGAACCTTATGCAAAGAGAAAGTGGTCTGTGACTGATCCCTGAGGAACGCCATGTACAACGTGAAGCATAGCATCAATGTGCTTTCAGAGGCCATACTGTGAAAAAAAAGTGTAAATAATGCCAAAACTTGGTCATTGTCATCTGTTGCTTGACAGTACGAAGGGCCATTCAGAGTGCTGCACACCATGATGGTGGATCCTAATAGCATCATCAAGAAGCCAGGAGGTAAAGATCTGCATGTGTCTCAGGGAGAAATCCTTGACATCATCCAGTTCACCAACAGCAAGAAAGCTCTGTGCCGCAACAGGTTTGGAAAATGTATGTGAACACAAGAATGACACTGTGTGTAACCAAAGCCGTGATTTAAGTTCCACTGATGATTTAATCATTAGTGTTTGTCTCATTACTGTGCAATAAATGATACAATAATAATGAAATCATAAATAATATGAACAAACCAAAAACTATGTTGTGCATTACTCCTCACAGATGGATTTGTGGCCAGATCCCTTCTTCTTCCAATGTAAGTGAATCTTTCTCTGCTCATGTTTCATTTACAAATTGAGTCTTTTATACTGTAAAAAAACTAATTTGCCATTGATATACTGCATATGCATTATTGTCATTGTTACTTTATATTTTTAATTTAACATTTCAATATGTGGACTTTTTTCGTACTGAATCAATACCACTGGTTGTCTTTTACTGGATTTAACCAATGAACACCGCCCGAGGCACTACCCATAAATTTTTTAATTACTTATATATATATATATATATATATATATATATATAACTATATATCCTAGTGTATTTTATTTAATTTATTTTGGGGTAGTAAGTACCACTGTGAATATTTATTGTAAAAACCAATAAAAGTATTTGAATAATTATAATATTAATAAATAATTATAATATTTCACCAATGGAAAAAGTTAACTAACATTGGCTTTCTCCTGCAGGGAAGGAGATGTATACGATAATGTTGACCACCCTAGTGGTGAGTGATCTTTTGGATCCGCATGTCATATACAGTATATGCAGTATACTGTATATTTAAATCCCAAGTTAATTGTTTCCTTTTTATCTTTTTCAGATGTCTATGACAACGATTCATCGCACACTGACTATTAATGTTTCAAACTAAAAACACACACACACACACTGGTTTCCATGACTTCAGAGGACATTGTATTGACTTACATTCATTTCTTGGATACTTACTCTTACCTTAACCATAATTACTAGTGTCCTAACCTTAACCCTGATCATAACCTAACCTTTAAACATTTCTTTACCTTCAAATGTGCTAATTTACATTATGGGGACTTGGTTTTTGTCCCCATAATGTGACTATGTAAACACATTTTGGTCCCCACAACATAGTAATACCTGGACCACACACACACAGAGTCTGTGAAACTGCTTGTATAGAAAATAAACACACTATTACTACAGCTCTCTATGTATTTGATTTGCTCGACCACTGAGATAACTTAAAATGAATAAAGTGTTTTTATTTCAGTTTCATCTTGTTTTCGTTGTAACTTACAAAAAAAAGTACTGTTTGCTTACAAACTATGGATCCATATTAGATAATGGACCATGTAGAAATGGAGCAAAAGGAAATAACGGGCGGGGGGGGGGGGGAACAACATACATTATGAAAGACTAAACACAGTTAATGGTCCAGTGTGTATGAATAAGTGCCATCTAACGGTGAGGCGACGACAGCTCACATGTCTTTTATCCAGGTGCTTCAGGGATTCTCAACACATTAAGCTGTCATCTTTATGTGTCCGGTCTACTGTATGTGGGCAGAGCTTTTCCTCTTTGTGTCCTAATTTTCCACTTCAAAATGTGGAACAAGATGGCAGACTGTGTTAAAGCACGGATCTTGTCTAAAATATTTTATTTTAAAAGGCTCATTCTAAGGCTATGAAAACCATTTTTTTTTATTATTTTTATAAAGCAATTATACATATCCCACATGATGTGGATCAGGGGTCTGCCACCTTTTTTCTTCTGAGAGCTACTTTGACAAAATGAAAAAGGCTGAGAGCTACTTGTGTTTTTTTTTTGTTTTTTTTTTAACATGTAATCTCATAGTTTATTTCAACCTAGACAGACTGAATGGGCTTGTTCTGCTCAAACATTTACAAAATATTGGTGTCCACAACTGACATTTTGCAATAAACCTAAAAAAAAAATGTTATTTAATTCACCTCCATGTGCATTTTGTATTTCTGTATGCATTTCTTTCTAGTATATCTCGCACACTTTTTTCCCTATTCAGTTTCTCCCTGTAGAGGGGTCGACACGACAATGACCCGCACACATGCTTTGGCAGATTTTTATGCCGCATGCCCTTCCTGACACAACGCATAGGGATCAATTTAGTTTTTGTTAACTGGACACTCTTTTAATCCGGAGTGTCCAGTTAACATTGAACAATGGGAATTGGGTACCTTCAGGGATACAGCAGCCTTTGGCTTGGTGGGGACTCGATCTAGCAAACCTTCCACTTACAAGCCAAGTTCTTTTCCACCTGGCCACGGGCTGCCCAGTATATATCACACACTATTAAATTAACAGCTTAAGGCTGACAAAACAAAACAATGCATTAACAAATATACCGATATTATGGCTTAATGGTTCTCAGCTCCTTTATCTTCTCTTCTTGTGGAAAGTCCCGTGAAAAGCTGCTGTGGACTTGCACATTGAACCTTTTACCCATCGCCACGCCAGCTCAGCAGATCAGAAAACTGTTTCCCATTCTTCGTGAAAAATAGTACAAATTTTTTTGGCCTCTTACTGGCATGAGCTGACAGCAGTGCAACTGTTTCATTTACAACTAATTGGCAAATAACCATTTCGTGTAAGAAATGGGACGAGACACCTCTGAGTCTGTAAATCGGTTCATGTTAGATTACGGGAATGCTTGGTGAGCTACTTGGAAAGAGACTGCTTAGAGCTCGTGAGTTACTTGTTGGGGGGGATAAAGGAGAAGACAGTGAGAGAGTGAGAGAGCAAGGCAGTGTGTTCAATTCCTGCCAACAAACCCACCTAAAAGTCACATATTGGACCTTTAAAGATGTTGTTGTCTGAGGTTATTACTGGGTGACAGATTGTCGTGTTTGTGTGTGAAAAGTAACAACTTATATTTACTTATATCACTGTAATGGAGTAATTTTTTTGTGTCCTTTTAAACGTAGCCTTTTAAAATCTGCCATACTGCCCGAGGAGGGCAGCAGTGCACAATCTTTGCCTCTTCACTCGGTAATCATTTAGTTGGGTCTATTTTTTGGTGCTTCCTGTTTCAAAATCCAGGTGAGGTTTGTAAAAACATCACAGTTTCTCCTTTTTGTATTGTTTTGTTTGTTTATGTTTTGTTTTTTTCGTCGTGGGAGTGGGTGTGCGCGTGTGAGCTGCAGACAGACATGCAGCAGCCGGTGGAGTCGCTGGTTCAATTCCTGGAGTCCTACAGAGGGAGAGATAAAGTTGTGAGTATTGGTGGAGTCGTGGGTTCCTCAGATTCGTCACCACAAGTGCAAATCAGTCAGTGTTAAATGTAAATGTGGGACTGTTTAGTTTCGTATAATCCGGATGTAGTTCATCAGAATTTGAACACCCATTCTAATGTCTGTGCGTTTTGTGCTGTGCAAATCAAATGATGGAAAATGTCCAAAGACTGAATGGCACAATTGGATTTATGCAGTGTTATTAAATTATAGAATTTAAATCGACATTTTTCCACCTGATAGATTATTTTAATAAGACCTTGGTGAAGTTAGTTTCGGGTTGGATATTTCACATATATTCAGATGTTTGCTGAATAGTCTTCAGCAAATATTGCTTAATTATTCTCACCTCACAGTTAAAAGTGTAAACAGTTCAGAGAGGGTGGCATTTTAGAAAGCGGTAATTCCAAAGTATTCCTTAAAGTACAATACATTACAGTTTCTTGTGCTAATACAGAATTTATTTCAGTCTATAATTAGTTAAAAAAAAAAAAAAAAAAATGTATGTAAGAAAATGTGAAATAAATTCAGCTTTCACTACACCCCTGAAAGACACGTTTCCTCCCCTGCTGTCTGTCTGTCTGTTCAGATCAGGGCGTTCTGTTATGGGGCCCAGTTTGTTGGAGGAGTTCTTTCTCCTGAGGCAGGAGCAGTCATCGCATCCCACAGCCTCGGGAAAAGTCTGCTCCTCTTTTCTGCTCAACTCAGCCAGTGCAGGACGGTGCTGAGGTTGTTTGATGACCTCTCCATGTTGTCCTACACCTACAGCTATGGCTTTGGAGCCACGGTGAGCCACACTGCAACACTCAGCTGCAATTACCTTTCAGATTAAGATTATATATATATATATATATAAATATAAATATTGAATATCTTTAAAATGCATGAGGTCAAACAATAAAAGGGCAATAACTATGTAAATTTGATAGTGTTTTTTTTTTTAGCAATTTAATTAAATACTTAAGCCTCTTCTGAAGTAACAGATATAAATGAAGCCTTGGAAGATTAAGATTACAATTACCCCAAACTCACTGCACTGTTCTAAGAGGCAAAATAATCAATTTATCTTTCAATTATTTTCTCGATTTATTGAGTACTTGTTTGGTCTGTAAAATGTTGAACGGTGATCAGTGTTTACCAAACCTGGAAATAATGACGTTCTAGAATGTCTTGTTTTGTCCACAAACCAAAGTGATTCACTTGTAATGACTTTTATTTGTTATGTGGAGCAAGGAACCCAGAAAATATTCACATTTAAGAGAAAAATCAGAAAGCTTGTTCTAATTATTGTAAAAACACTCAAACCAATTAATCAATTGACAACATAGTTGACAATTAATTCAATAGTTAAGTAATTCATTAATTGAATAATAATTTTAGCCCTAGAGGCAAGTAACAAAGGAAACATGTCTGGTTGGTTAGAATTTTTTCCAACAGAACAAGAAAACACAGGCTTCACATGAAGAGCAGCTCAGCGTCCAGGCTCAAACATCATCAAGTTGCTTTGCGTTATGTATTTCATAAAGTGTGTTGGCAGCTGAAGGAGTCACAAACAAGAAAAATCTGTGATTCTGTGTTTATAAAATCTCAAACTGTTCATTTGCTCTGTGATTTGATTTCAGAAACACTGAGGTATGAACAATGGAAATTAAAATGAATGCATATGTTGAGATGTCTTGACCAGGAGTGATAAAATGCTTTTTAAAACTAATCAAGTCCTTTGTATTGTACTTTGTAAAGTATTTGACATATCTCAGATAGATTGCTAAATATGTATCAATAAATAAGTGTTCAAGGAGGAAAGAGGTGAAAGTATGCAGCATTTCAAAAAACTCAATAATCTGCTCCTCTCAAAAGATTACCTTACCATGTGATTTCAAAAAAAAATAACCCAGTATTTATTTGTTTTGCATCATTTGAAGGAGGAGGACTCGTGTCTGCGTTGGATTTCTGTGCTAAACAATGTGGCAGACCAGCTCTATTACCCATGTGAACACATGGCATGGGCCGCCGATGCTGAGCTCATCAAAGTGAGGTCCGGAAAATGGTGGACGTTCAGCACGGTGCTGTGGGGATTCTCACTGCTGTTGGGAATACTCAGGTGTGGTTACCTTTAAAAAACATTGTATTATTCATTCAAAGTGTCAAGTCAAATTTACCTGCTTAAAAAAACCACATTAACTAAGTACAGACACACTCTTACAAGTCAAACAAGAAGAGGTCTCTCATACTGCAACAGTAGTTGATATTTTCATTAAAAAAAAAAACACCACCACCGAAAGTTGCTTTGGCATAACTGGACTAACAATTAAAGCTCAATTCAAAACTGTAGTTATCCTAATAGCTCATATTTATTTGTATGTATATTTTATGGATTGTTGATAAACTAACATGTAACTCAGTTATAAACAGCTTGTTTATTACATTCACACCATTGTTAAATGAGTTCATACATACTGATGTATGTTTACTACATTGTCTATGTTCATGAGGAGAGTGAGGGGCACTTCACATGCAGTGAGGCTGGTCGTCTCAGCAGCTCCCGGGCTGTGGTTGCTTAGTATTTGGCCTATGCTGCTTTACTGTTCCACGTGCAATATGCTCAGTGTCAAAAACCAGGAACAAACCCACGCACACAACCAAAACAACCACCCACTCGCAACCTCCCACAGCAAACCTCGGAGCCGCAGACACAGAACACTAAGCTGCAACAATGCAGGTTTTGAAAACCACCTGATCGCATCTGCTGTAACAGTTTTAAACAAAAACAAATACAGTTTTTCACCAGTTTTTGTCATGTGATGTTCTAAATGTTGTAGTGTGTTCCAAATGTGGCAAACCCGTACAGACCTATGAAAATTAATTTCGCTTTGGGTCAATAAATTAACTAACTAACTAACTAGTAATGACAGATATGACGCCTCAGATAAAATCACCTCAGGCCTCTTCTATGTGTTTTTCATGTATGAAACAAAAGCAGATGTTTTAAGCATCCCGGATCTTTAAGCTTAAAGTGGTACACTGCAGTCGCATTGTTTCTTGCTTTAATTGCAAAACACAGAGTGTGACACATTCAGTGTAAATTGTTTGTTTCAAGGTCGTTGCGAATGCTGCTGATGCTGACAAAGAAGCTGAAGACATGTGGAAGACATGGAGCTGACAACAGGTGTCGTTTCTGAAGTTTCATTATAAAACGTCTGTCTCTTTAAATAAGACAGACCTCTAACTCTAAGATGTTTCCCCCTGTCTACAATGTGTCCAGATAAATGAGTGTATTTTTTTATTGTTTTTTTTTTACCTGTAGTTACTACCAGATCCACAAACAGATGCGAGGTGGTGTTCTCTCCACTCTCAGCAAAATGGCTGATCTGAGTAATGCCATTCACTGGATGCCGCCTGGCTTCCTGTGGGCCGGTCGATTTCCCGTTTGGTTGGTAGGACTGATGGGCACAATCTCATCTGTGATAGGTTTAATCCAGACAAAGGCTGGTGACGGTGTCTAAACAGAAAGATCACCGAGAGAGAAAGTGATGAAAGTGTTGATGCTTGAGTGCATTGTGCACGGTCTCTCTGAGGTAAATCCTGAGTGACAGGATGTGTAGCAGAACTACAAATTTGTGAAATCACATTCATCTGGATCTGTAACTTCAAAGTAAGTTACACCAACAAGGCTATTAACACCAAGTTAATAGCCTTGCTGCCAATTATCAGATGCAACTAAAAGTAATAGATCAATGTTTGATGATGTCTGTAATCAAATTGTCTTTTATTCAGCTCTTGTTTTTAAATAACCCACTACAGCATTACAGTCACACTTTAATCAAATAAATTTTATTTGATTAAAATACTGTATATGAAGAATGAAACAGTGGTACAGTAGGTTCATTTTGTCACTGTTGAAGTATTAAATGAACAATACATAGCACTAAAGAGTAATAGTGTGCAGATAACAGATCAGTCATGAATGACTTTACTGTAGAACACACTTTTGACTTTCATTGTGTTCATGTGTGCAGAGAGGAGAGTTCAGATCCTACTGTGGTTATTAAAATGAGGTAAATCACATTTGAATCCATCCCGTAATACCTGGTGCTTTTTCAACACTCTTTGGGACAACTTTAAAATACGGCGACTTTGTCTGGGACAACACCTCTCTTGCCCGAGCAGCACAAGATCCATTACATTGTGTGGCATTGTTTGTCTAAATGCAAAGTAAACCAGGACTTCATCAACCAGCACTGCTTTCAGTTTAGAAGCAGAGGTGATGTTGGATCTTATGGCTTTGTTTTCCCAAATGAAACCTATCCAGTGACATTTGGAGAAATACAATGACACAGCTGATTTATTCTTTTCCCCATGGACACACTCCATACATCTGATCTTAAATCATATTTAATGAGCGTGAGCCTTGTGATTTACAGTAATTCATGAACTCATTCACGACTTTGTTATTGTACATGTTGATCCACTTGAAAAAAAAAAAATTTTGTCACACTGCAAACACCAAGTGCTGTGCTGGTTTAAGCAATCAGTTCCCAAAGCTGCAGAGAAGAACTTGTCACAGTCATGTTCTACCGGTTTCTTTTTTTTTTTTAAGAATTAATTCATAAGCTGTACATATAGCTGTAGAAACACTGTCAATCTTTCCTGTGGGAACTGAACTTATTGCTCAACAGATGGAACAGAAGATACTTGTAAACTGAATGTCATGAATTAAAATTTTAAAACTTAAATATTTTGAATCATGTAAAAAGATCTTTTTAAAAAAAAAAAAAAGACATAGTTGTATTACCAGCCCTTTCTCAAATAATTTACCTGAGAGTTTAACTTTTTTTTGTCATTCATTATCATAAAGAAACATTATTTGTCTTCTTGAAATACAAGGTAATCAGCTAAAATACTCATGCAACAAATGTGCACCTCAGTCAATGTATGGTGCTTAGCAAATGTATTAGAGCACTGTAAGGTTTATAAATTAACAGCATTGATAAACATCAGAATTATTTTTGGTTTCTGTCATGGTTAATACACCAGTATGCAGAAGTTCTTTAACCAAAGTGATATTTTTAATGCTTAAATATAATTATAATTGTTATCCATGGATTTCACTGCTTTACAAAAAACTTTTTTTTTTTTTTTTTAAAAATAGTAAAGCACATATTAATATATTTCTTGATTATGATGTCAAATTACAGTTATTTACTTGATTTCCTGAACAGAAGAAAATAGTTTAGTGGTTGACGCAGGAGAAGAAGCCCAGTGACATGGCTCAAATTTGGGTATAAAAAGGTAAATTCATAAAAAGGTACAATAACATTTTTAGTTTTGACACAAGTGTTTGAAAGATTTCTGAAATATGTGTGTCTTCTCGTTTTTTATGACAGCTGGTCTAATAAATTTGCGACGCGCTGCATTTCTGGAGCGATGTATCGGCGTTTGACTGAGCAAGACTTGAAGGTTCAACGTGACGCGTAAGTGTTGCCTTCAAGTGCAGGTTAACAAATCGGAAACTTTGAGCCCAAACAAATGCCTCCTTTGTTAATCTGACAAAAGTTGGCACTTTGCAATTTAGTATAAAACCATAATAATCTGATCAACATAGTTGTTAGGTGACAAATTCAGGAAATGATGAAATTCACGGAAAGACACGGATTCTGAAAACGTGCCATTAAATGTTGTGTACGAACATCAACAACTTACATTGACTGGATCACTTGAACGCGGCATCAGCACAGTTAAAAACTGTCTGCAGTTCAACAGCAGCAGCAGCAGCAGCAGATCTCTGCCGTTTCTTAACAGTGATGTTTATTAAGAAGTGTTGTTTTAAACTCAAGACTATGTAAATTCATATCATTAACCAGCGCTGCTGCTGTTATTATGACGAGTAATACCAACCCAAAGTTTTGGAAAAGGCTTAAACCTCAAACCACGTCAACCACGTCTGTCGTGGCAGCCTCCGGAGTCTCTGTCTGGACACAAAGAAACCGAACTAGACCCAGAATATCAGGTAGGAGCTCCTCTTTAATCACATTTTAATCAATTATACATATTTTGTCAATGAAAGGGCGTCTTGTCGGGGAGCTGCAGTGTTAAATACCTTAATAGTTAGCCTTAAACTCATTGGACTGCTAACACGAGTTAGCCAAGTTATTTGGGTCAACTCCAGTGCCTATTAAGTTTTAGTCTTTTTTTTTTTTTTTAACAAGTCTTATTTGAAGCTGTTGTCTGATTTAACCATGTAAAAGTATTGTTAAACATGTGATTGAGCTTGTACACATATTATATGTATATACTTTATATACTTTTTATTTATGGGTAAACACTAGTTTGCTTCCTAGATTGTTTAAAAGACCTGCTTACCTGTGTTTAAAACGTATATGATGTTTGGTGCAGCATCTGAGGACCACTGTCTCTTTTATTGTCTGTTCCCTGTGGCCAGTGGTTCTGTAGTTAAAACAATGATTTATTCACTAAACTAAACAAGATTGGTAGTGGGAGGTTTAGACTGAATTTAGGCCTGGGCTACTTGCTTTTTACATTTTGCATTCTTATAATTTGCTTTTGTTAAATACATTAGCTATGCTAATTGTTACCCTCTGTGTAAGGTTTTTGGTCACATCTCTTTTTCAGATAAGCAGAAGGGTGTATTGTTTATCCTTTTGGGTTTATAGAATAACTATTGCTTTATTACTTTGACTTAATTTTTTGTCATTACCCACATTTCGACTTTAGCTGGAAAATTAGTTGCAAACTTAAACTCTTGTCTTTTGCCTATCTGCACTTTGACTATATTAATCGTGTGAGTCCTTGTTTCATGTTTTACAAAGAAGCTCCTACACCTGAAGTGAGGCTTTGCACTCAGTGGATGTCTTTTACATGGTAACACACGTTGTGCATGTTGTCCTTGCACTTTGAGCTTTAGGCTGCTGTCTTGTATCTTGATGTGGGACAACGAGGACAAGAGGGAATGACTGTGTTCGACACAGTGCTGTGTTTTACTCATGCAGCTTTGTCTGCACTCAAGATATGGTGTTTATACTTGGAGCTTTCTCATCAAAATTATAGAGGTGAATTCTTTGCTGGTAATTTATTTATAGGGCAACTTATTGGTTATTAATCCATTACTAAATTAATCACCAACTCGCAGATTCTCTGATTTTTTTAACTTCATAGTTTCTTTGCTCCTTTATACCAAAGAAACTAGAAAAAAACAGAAAAAAAAAACATTTTAAGATATGGTTTTGAAGTTTCTGAAAACACTGATTGAGATTTTTCTCAATACACTAGACAAAACAACTAATGACATATATGTTGATTAAGGTTACCTAACTTTAATCAGGAATAATAAAATACAATTTTTTTTTGTTTGTTTGTTGTTCTGAAAGGCTTTATTTCAGAATGGACATAGACATCTGCCCTGCCAATCAGTCTGCATCTACACTGTCAGACACCCAAAGGTCTCCCTCTGTCTCTGTTAATGAAGCCTCTGCTGATAAAGTCATCAGACAGACTGTGTCAACTTTGCCATGTTCAGAGGTGGAGGATCTAGATTCCTACAACCTGATTGAGCCTCCTCCATTAGATTGGAGGTCTGACTCCTCCAGTAGTGCAGGCTCCACAGAAGAACTGGATGACCACAGCTTCCCTCCTCCTTTCAACAGCTTAAAAAGGGCCTCTCCAGAGATACCAGTGTTGCTGCCTTTGGACATGAGCGACACAGTGGCTCAGCTCAACAATAACCAGCAGGAAATGATGGAGAATACAGAGGTGGAAGGGGAGGAAGGGGAAGTGGATGCAACAGTTGAGGAGGACAGAGGGCTGGGGTTGGAAGAGTTGGAGTGTGTTGTGGAAGACCAAGAGGAGGAAACATTTAGGGACATGGAAAATACTGTCGCTAAAGAGGATTTTGCTCAAGGAAGATCAGATGATGAAGACCACAGCCACATCCACACCCTGCTCAGCCAGCTCCAGTTGATGAGTGAGGAGCCTCATCCCAGTCATCAGTCACCACCTCACCATCACTACTCCAGCTTGTCTGAGGTGAAAGCTTGTGTTTCCTCCCCAATAACAGAAGAAAGCACTGAAACCACTGGGTTGTTATTCTCTGAAAGCCACCACAGAGATCTGCTTGGGCTGCTGCAGTGCACAGAGATTGGTGCTACACCACGCCCCACCTGTCCATCCCATACAGGGGAGGTGGATGCTGTAGTCTCAGTTTCCTACAGTCAGGAGGACGCACAGAGGTTCTGGGGGCAGTGTGGAAATGGTCATCGGCGGCACAGGGATGACTCCTTCACCTCATTACCTGATGAAGAGTATCCTGAACCAGTGTGGATGAAGTTGGGTGAGGAGCCTCCAGTTGAAGAGGCTGCTGCAGAAATTGAGCAGGTTGGTAGAACTACTACTAGCTACTGGAACTATCAACTTAGAAATACATGCTGTTAATTTAACTCCCCAAAATGAACACACTTGTAAATTATTTTTATAATTAATCATGATAATAATGATCTTTTAAGTTTTGTTTATTTGACTAATAAACTGTTTTCCTGAACTGATCAGATTGAGACTAAATCATGTATTTCCCTCTTTACCATTACTAAAGAGCAATGATGATCATCCCTCTTATAAAGATGGTAAGTGACCTCAATGCACTTATCTTGTTTTGTCTTATCATGTATCAAACTTTTTAAACAATGATTTGTTTATTAGTGCCTGGTCCATGTGACCCTGAAGACCTGTTGGATGGGGTCATTTTTGGGGCCAAGTATCTGGGCTCCACTCAGATGAAATCAGACAGGAACCCATCTACAAATGCTCGCATGGCTCAGGCTCAGGAGGCTGTGGACCGAATAAAGGTAATGTCCAGTAAGAAACACAGTAAAACTCTCTGCTTAATATAGATATAGATACTAAAACAGAGGCACTACACCAGGACTTACTAACAACATTAAATTAAAGCACATTGCCCAGCACTAATAAAGGTTGTTTCTTTCTTTCTTTTAGGCTCCAGAGGGTGAATCTCAGCCAATGACAGAAGTAGATTTGTTCATCTCCACACAGAGAATCAAAGTTCTCACTGCTGACACACAGGTGTTTTCCTGTCTCTGTCTACTGTCTTATCATTAGCATGAGTCAAATACTGACAATCAAAGAAATACATTTTTTCCTTTGGTAAAAAAATGCAATATGTTCTTTAAAGAACCATGCTCAGCTCTCTCTTCCATGCTCTGCAGTCTTTTTGCCTCCACTAAGATGTAAGGGCAGTGAAAGTGGGTCGTTCACTATCAGCTCCCCTTTGCACAGCTGACTGTTCATCACTGCACCATTTTTGAGTAATGGTTCAGTTACTAATTATAAATTCAATTCTTACCTTTTAAACACTCAGTTACATTGAAATTAATGCATTTAAAAGTATTATTAAAAGGTAATGTTTATTATTTTCTCACTGACTGCTCAATATAGTATTTATTTTGTAAGTAATGTCTGTCACAAAACCACTGCCAAGAAAATTTCCCTGATGCAAGGCTTCAAGACATAAGTACAGTATCATGCAATGAAAAGTTGCAATATTCTAGTGTATCAATGTTTTCTCACACCACTACTGTCCAACATAATCTGTGAACTCTTTGTAAAGGTTGCCTTTCATATGTTGAGGCAGGCAGAGCATCTGTTTACAAGAACCAGGCACAGAACAGTTACTGTGTCTGGTTCTGCAGGACCAGACATTGGCCCACAGATGCCACTTGGGGACCTAACCACACTGCCTTCTCAGTTTTTAGCATAATCACCCTTTTTGGAACCTGTTTTTATTTAGGAAGCAATGATGGATCACGCTCTGCAGATGATCTCCTACATTGCTGACATTGGTGACATTGTGGTCCTCATGGCACGAAGAAAACGTAAGGGACAGGATGGTGACCCACCCTCTAACTCTTCCTCTTCATCATGCTCCTCTGGGTCTCAGAAGAAGTGCTTAATGATCTGCCATGTCTTCTCCTCAGAGGATGTGAGTCAGTTGATTGAAAGGTCTTATACCAGCATGACAGCATTTCCTAGAACACAGACAGCCTTTACTCTTTAACTTATTAGACCTAGAAATACTGAGACTTGCACTCAGGTCCTGGGGTTCGAGGATAAAAAGTTTTTCCTGCTCTGTTTTAGTGATCTTGATAATGGCCACACTTAAATCAATTCGGCAGAAGTATTTTACTAAGCTAACAACCGATACTATGTGTGTCTTTTGCTGTAAGGTTTGCAGCTCTGCACAGTGTTGCATCTGAGATGTAACTGCGCTATTTTTTGCTGGACAACAGTTTCAGCTTCAGCCTGGCCCAGTTTTCTTCCCTCAAACTGTTCTTCTGAATGTAAAAATGTCCTGGCTGCTATCCCAGTTTCCCACTTTTGGCAGGACTGAACAGGAGGAGGAAGAGTTTCTTTTAGAAACTAATTAGCCATGGGTTATTGAAAGCCATTACACTCTGGCTTCTACTGCTAAGTTTTCTCAACAGAAAGCAAGGACTAGTTAGATAGTGAATGTAATATACTTTATATCTACAGTAGCAAATATTATTAGATTTATTTTTATTTATTTATTTTTCAATGGAAAGGGGTGGTGTGTGAAAAATGTTCTCAAGATCCTTCCATTCAGATTCAAAGATCTCTTCATAGACATCAGTGTAACAGAAATTTTGCTTTCTCTTTTCCTCTGTGTTTTTCCATTCAGGCTCAAATCATAGCCCAGGCTATTGGACAGGCATTCGGAGTGGCCTATCAGCAGTTCCTACAGGCCAATGGGATTAAAGCCAGTGACTTAAAGCCAGGAGAGTACAGTGACTACCTGGAGAGTCAGGAGCTCTATAACGGAGACCTAGCCCACTTCTCTGACTCACAGAACCTCAGAGAGGTAAACAGATTGTAATTTCACATTTTACCGTACCGAGAGTCGGACTACTGCGCAAAGCCTTCTCCAGCACTTCCCAAAGATTCTCAGAGGAGCATGAGACAAAATTATGTCTCATGCTTCCTGAACCACTCTTTCTCAATTTGTGCCCAGTGAATCCTGACATTGTTATCTTGGAATATGCCCATGCCATCAGGGAAGAAAAAATCCATTGATGGAATAACCTGTTCATTCAGTATATTCAGATAGTCAGCTGACCTCATCCTTTGGGCACATATACTACCAGTCAAAAGTTTGGACACACCTCATTTTTCTTTATTTTTATGACTCTTTACATTGTAGATTCTCACTGAAGGGATCAAAACTATGAATGAACACATATGGAATTATGTAGTAAACAAAAAGTGTGAAAGTTCCTCAAGTGCTTTGTTGACAGCACTGCAAACCCTTGGCCTTCTCTCAATGAGCTTCATGATGTAGTCACCTGAAATGGTTTTCACTTCAGTTGTGCCTTGTCAGAGTTCATTTATGGAATTTCTTGCCTTATTAATGGGGTTGGGACAATCAGTTGTGTTGTGCAGAAGTCAGGCTGACAGTCCTATTTGACAACTGTTAGAATTCATATTATGGCAAGAACCAATCAGCTAAGTAAAGAGAAACAACAGTCCATCATTACCTTAAGAACTGAAGGTCAGTCAGTCTGGAAAATTGCAAAAACCTTGAATGTGTCAAAAGTTTGGACACACTTTGTGTCTTTTGACTGGTAGTGTAATGTTGCTGAACCTAGACATGACCACCTGCAGCAACCCCAGATCATTGCACTGCCCCCACAGGCTTGTACAGTAGACACTAGACATGATGGGTGCATCACTTCATCTGCCTCTCTTCTTATCTTGATCACCCATCACTCTGGAACAGGGTAAATCTGGACTCATCAGACCACATGACCTTCTTCCATTGCTCCAGAGTCCAATCTTTATGTTCCCTAACAAATTGAAGCCTTTTTTTCCTTTTGGCCTCACTGATTAGTGGTTTCCTTAAGGCTACACAGTTGTTCACTTCCCTTCACATTGTGCGTGTGGAAATGCTCTTACTTTCACTATTAAACATAGCCCTGAGTTCTACTGTTGTTTTTCCATGATTTGATTTCACCACACTAGATGATTGCATATCACAATCATTAAGGGTTTTTTTTCCGACCACATTTCTTCCTCAAAGACAACGGTTCCCCACTATCCGTCCAGTTTTAATAATGTATTGGACATTTCTCAACCCAATATTAGTAATTTAGTAAGAAATGTTCTCTTGATGCATGCCAACACTTTTACCCTAAAAAATGGGAAATAAAAATAAGAGTTGAAAATTAGTAGGCGTTCACTGAAAATTAAAGGTCTAGTGTGTAAGAATTACTGAGGATTTTATAGTGAGACTGCAGATTGTAACAGAGGACTCCTCTGCTCACCCCTCCCTTTCCAAAGGTCATCTGGGAACTATGGTACCAGGCCATTTACATACAAAAAAGATTGTTTTTTTTCTCTTTGTTTGCATAGTAAGTTGCTGCTTCAAAATGTAAATCACACACACTGCCATGGATCATGGAAAGGATTTTAATATAAAGTGATTATTCACTTTTACAAATATACCATTTTCAATTTCTACCTATAAGCCCTCCTTAATGTTAGACGCTGGACCTTTTTAAATATCCAACGTCCAAAAAAAGTTTATATTTCTGCATCATAGCACCACTTGTGTGTCCACCCATCTTTTTGGTTTGTTCACATAGTTTTTTTTCCCAGTTCATCTGTTCAAGCTCCTATAAAGAGCTAAATGGTAAGCTCGGTAACAAAATCTGCTCTCCCAAGCTGTCCATGTCCAATGCAATAATTAGTATAGTATTGCTGTGTAGAACTATGTTGGTTTTTTTGCCTATTACAGCATCTTAATTCCTAAAACAGAGCGTTCACAAGAACATGCACTTTTGTCTATTGTATTTTTTCTATGGATATTACTGTACAACTCCTAAATGTGTGTGCTGTCCTGTGATGACAAAATAGTTGTAGATATTTGTAGTGTACTTGGTTAACCAGATTTTAATTTTTGGCTCAGGTAGTCATCACAAAAGCATCTGGAGACATCCTGGGCCTGGCAGTGGTGGAGTCAGGCTGGGGCTCCATCCTGCCCACTGTGGTGGTAGCTAACCTCCTTCACGGAGGTCCAGCGGAGCGCTGCGGTGAGCTCAGCATCGGTGACCGCATCATGTCTGTCAACAACACCAGCCTGGTGGGTCTGCCCATAACCACCTGTCAGAACATTATCCGGGTAAGAAAGATGATCATGGCACCGGTTTGTCAATGGAATCTCATATAAATTCTATTGTACACAATCAAATAAGCTTCTGTACTGTTCTAAGGGTGCATTAGGTGGCACTGTGTTTCTATGCAGTGAGAGGAAAGACACACATCACTCTTGACACTTGATTTGATCAGCTACTTCTTATGGTTTCATATTCTTTCATATTTCATATTATTAGGAAATATCTTGTAATGAATACATGTACATGTACTTCAAATGATAAACAATTCAAATCTTCCATCTCAGGATCTAAAAAGCCAAAAATATGTGAAGCTCAGCATTGTTCACTGCCCTCCCGTCACCATGGCGATTATCAGGAGGCCAGATCCCAAGTTTCAACTGGGCTTCAGTGTGGAGGACGGCATTGTACGGCAATATTTATATTTTTACTGTCTCTCTTAAGTTGTGATCAGATTTATTTTCACATAGTTTGTTGTTTTACTAGTATTGTAAACAGTAAAGCAGCATTCCCCAAGTACACTGTGCTTTATTATAATTTTTTAGCATTGTGTTGTAAAAATTAAGTACAAAGTTCAATCTTCTCATTTATTCTTGCTTTCAAACACATTAAATACATCCCTTGGCCTTGGAATTAAAGATTCTCTCTTTTCCTGTTGCAGATCTGCAGTCTGATGCGAGGAGGTATAGCAGAGAGAGGAGGCATTCGTGTTGGACATCGCATCATCGAGATAAACGGGCAAAGCGTTGTTGCCACGCCACATGAAAAGATCATCCAGATCCTGTCAAATGCAGTCGGAGAGGTAAATTAAAATAAACTGGGTAAATAAATTTGGGGTTGGGTTAATTGATCATAATGTTTTCACAGTTTAAATTTTGATTTTCTCTCTCTCTCTCTCTTCAGATTCACTTGAAGACAATGCCAGCCTCAACATATCGACTCCTAACGGGACAGGAGCAGCCACAGTTTCTTTGAGCACTTCTTGCAATTGCAATACTACTGCACAGTGTTTAAGCTACATGAACTTTTGCCAAAACACAGAAAATATTATGCAAGTGATTATACAACATATTTCAGGCTGTTATCATACCATTGAATGCAACAAATTTGCGTAAGTGTATATTTTAGATGTAAATTAAAAGATACTTTTAATTGACAGGGATAGATGATAGCTCTCAATTTATATTTATCAGATATTTAACAATGTAAGGAGTAACAAAGATGCAAGCTTAAGTGCAACATTTTTTTGACTTTAAGGACTCAAACATTGATGAGCAATGTTGAGTCATCATTATTATCCGATAGCCGGGTGTGCCTGAGGTAAACATGCTTTTAGGGGACACCTAATTGAATCAGCTTAGAGGGTCACTATATTTCATCACGTGCTTCCAGTCTCTCACGCACACTTGCATGTCAAGTGACTTTGACGAGCTTCATAGAGGGCTACTGGGTGCAGTGCTCTGGTTCATTTGACAATGTATCCCTCATTGTGCCTGACAATGAGCAAATATCATGCACAATTGATGGAAACTGCCTTATGCAAATGCTCATATATTTCAAGAATTTTCTGTTTTTTTGGATTTTCATTAAAGTGGTCTGTAAGTTTTCTTTTTGACATTATTCATTGGACGGTCAATGAGTCAGCTTCTATGTATAAAACAAAAATATTTAGATTTTTGTGAGTTATATTTATATACAGTTATACTTTAAATAAGACGATTCTGTTAGGATGTTGTTATTGCAATGTACTGTATTAAACTGTATTAAATAGGGAAATTGTACTCTTAAGAATGATGTAAAAATTGGTAATAAGTATTACCACTACTATTTAATTAGTTGTAGATATAATATGTGATGATATGCTGCTTGTATTAATATAAGGCATGGATATATGTAAACTATAATGTCATGATGCTGTCCATGTCTGACCAATCAGCAGGTGACTTGTATCAAAACAGATGGAAGCAAACTAGAATTTTAGTTTTTTTTTTGTTTTGTTTTGTTTTGTTTTTTTTTTTGACGTTTATTGGGAGGTTAGTGAGTCAGTTTACTTATATAAAACAAAAAATATTTTGGAGTTTTGAAATAGTTATATTTTTGTTCCAGCGTCTAACTTCTGTTGCTAAAACGCAGCTAGTGTTGCTACCCTTTCAGACTTATCCCAGGACCACTCTAGGCCCATATTGCAAGATTTCTCCTTCAACCTTTGCTCCAGTATCTCACTACCTCACTGATGTTTTTGAGAGATGGGCATAATTCTCCAGCCTAAACCTTGTTGTCTCAGTTTACATGTGTAGCTGTTAAGCCTCTGCCTTCCTTTATCAGTTGTGTCACCGCAGAAAAACAAAACAACATGCAGCGAGTCATGAGAATCAGCTGTGAGTGAACTCATTTGACTGTTTATTTTTGAAAGTTACACACTGCATCTTTAAATAGGATTATGCTAATATTTTGTGTTTTACTAAATTGACATAAACATCTTTATTACAATAATGTGTGTTATATAATTAATATTATTTGCTGCTACTTTTTAAATTTGTTGTAGGTACAATATGTTGTGGTATACAGATATTTACTACTAAAATAGTTCCGGTGTTCTTATATAAGTATTGTACGTCCCCGTGTGACCAATCAGCAGTCGACTTTTGCCAAAACATGGATGATAACCAATTAGAATTGAAACCGGCTTCTTTGACCCGCCCCCTCCGCAATGTCCTACAGTCAATCAGCGTCACTTGTGGGCGGGGCTGTGTTGGATAAGCTTTCACCTGATAATAGCACCGCTCGGAGTCAATGACAAGCTATAATCACGCCGACGGGAGACACGAAAAGGTAATGATTAATTCCAGTGTTATGAATCCTTAAAGCTCACCATGAGGTTCTTATCTAATTTTTTGAAAAAGCACATTTCCCTTTAAGAGCACAACAATGTAACATGCTATTTCCAGTGTTGGCTAACGCTGTAGTGTTTTCTTCCGCCTTAGTTTCCTCTTGTCATATATTTTTATTGACCAATTTTTAATGTTGCTTCCACTGTAGACACATAGAAAGTTGAAGTTTACGGTTAATTTCAACTAGATATGCTAAGGAAATGAGCCTAGCCAATTCTTCCCAACCTGGGACAGATCATGAACTAGATCTACAGATCATTTGTTAAAGAACAAACATGAGGACGGCACCGTAGTGTCAGGGAATTCTCAGAATGGCCCACGTAAGCTGTTAGGATCAGGAGGATTTCAGGATAAAGCAAGGGATTGACCGTCTTCAACACATCAAACTAGGCACAAGAAAAAAACAACCCTTGTGTACAATAAATAAGAAACCAAGCAAATTTGATCTTCCACACTCAAAAGGCTTGATATTTCAGCAGTAGATAAGTTTACCTACTGTATGTTCTGCTGGATATTAAGCTCAGCTTTCAGCTTTCCTCAGTTTTGTCCTCTGCAGGAGAACAGTTTGGTGGAGTTTTTCACTATTGAAACGGTTAGGGGTAGGGTTAGGGTTAACTCTAACCCATAGTCTTAGCTGCCAGAAGTCGAACTGCCACATTTCAAGGAATAACTTTTAAAAGAGTCAGTTTAAAAAAAATTGAACACAACAAGACAAAGTCAAATGTCAAATGATGACCTCATAGAGAAACTTACATTTTAGGGTTTTATTTTAATATGTATCTGTATTTTCCAGGGCTACGTCATGGCCAGGTAGCCATTGGGAGCCATGGTCCTGTTTTTCAGACAGCTCATCCTCCTGCTCTGGAAGAATATCACATATCGCAGGAGGAACAAGGTGCCATTTTTCTTTTCTCAGAGAGAAAATAAACACATTTTTCTGTTAGGAAAAAAATGTGGTATGAGATGCAACATGAACAATAAACGGCCAAATTATTTATACAACTGCATATAGCACAAATAAATAATTAGTTGTTCAAGTTTTATTTAAATCAGTTATTCTGTAGGACACACAAGGTAACTGCTGTGTCTCTGGCAGAATTGAGTGAGGGTGATTTTGTATGTGACGCTCAGTTAACACCTGACATGTTCTCCCCATGCAGATCCAGCTGATCATCGAGCTCCTCTGGCCGCTCTTCCTCTTTGTCATCCTCATCGCTGTTCGTCAGTCACACCCTCCCTATAAACAGAGCCAATGTGAGTGACATTGTGTTTTAAGTCGTCTGTTACACACACTTACAGGTTCAAAAACTGACCCTCTGACAACCAGCTTAAAGAGAATTAACTCAGTCACTGATCCTTTTGCCAGAAACATACTTTTGTTTTTCTGACCTGCTAAGTTCTTGACCTTATTTGACTTGAGTTCTTATAAGTCTGGTATTATAACACATAGAACAAGATGGTAAATGTAACTATAAGGTTCTCCATACCAGGTCATATGTAGTTTACCAACCGTTAGCAGGTGACAAGCATCCTCACGGAATATTATCACCTCCCCAAGAGATGCCTGTTTTTGAAGAGTTAAACATGACAGGAGGTAAAAAATTGCTTCCATTAGAAAAGTAGAAGACAATACAAGACAGAGCTTTGAAGAATGTAGAAGGCGTTATGTATTACTTATATACACAAGGATGTTTTTGTGTTTTACAAATTCAGTTAAGTCTATTAAGTTAAGCATGAAAAACATGAATAAAGCTAAAGCTCAGTCTCTTGTGCTCACCTTAGTTAGAGAATAGTTATGTTATAATTTGATTTACGTTGTACAAAAGAAACAATATTTATTCAGATAAAACCAGCTTCCTGGGATTATTGTTTGTCTGTAATTGTGCATCAGGACAGTGCCACAATGTTTTTGTTTTTTTTTTTTTTTATTGTTTCAAGATAATCATCTTATAATGGACTGTTTCTGTTTGATTATGTCTACTTTTGTTTAAAGGTCACTTTCCAAACAAAGCCTTGCCATCAGCAGGCACCTTGCCCTGGATTCAGGGCATAATCTGCAACATCAACAACCCCTGCTTCCACAGTCCCACACCGGGAGAGACACCAGGGCAATTTAGCAACTTTAACAATTCCATGTAGGTAGACAAGAGGTTTTTTTAAAAATAAATAACAATTGTTGGTTCATGTACTATTCCAAGATACAAATATTTGCATCATACTGTATTTTTTAAGTTAAATAAATCATTGTGTGGAGGAAACTCATTTCAAACGTTTGTATCCGCGATCTCATTTTTTCAGTCACTACCCACAGCTCGTGATCACAGGTGAGGGTAGGAACATAAATTGAGTGGTAAATCAAGGTGCCTCAGTCTTCACCATGACAGACAGATGCAAAGGCCAATGCATTACTGAGGATGCCACAACAATCTGCCTGTTGATCTCCCGCTCCATGCTTCCCTCACTTGTTAACAAGACCCTATGATACTTGAACTCCTCTACTTACTTACGTTCTCTATGGCCTCATCGAACCCCTTCCACATCTGAGTTTTTGCCTCAGCGGCTGCCTCCCAGGCAGGGGAGCAATAAGTATGCCCACACCCACTCCACATCTCTCACCACGGGCAACTCCAGAGTGGAAGAAAGTCTAACCCCTCTTGAGGAGACTAGTTCCAGAGCCTAGGCTGTGTGTTGAGGCAAATCCGACTCTTATCTAGTCAGAAACCTCACGTCCCTAGAGCCAGCTTCTGCAGCCGAGGGTCAGACCGCCAAGGTCCCTGCCTTTGGCCACCACCCAACTTACACTGCACCCGACCTCCTTGGCCCCTCCCACAGGCGGTGAGCCCATGGGAAGCGGGACCCACATTGACTCTTCAGGCTGTGACCAGCCATGCCCCATGGGCGCAGGCTCGGCCACCAGGTGCTTGTCATCATGCCCCACCCCCAGGCCTGGCTCCAGAGAGGGGCCCAGTGACCCAAGTGTGGTCCATTTTTGTTTTTCATCACAGAAAGTCTCTTTGAACCGCTCTTTGTCCGGTCCCTCACCTAAGACCTGTTTGCCTTGGGAAACCCTACCAGGGGCATAAAACCCCTGACAACTGAGCTCACGATAAGGTGGCGGCTCCAAGGTGGCGGCTCTAGGAGGGGACAGAAATTAATGATGAATTCAAAAAAAATAAATAACACAGCATTTATTGGAAGGAGATTTTTAAGTTGCAAACTCTCAAATTTGAGGACTTGATAGTTTGACTGTTGAACTATTTGATGAATTCACCTTGAATTTAAAGAAACAGAGATGGATATTTTTTGCTTATTGATATTCTGCAAACTAACAGATTGGAGGAGGCAATCTGTAAATTAAATTATTATACTTTGCCTTATATAATTATAAGGCAAAGTAAAAAATTACTGTGAGATTTACCCCTTTATCTAACCATTGTTGTTATAATATGTGAATAATTCAGCTTGGTGCTTTCTTAAACACACCAGCTGATGTTGACTAAAACAAGTATACTAGGTAGCAGTTAAATAAAGGTAAACTGCCATTTTTGTTCCAGTAAGAACTCCTCTTGTTGCTCTGTTCCCACAGACTGTCTCGTCTCTTTGTGGACGCCTTTACTGTTCTGTCCTACAGTGGAAACCGGAGCTTCTCAGGCTTTCAAGACCTGATGGAAAGCATCCGGAGGCTCGGAGAAAGACCTGGACTCTGGCCAAGTACTGCAGTTTGCTTGGATATCCTCTAGCACTGAGCTGAAGGGTTGCACTGACACAGATGCTCACTGGTCTCTATTTTACACAAGAGGCTTATTCAGAAAAAAAAAACATTAGTATGCAATACTCATCAGAATTAAATTGCTTTCCAAAATTCTGAATAAATTATTTACTTGGTGAAACCCACTAGAGCTTTGGTCTCTGTCAGAAGTAAACAAGGCTATGGTGTGATGTAGTACAGTGAGACTAAATGTTCATAGTATCTGCATCAGTGAATACTTTATTGAACACAGTTTCTTTGTCATGTAGCTAAACTTGTCTGGTACATGTACATACACATTTTGATGTTAATACTCTAATTTAAGTATTTAGTGTTAAATTGCAAATTTGCACAAGCTTCAAGCAAGCAAAGCAAGACAGAAATATCTAGTGTAATGGGATTATGTGCCTGCAGACAATCATGGGCTGGAGGTTGGGCTGATTGGTCACAGGGTTATAGTAAAGCCACACTTTTCTTTGAACAGGTGTTAGATGGCTGGCTGAATGTGGCCATTCATTGCTGTTGTGAAAAGCAGTACAGTGTCTGTTCATCCTCTCAATGCTGTAGACAGATTAAATTACATGACTACCCCAGACAAACAGCCAAATGAATGAAAGAAGGCTCTTCAGGTGTTTATCCCACACTAAGAGACTGATGGAGGATCTAAATATTATGAAATGTTTAACTTACAGCTTCAGTCACTTTGGTGAGCTAGTGAACTAACCACTGCCAGTGAGATAAAAATACGATGGAAATGCACTTATCAGTCACAGTATGGTTTCTAGAGCAGCATTACTGCAGCTAGAACAACAGGTTTTATCTAATGCCTGATCAAAATAATGATAGCAAGCCAAAGGCAAATATATTTTTAAAAGTTGTATTTTAGCATAGTTGTTTACTTTAAGCAGAAGACATTAAAAAAAAATGAAAGAGAGGAATATTATAGAAATAAATCAAAGTATTGCATGCCATGTGTTACCTGAAAAGCAACAAACTATAATCCTTCTAGGATACAGTTTTCATCTTCTGTGATACATATAGCATTAACTTTGTTTTCTGTTCTAAAATATTCTGTTGTGGGTTTTTATGTTATGCCTGGGTTTATATTTCTGTACATTTATATTACTGCCTTTTGCAGTTGAAACAGTGGAGGATTACATGAGAGGCAATGAGACACTGTCCACCTTCCTCCTGACCAGTGGCAGCCTCTCACCTTCCACCGTTGACCAGCTGATGAAGGCTCGTCTTAACTTTCAGGTGAGGTATCAGCTTCAAATCCTTTTATATAGAAAAATGTATAGAATAAGGCCTTGTCAAAGCCCTTAAAATATGGCTTTTGATAATTTGCCACAAAGTAAAATGGGCAACACATAATATCAAGAAATAGTAAATAGAATTGTTCTAATATTTTTAACAGGTTACATTTCAAATTAATGTAAAAAAAAAAAACTGTATATAAAGAAAATAAAAAAAGAGAGTTGAACCCGATCTAAATCTACACCTTGGAATAAGTTGCATACATAAGGTGCTATCAACATAAATGATAATTGGAGGTAAGAGGAAGTTAAATGTTAATTTCTCAGTTGCCAATTTTTTTTTAAAGTATAATCAACATAATCTCATGCAGGTTGCTGTAGCTGGAGCTCAGATGCAGTTGAAGGACTTGGTGTGTAATGCCACCATGTTAAAACAGTTTCTGATGGTGGATGGAGGAGAAGCTGTGATGAATGATCTTCAAAATCAGCTTTGTAACTTGCCTGCTGACGTTCTGCAAGAAGCCGAGCGCCTTTTTCTCTCTCAGCTGGACTTCTCCAAGTTCTTCACGGTAAATCAGTGGACATGGAAACCTAACATTTGCAAAAATTAGTGAATTCCAGAGTCTGATGTGACACATATTTGATGTTATGTAAGTTATGATGAGGTACAGTCAGTTCCAGGAGTAAATTTGTTTATTTGTCCTATCAGAGAAATCGTCTGATGGCGAATGCTGGAAACCTCAGGGACATCGCTCAGACTGTCACATCAGTGTCCCAGGAGCTAGCTGTCTTCATGGATGATGTAGGATCATTAAACTGATTATCTTTATCTTTGTCTGTTTAAATAAATCAATAGCCAGGTCATAAGTTTAGACTTATCACTTATCAATGACATTGGGTCATGTAGTCCTATCTCAAAGCACATTTATTACATTTAACAAAGTCATGGATTCCATGTGATGGTAGTGAAGACACCGTTCAGATAATACATGTCTACAAGTGTTCAGTCTGCAATAAATGTAGTGGCTACATGCATGCTACCACTTTGTTTGGTTGCTCTTTTTTGTAATAATCATATTTTCTCACTGAAATGTATTTTTTTTGTCCCATGCTTTCTCCCTGTATTTTTCCCCCATGGTGTGTTTTTCTTATGTCTGTCTTCCTCCAGGTTTCCTCCCTCTCCAGCTTTGCAGAGATGAGTGCTGCTCTTCGTCTACTGTCTCCAGAGAATCGCACAGCACTGCCCAAAAAGAGTTTCCAAGCTTTTTCAAGAATCATGTGTGGTCACCCTGAGGTTGGTGGCGAACACATCCCATCTCTCAACTGGTATGAAGACAATGACATCAAGTCCTTCTTAGGCCAAAACAGCACTGAGGACACTGACCTAGACCGTAACAACAACACCAGTAAGTGGCTTTCCAAATCAGATCTTGTGATGTGTATTTATTTGTTAACCTGTAATACATCATGAATTGAATTTAAAGGTGCTGTCCATAATTGGTTTCTAAAACTTATTTTACAATATTTATTTAAACCCTCTGCACACCCTGATAGGAATCTATAAAGTTGTTGTACACGTGTGATTAATTCAAGTGCATGAGTGATTAATTCCTTGCATAAATGAGTTTATTTTTTGCACTAATATCTGCCAAGTGGTCTTGTAAACATCATAGGTGATCTATTGTTTGGTCTGTTCTTTCCTCACTGCAGCTCCTTTCTGTAAAGCTATGATCCAGGGTCTGGAGTCCAACCCACTGTCTCGCATTGTGTGGCGAGGAATCAAACCTCTCTTTATTGGGAAACTGCTGTACACACCAAACACTCCTGTAATACAACAAGTCATGAAAGAGGTAAAGTAAGATAGCTTGTAAAAGACTGTTAATGATGTTTTGTCAGACATTTCTATGCAGTATACTGTATATATCGTACATGGTAACTGCCAAAGTGAAAGACAAGTTTCACTATTGTCATTTTACCAATTCAATGAATAATCTCTAGTAAAAGGCAGTTTGTTTTGTTTATAATTCAGTGTTCATGTGCATAACATTTGCATACATTGGGCCTGCGTAGAAGTTGGCCAAAATGGAATATATAGATGGGAAAGAAAATTTGACTCAACACAAAACCTTGGGCTACTCCATAGAGAGCATCCTTTGCAGAAGATCTGCTGCAGCAGTGCCAATATAAAACACCTGTGTTTCTTACCCTTGTTCCCTCCTCAAATTTACTACCCTCTGGGCACCTTGGTGGAAAAAATGTACACGTAAAAAAAAACTGCCATTAAATCATCACACATCAATATTTTTTCTGCTTTTTTATAAATCTCTTCAACCTTACCAAACATTCAATCATTTAATGTTTTTGACCCTCCCTTTAAATACATTATAATTATTGATTTTTATTACAAAAAAACAAAAGTGCCTCATTGACTTCAGTTAAAACCACATTTTCTAATCCCTTTGCCGTTACACTAAATAAACATGCATTCTCTAATGTCAGCATTTCATTTTGAAGAAAAGTATTGATATCTGACTTTTTAATTGTATTATATTAGATCTAACTGTTTTCACATTGTAGGCCAATGCATGAATATTTTTGCCAGTTATATTATGGAGCCATGTGACCACGAAGGTGCAATCAAATCAGTTTTGTTGCTAATCTTTAACCTATCCAAGACTCTAATCACCACCAATGCCCCATCTCCCTACTATTTATTATATAGAAAATAACTTTTTTGTTATAAAAATGTATTTAAATAATTAAACTGTCATTTAAAGAGTTAAAATCCTAAATAATATTGAATACTTTATCATTTTGATCAGGGATGAAGTTGATTAAGGGATTCAAGCAAGAAAAAAACAAAACTAAACAAAAAAAAAAAAAAAACAGAAAAAATATTATTGTGAGGATTTTATTTTTTTCTACGTGTATTTTGTATTGGATTTCAAAATTTTTTGCAAAAATTCGTGTCACAAGCTGTAACACAACCAAAATGATCAATCAAAAAAAAAAAGAGAAAAATGTATGAAAATGCCTGAAAAGGACATGGCGGTTAAGACCTGAACCATTGTACAGCTGAGCTGATTATACTGTTGACATCATAATGTACTCTGTTACTCTACGTGTTGTAAGACATCTCAATGCATAATTAAGTAAATACATCTATTAGATAACTACTATTTGTGTCTTTGAAAGGTGAACAAAACCTTTGAGGAACTGCAGATCCTCCAGCAACTAAATGACGCCTGGATGGAGGTGGGACCGCGCATCAAAAACTACATGGAGACAAGTACAGAGATTCAGCTGCTGAAGGTCGGATTCACCAACTGCTGCCAGTCTGTACAAGAGGATGAATATGTTGTGACATTGAATTTGTTTGTTTGCATGTGACAGGATTTGTTGAGTCGGCCAGAAATTGCAGTACTGGTCAACCTGCGTTTACAGAACACATCCTGGACAGCCTCACAAATCTCTCATTTTCTGTCCACACCCTCACCAGTTGCCAGTAGGAGTCCAGGAGTACCTCCAACCTGGTTGGACATCTACAACGAAATCAGTCACACTATCTCCACTCTCGCACAAGTCACTGAGGTTCTTTATTCCTGTTTTCTTTTTTCCCATTCTTCTCATGCCAAAAATTACAGAAATGTCATCCCACTAATGGAAATTGATACAACAGAATGTGTATGAAAGCTGTGTGATGAAGTCTTTCCTGTCTTTACCATTCGTGTCTTTTCATTTTCTTTTTTACTGCAGTGTTTCTCTCTGGACAAACTGGAGGGGCTGGAGACTGAGGGTCAGTTGGTTGTCAGAGCATTAGAGCTTCTGGAGGACAGGCAGTTTTGGGCAGGAGTAGTCTTTCTGCTGCCTAACTCCTCATCTCCTGAGCTGCCGCCCCACGTCACCTACAAGATCCGAATGGACATTGATGATGTTACTCGGACCAACAAGATCAAAGACAAGTAATGAGAAAACATTTTTTCCCATATAGTAGTTAAGATGTTGTCACCAGGAATGTGCTGTATAAACACATCAGTTTTCCCCAAATTATTATTCTCTTCTCTCTTTGAAATATCCTATTGCAGTCAAGTGTGCACTTATACCTACTTGCTGCAATACTGTTGTTATACCAGTGTTTTACCCATTTTTGAATGGATATATTTATATTGAAATTTGAAAGAGTATTTAAAGAAAATACTGTGATATGCTCCTCAACTAAACCAGTTTTGGTCATTATCATGTTTTACAAGTGGTGATAGTATTGTATTTTCGAAATTCCTGTGATTACAGAAACTCTTTAACTATTATCAACAGTTTCAACACAACCTTTGCAACAGGATATTCTAATTTTTTTTATGCTGTCATTCTCTAGCCACCTGGAATTAAAACATACATAATGAGTTTAAATAATAAACACAGATTTGGTCATTTTTCATCAGGTTTTGGGATCCTGGCCCAGCAGCTGACCCATTTAATGACATGCGCTACATCTGGGGTGGATTTGTGTACATCCAGGACCTGGTGGAGAGAGCGGTGAGCCGAGTCCTGACTGGAATTCAACAGACTATGGGGATCTATATCCAGCAGATGCCCTACCCCTGTTATGTGGATGATGTGTAAGTTGTACTGTATGTCATTGTAAATGAGTTAGTTTATGACCCAGCTCTATCACGGCTACAATGTAATATTTGAACCTAAGGTCCGTTTTTTTTAAATAGGTTCAGAATAGGGGTGAGTATCGGTATCAGTCTATTACTGGTCCAAATCACTGGATCGGATATCAGACAGATAAAAATGTAAACTCGGATACAGTCTTAAAATCCTATATATATATCGCTTCACTATGCACAGATAGTAAAAATGTAAATAAAAATCAGCAAGTATTTTAGCTTAGTCATGTTTGGGCTGTTTGTTTCTTCTTTTTGGGAAAACAATATTTGTTCGGAGAATGATGTTTGAAGAGATTTGAAATGGGTTGCAAAAATGTGTTGTTAACAGCTTCATAGTTCATAAATCACCTAAAATAACTGTATCAGACTCATTGGCATCAGTAGATACTCAAGTTTGTGGTATCGGTATCGGACACAAAGAAGTGGTATATTGCTGTCCCTATTTCAGAGAGATTGTATTGGATTTTATTTTGAAAATGTAATAATTTACAGTGAAGCCCGTCAAATATGTTGATGTAACACAGCAACATTTATTTGCATTAGAAAATAAATAAAAACTTTGTTCATGATGCGTTTCCTCCCGATTTGTCAGTTTCCTGCGAGTGCTGAACCGCTCCCTGCCACTCTTCATGACATTAGCCTGGATCTACTCAGTTGCTATGATCGTCAAATGCGTGGTGTATGAAAAGGAGGCAAGGTTGAAGGAAACCATGAGAATTATGGGTCTGGGAACAGGAACTCTTTGGCTCAGCTGGTTCATCAGCAGCATGGCTCCTTTCCTGGTCTCTGCAGGACTTCTCATTGCTCTGCTCAAGGCAAGATGACCTCCAACTCTTATTATTATTATTATTATTATTATTTACTAAATGGCAGGCTGGGTAAGACGCATGCATGTGAACATCATTGTAAATTTGAAATATCAACTTTTATTCAAAAGTAGAAAAACAAAAAAAAAACATTTTGTGGTTGATGTTGAAAGGATACACTGCTATAGTCCCTGGTAAATCTTTTGTTCTTGTCCTGCATCCTTTCAGTGGGGGGACATCTTGCCATACAGCAACCCAGCTGTTGTCTTTTTCTTCCTCACTGCATTTGCTACTGCCACCATCATGCAGTGTTTCCTCATCAGTACCTTCTTCTCCAAAGCCAACCTGGCCGCTGCCTGTGGGGGGCTCATATACTTTGGCCTTTACTTGCCTTACGTACTGTGTGTCGCCTGGAGGGACCATCTCAACACCACACACAGAGTTCTTGCTGTGAGTAAAATCAGTATAAATACAATAACAAAATTGGATGAGTAAAGTTATAGTAAAAAAAAAAAGGACTCCTGGCCTTTTAGAATTGAATGATCAAAGCCGGATTTTTGATGATAATGATTTTTATCAGAAAAGTCACCAATGGATTGACTGTATGAACAGTGATTTTCTGAAATGTAATTATTTGTGGCTTTTGTACAGGCAGTTATTGTCCAAGAGTAACAGTAAGGATTTGCTCTTCTTTCCTCAGAGTTTTCTCTCTCCCGTCGCGTTTGGGTTTGGCTGTGAGTATTTCTCTCAGTATGAGGAGCAAGGTTTGGGCATCCAGTGGTACAACATGCACTCCAGTCCTGTGGAAGGAGACTCATACAGCTTCACAACCTCAATTATCATGCTTTACATTGATGCCTTCATTTACGCCACTGCAGCTTGGTACATTGAAGCTGTGTTCCCAGGTACGAATACATTGACTGTCATGGAAATTTGATCTGACAATCATAAAACATCAAATCTGAATTAATGCTCCTAAACAGATTTTAGAATTTACCACTTCTTCCTCAGGCAAAATCTTTTTTCTGGCTATAACTCATTTATTTACTGTTTGAACACAATATTGCTTGAATAATTACAATTCCCCTTTTAACAGGTGAATTTGGGGTTCCCAGGCCTTGGTATTTCATCTTCAAGTTGAACTACTGGGGTGGAATCCCCTTGGAGGCAGGCATGCCAATCCCACCAGCTCCTACAGAGCAGGACGAAAGTACGGGACTCCTGAAGTTTCTCTACTCCAGCAATTTGTACAGTTTTTTCCTCCTTTTCTTTCATTTTCATCTAAAGGGTATAATGTTACATACAACTGGATTACTTTGGAAACTTTGGTTAGGTCCACAAAAGATCAAAAGTTTTAAATTATAATTGTATTAGCTATGTATATGCCGATGTTAATGAAAATACATCAATTAAATGTTTTTATTTTGCATTAATTATTATACAGTGTTCACTAGGCTAGTTCAAGTTTGTATTTATAAACCATACTTTTCAAAATTGGGACAAAAATCCAATTTTTTGATCGCTACTGTGTGTTGAAAAACACAGTCATAAGGTTTTTTTTGGGAAAGTCACCCTTTTCCATTTTGAGAAAGTTATCCACCCCTTGTTGGATCATGTATTCTCTTTTTTAAAGCATACAAATTTGTGTCTCTGTCATCAGGTCACATTGAACAAGAGCCCAGTAACCTAACCCTTGGTGTGAGCATCAGAAACCTGGTGAAAATTTACAAGAGGGGAGCAAAACTGGCAGTCAACCACCTCAATCTGAAGTTTTATGAGGGACAGATCACCTCATTCCTTGGCCACAATGGAGCCGGCAAAACAACCACCATGTGAGTAGAATTGAATGAAACATAATGACAGCACTAGGGCTGTCTATGATGTTCTTTTAGAGCAATTTAATTACTTTTGTTTTAAGCGGATAAGATGCAAAATATTAATATTTGAATATGTATTTGTATATTTTGTTTGTTCTGCAAAAGATAAGGGAATGTGATTAATCTTAAAGGTACAAGAGAACAAAGGGTTGACTTGATTTATAATGTCTGTATGTTAGATCTGTCCTGACAGGCCTGTTCCCTCCTACCTCTGGAACCGTGTACATCAAGGGGATGGACATTCGCCATGATATGCATATCATCCGAAAGACACTGGGAGTCTGTCCACAACACAATGTCCTTTTTGACATGTAAGGTTCAGCCATATCTGCTGTGTCCTGAAATTTGACCTTTTTTTAAAAAAAACAAATAAGATTTTAAATAGCAGTTTTAGTCAGTGATTGATTTTTACAGATTTTCATATAAAGCCAACATGTTTCCATCTATCTTTGTCAGACTAACAGTGGAGGAGCATGTGTGGTTTTATGGATGTCTGAAGGGTTTGTCTGAAGCAGAGGTGAAAGATGAACTGGACACTCTGCTGGACGATGTGGGTCTTTTGCACAAACGACATGAACAGACTAAAAACCTCTCTGGTAAACACACTAACTGTAAATGTGTGGCAATATATTAATGTAAAGGGTTTAAACTATTTTTAATTAACTTTATTTTGGTTCTGTCAGGTGGTATGCAGAGAAAACTGTCTGTGGCAATAGCATTTGTTGGCAAATCTAAGGTGGTTGTTCTGGATGAACCTACAGCTGGAGTTGATCCTTACTCCCGCAGAGGGATCTGGGATCTGTTACTCAAATACCGCAAAGGTGTGTGACTGTGGGCTTTGTGTTAATGATGGTGTTGTGGGGTTAAGTTCAGAAGTCCTGCTATGATTTGTGTAGGTTAAAAGATGAACTGCACAAACAATCTATCTATACCCATTTTACATGTGTTTGGCCATCAAACAGATGCAGATTTTTAAAGGTGATGGAGTATAATAAAATTGTTAACTAGGAGAAAAATTGATATTTCCTAGAGCAGTTGCTTTATATGGAATATAATAAAAAGCAGCACAATGTTTACTTGATTGGCAGTATTAGAAAATGAATATGGTTTGAAAACTGACCAGCTTCATCTGTACATTAACACAATTTTGAAAGCTTAAGAGTACTGGTATGACGATATTTGTGCTACTGTACCAAATTACTTTTACTCTTTAGGGAAACCTGTGCTTTGCCACTAATGGTAGCAGTCATCTGAAATAGAGACACCCTATGTTTCTATTTAAGTTGAAAAACACAAATAACAAGACCAAGGAAATGTATTTGTCTCATGTTTTCTCCACAAGACCGGACTATCATCTTGTCCACTCACTACATGGATGAGGCGGAGCTGTTAGGCAATCGGATCGCTATCATCTCCCAGGGGAAGCTCTGCTGCTGTGGATCACCACTCTTCCTGAAATCCCAGTTAGGATCAGGATATTACCTCACTGTGGTAAAAAGGGAAGGACTAGACACAAATACTCCCAGCAGTACCAGTATCTGCACCAGTTCTGGTACTGGCACCAACAGGCTGCCTCCATTTAAGGTCTTTGTATTGGATTTTATTTTGAAAATAAAATTTTAAGTTAGGTGTGCTAATTTTGTAAATTAAAGGAATATGAATAAAACACTGTATAATAGCAATCATACTCACTTTATTACACTTTGACCTCCTTTTCAACAAACATTTAGAGAAGTAGAATATTCTGTGAAGAGGAGAAATTCTGCATTTGCTTTACATGCACTCTTTAACTCTGTTTCAGGATAGCGAGTCATCACTGAGTGAAGACACTGGTCTTGGAAGTGAAGACTGCAGCTCAAGTGAGTATTTAGCAGCTATTAAACTGAATGGGTACATCCTCATTAAGTGGTCATTTAAAAATGCATTTTCTTCTGGCACCAGTTCAGTAATTAATCGTGAAGAGTTCTTATTTTTTCTCTTTCCGGTTGCTATCATCATCCTCATTATGGCAGACCTGGCAGCATTACTCTCCCTGGTACATCATTACATCCCAGGTGCACGGTTGGTGGAGGAGTCAGGGCGTGAGGCAGTGATCAACCTACCACAGATGGCGGCTAAGAACAGTAGCCTGGCCACATTTCTTTCTGAACTGGACCAGAGGCTTCCTGAAATGGGCATCAGCAGCTACGGCCTTTCAGACAGCACACTAGAAGAGGTAAACTGTTAACATTTAAATAGATGGATTAATAAATAATGTAAGTTACCACGTACTAACCAGAATCTTATCTTAAGAAATATCTGTTCTATCTCTCTCTCTGTCACCACACATGTGTTATTAACTACCTTGCCAAGTTTCACTGATTAAAAATGTCACCAAGTGTTTAAAAATCAGGTATCCAATCATGTACCATTCAGCAACTTTCTCTCCTCTGAGACACTGGAGAAGTGTCCACTGGTAGATCCGTAAATACACCAGTGTGGACCAAAGCAGGTGAATGCCGCTGTTCACCATTTTGATCACAGATTAACAACATGTCTTTACACAGACACACGGAGCTGGTTATGTGTGTCCTGCCCTGTCATTTTCTCTATCAGTGAACCTGCAGCCTCACAGTGGGAGTCTACTCTTCTTTGTGTTTATCTCTACTTAATTTCCTAATCTTTAGGAATTTTTAAAAAATTGTCAAAGCTGTTCTTTGTGTTTCTGTGTAGAGGGAATGCTTTTTTTGGACTGGACTTTCTTTAATTGTTCATCTATTAGGACTTAAGTCAAGAACAGTTCCATGTTAAAATCAGAATTTGTAAATTTACCCTGTTGCCACAGATCAAGTCTCCACTTTCAGTTGGTAAATTTTGCTTAACACTAGTAGCTGTCCTTTAGGATCGCATTGTTGTGTTTTTAAAAGCTGCTTTTAAATCACAGCATTCCTGTTCATTTTCAGATATTTCTGCGCGTGGCCGAGGAAACAGGTGTGGATGCTGAACCTGTGCTGCAGGCTAAATCTCCCCTCAGCCAGCAACCATCAGCAGGACAGACAATAGAAATACAGCCTGCTGCAGAACCAGAGACAGGTATACACTAACACTCATACTGAGGTTCTGTGTACATACCACACAGTGTGTCCATGTATAGTCGGTACATATCTTCAATTATGACCGTTTGTTTCCATACTGCTGCCAGGAAGAAAAGGGCTTCATAAGCAAGGTACCTTCACATCATCACTTAGTGACAGTCATTAGACTTTTTTTTACTTTTTACCCAGTTAACATACAAATATTTGATAACATTACCATCACTGGTTCTTCTTTAAAGCTGAAGAGCATAACATTTTTCTTGTTGGTTTTCTTATTCTGCTTGTGTTTGTCTTCACAAACAGAAACATGTAATATTTGTTTGTATACTGTATTTTTCATCTGAAGTCTATCAAGCGATACTATCCGATCTGACGGGAAACATTTGTACATGCAGTGGTAAGACAGGGGTGAAAGACCAGGTCTTTATCCAGTTTATTTGCAGCTGCCTCACTTTACTAGCTCAAAGTTACTGTTGCCTCTGTCTGACTTGATATAAAACAAATCACTTCCTGTGTGCACAATCTTGTGGTTCTGATTTGAGATTAAATGTAATATACAATATATGTGTTTATATTTGAAAGTTACACACTACAACTTTAAATGTTATAGTTGAATATCAAAAGAGATTTACCAATTATGACAGCTAAAGTTCACACCAAATGTAATTCCTTGAATTAAGCAGGCTGTGGTCTGACTATTGTCTCTATCACATTAAAGGTGGTTGGCATTGCCTCATCTTTGTATTTCATTCCAATATGTCAGTGTACGTTCTCATCCTGTGTCTTGTCTGTTTACAGAGCCGCAGGAGACAGACCTGCTGAGTGGAGACGGTCGAGGCGGGATCCCCCTGACTGGCTGGTGGCTAACCTGGCAACAGCTGAGGGCTCTCTTTGTTAAACGTTGGCTTTACGCTCGGAGAAGCCGTAGAGGCATCTTCGCTCAGGTGATACCAAACACCAGCAGCAGTTAATCAAGTGCCAGATTTAAAAAAAAAAAAAAAAAAAAAGATCTGTCCTTTTTACCTTCCATAGTGTTTCCATTCATTAAAACAAGATAAGCAGGCTATACTTGTTTTATGTTTAGGGGTTTTTATATACAGTTTATATATGGATTGTTATTCTTTACTAGAGAAACACATTCACTATTTAAGTTTATCCTTCAAAGTCTCTGAGCTGAAGATTCTTTCACATTTCAGATCATTCTACCTGCTGTGTTTGTCCTGGTTGCCCTTCTCTTCAGTCTCATTGTACCTCCGTTTGGGAAGTACCCTGCTGTGCAGCTGCAGCCGTGGATGTACGGACAACAGTACACTTTCATCAGGTTGGCCTCCATAATTATTCATCATCTTTGTCAACACAGAAATGATATTGTTAATTTGTTTGGTTTATTCCATCAAATAACTGAAGGTTTAACTGCTTATTTTCATCACTCAAAATTTTTGCGACTGTTCATCTATGGTTTAACAGTAATGATGCTCCTGGAAACCCAGCCATTGAGAACTTATTGGAAGCTCTTCTGGACCAACCAGGTTTTGGTACCAAGTGCATGGAGACTGAGGAAGAAGACAACAGCACGTAAGACAATCTCTGTAAACACAAGAATTTCCCTGGCGTCAAAGAGATGGAGACAAAATTACTGGGACAAAGGTTATGAGACTGCTGAATATGATTATATGCTTTAATACATGAATACATGTTCTACCTTTGCACAAAAGGACAAATTCCTTCTTTTTGCACAACTCCTCCAGATTAACTCCATACATCACAAATAAACATCACATATGATGAGCACAGTTAAAATCTATTAGTAAAATTTCAAGTAATTAAGTCAGTGGAGATTTGACCTCAAAAATATAAATTATTTCATAGATATTGTTAATGGTACTTTTAAAATGTAGTGCAAAAATTATGAACACTTCAGAGAGAGTATATACAGATCAATTTAAAATCAGAGAAAAGAAATGAAAACATTCTAAAAATCTAGTTATTTGATTAAGGACATGAAATAATCCATCACCTGTGTTTCTATTCCGGTCAATAAAATGCATAATACAGTTTTTCTGCCTGAATGCATTTCTGCCTTTGAATCCAGGCAACTTCTTTAATATTAAGAACAAAAAAATCTCATTGTTTACTCCATGTTCTTTCTGCAGGAGCCCTCAGTGTGCAGATGAGCCTGGTGGTGTGTTCATGCGACCACAGATTTCTTATTCCACCTGGCAGATACTCAGCAGAGGCAACTGGAGCCGAGACCGACCCTCTCCTGAATGTCAGTGTAGCACAGAGGACATCCGACGGATGCTCCCTGACTGTCCGCAGGGGGCTGGTGGGCTGCCACCTCCACAGGTGAGCGTGGTAACAGAATGTTCCAGCTTGTGCTGAGTGAAATGTACTGTCCTCAATTTTCAGCGGACATCTTTTAATTTGTTGCTTTTCAGGTTAGGAGACTGACTGGAGACATCCTCCAAAATCTGACCAGTTATAACATTTCTGACTACCTGGTGAAAACGTACTCTCAGATCCTCAAGAAAAGGTATAGCAATAAAAATACATTTAAAAATCTTCAATTGTAATTCTCTTTTAGTCATGAATATTGGTCAGCTACTTTTTTTTGGAATTTTTTTTTTCTTTTCTTTGAAGTTTTTCTCTAATTTTTTGTCTCTCTTTCTTAATTTACAGCCTGAAACAAAAGAAGTGGGTGAATGAATTCAGGTAAGCTCTTGGGATAAATCACTATTTTGGGCAAAATATCTGCTGTCTTTTCAGCTTTAGTGATTACAATTTGAGCCTTTTGATATTGTCAAACATGACTTTATTAAATTTCTATGTTGCAGATATGGAGGCTTCTCTCTTGGGGGCAGAGCCACACAGACGTTACCTCATGCAAATCAAGTCCAAGACTTGATTATGGAAATCAGAACTCGCTACAGAGTACCACAGGTACAATAAGATTTCAGGCTTGTTTGATCACTCTTTCTGTTTGTGTGAGACTTATATATTTTTAATGTGTGTTTTTGCATCACAGAACAGTTCACTGAATAATCTTTTTAACCAATTACCTAAAATTCTTGGAGAACTCAACTGTCAAAACAATGTCAAGGTAAATTTGTATTTACTATACGTCTTCAGTGTAGAATTTTAGTGGAAAGGAAAAGACACAGATTACAAGGTTTTGAGCAAAGTGCTTCTTTCTGCTGTACTTAGGTGTGGTACAATAACAAAGGTTGGCATGCCATGGTTTCATTTGTCAATGTGATGAACAATGGCCTGCTGAGAGCAAACCTACCCCCAGGGCCAGAGAGGAGGAGACATGGCATCACTGCCTACAACCATCCACTCAACCTCACCAAGGAGCAACTCACAGAAATGGCCATGTATGAGTTTGAAATGTTTCAATTGATTGATGTTATAGTGCCCCCTCTGGTTGTCAAGATGTAGTGTTTTTTTAAGAATCAAGAGTTTGTTTTCTAAAAAGTTTTGATGAGTGGAGTAAGGGTAAATTTAAAGCGACATTTATTTTGTGTGTGTGTGTGTGTTTACCCACCTCTGTGCCACCTTTCAGGATGGCAACATCAGTTGATGTTCTGGTTTCCATCTGCGTCATCTTTGCCATGTCCTTTGTGCCGGCCAGTTTTGTCCTTTTTCTGATTGAAGAGCGGGTCAGCAAAGCCAAACACCTTCAGTTTGTCAGCGGGGTCAAACCGATCCTTTACTGGCTGGCCAACTTCACCTGGGATATGGTTGGTACTTGAGAGAAAGTCAGTCACATGTCCTACAGTTGTTTTGTTTTAAAATTCACATTTCATTTAGTTATTTAGCACCAAATCACATAGTTATATACCTGGAATATTGATTATTATCATAAACAATATTGATCAGACTTAAACCAGCCTAGTGCAGATCTTTAATCTCAATGACACTGAGCCTATACCACGATTCTAGTACACATGCTGCCAAACAGAAACTCCTCTGGTTAATTATATCTTGTTTGCAGGTGAACTACACTGTCCCAGCCACTATGGTGGTACTGATCTTCATTAGTTTCCAGCAGCAGTCATACGTTTCTGAGACAAACCTGCCCGCTCTCATCCTCCTGCTCCTCCTCTATGGGTACGTTTAAGTAAACTTCACTGACTTCAGTTCATGGGGATACTCTCCAAAATTCATCTGTCTTCAGACCAAACTGAATTTAATCAATTGATTCATGATTTTTACCTCATGAAGTTATTTCAGAGTCTTCCTGTTCAAGACATCACAAACTTTAATCTTCCCTACAACATTAATATTTTTAAAACATACATAACCATAAAGTTTAACACATTTGTTGTAGTATGGTATTTTGTGTTTGGTATTTATTTACACACATAAAAATATCTTCCATATTTCTTAAATTAATTACTACATTTATGTGAATGTGCATTTCTCTGTTTGCAGTCTCTGTCGTCCCAATTAAATGGTTGTCTTATAAAATCTAAAATCTTATAAAACCTCTTTCCTTCTTTCCGCTTCTTTTGGCTTAGCACTAACTAGAACACTTACTTATCCTTTTAGGTGGTCTATCACCCCTCTCATGTACCCAGCATCCTTTGTGTTCACCGTCCCCAGCACAGCTTATGTGGTCCTGACCTCCATCAACCTCTTCATTGGAATTAATGGCAGCATCGCCACCTTTGTCTTAGAGCTGTTTGTAGATGAGGTAAACACTGCACTTGTCAGAACAAACAGGAGATATCATGTAATGGATTAGCCAGAGTTAAAATCATAATAACATGAAAAAAGTCTCAGATATAATTAATCAGAAAGTTGCTATGTATGGAAGCTGCATTACTGTTTACACAGTTGACACAGTCATCTAAAGATTCCATATAGTCATGTTAATCTTTGTAAGAATTTTTTAACTTAATTATGTGAGATTTAAAATCGTGTCCATAAAAGTAAATGTGGCAGGACAGCCAGAAATCACAGTGATGGCCAATAAAGTGCTATTTTGTTATGAGACAAAATAATAATGCTGTTCTTTTCACATTTGACCTTCTTTCCAGCATCTGAATGAAGTGAACCGGATCCTGAAAAAGGTCTTCCTAATTTTCCCTCATTTCTGTCTGGGACGGGGACTCATCGACATGGCCAAAAATCAGGCCATGGCAGACGCCTTCCAGAGACTGGGTATGGGGCTGTGGAGCCGAGTGTTTATTTTTGCTCTACACACTGTTTACCTCTAAGTGTGTGTACCAGGTAGATTTTGTGTGTTACCTCAGAAACACATCTGCTTGTCATAAATTACTATTGACGCACATTGTGTTGCTGGAAATTAGACATCCTAGTTGTACCTCTAGATTTATGCCATTTAAGATGAGCCTCCATTACAACCATCCTTGTGAATTAATGTTTATATATATTACATCTTTTTAGAAAAAATGTGTGTGTGTTTCTGTCCTCCTGTTCCAGGCAGCAAACAGACTCTGCATCCTCTACAGTGGGACTTTGTTGGGAAGAACTTGTTTGCAATGGCAGCTCAGGGTGTTATCTTCTTCATCTTCACCATAATGCTGCAGTACAAATTTTTCATACATTTCAGGTATTTAAACTACTCCAATCCCAATAAAGAAACCTTCCTTTAATATGAGATAATTGTACAGATGAGATGCATATACGTTACATCTTGTGCTCTTCAATGTGTCTCCAGGCCGTGGTGGGTTGAGTCTGAGATGCCTCCTCTTGCTCCTGAGGACGAGGACGTTGCCAGGGAGAGAGAGAGGGTCAAAAGTGGCAAAGCCCAATCAGACATCCTCACCATGATTGACCTAAGCAAGGTAAACCAGTGTACCCGCCTGAAAAGTTAATCTGGGTATATCTTTACTTTGAATATATTATAATATTATATATATATATATTATAATTGTTTGGATATAAGAACATCCCTTTTAGGGAATTAGTTCATGTCATCATCAGTTTAAGTTTACCCACAAATTAATTGTCACTGACATGGAACTAAATGATTGTTCAAACTATGTTTTTTATCTCAACACTTTGTGTCGCTTTGTCTTTACCCTTGTGTATTTTTCACAAACTTACAATTCACCTTCAGGTGTCATTCATTCACTCTGATGAAAATAATTATTATATCTCAAGTGTTTTCTCAACAAAATTGTGACAGTAAGCTTGTTCTTTGTGTATTTTAGGTTTATAAATCAGGCAAGAAGCCGGCAGTGGAGCGTCTCTGCCTCGGGATTCCACGTGGCGAGGTGAGAGATTTTCATACCAATGCAACACTGATAATATCATAGTAAAGTTACAGTTAAACGTTAAATTTGCACGGTGCCTGTCATCGGCTGCAGATATGATCATTGTTATTGTCTGACATTAGTGCTCATTATCATGGTTTTATTGATGCATCAATTGGAAAATATCCCAGAAATTGTTTTATACCTGATACTGATGACTGTAAGGGACATTTTAATGCCGTAAGTGCTTAAAGAGGTTGTATTTGCTTCTTGTCACTTATGTCAATTATGTAAATTGTGTTTTGTCTGCCCAGTGCTTCGGTCTGCTCGGGGTGAACGGAGCAGGCAAGACATCTACATTTCGCATGCTGACCGGAGACACAACTATCACCTATGGAGAAGCTTTCCTGAACCAGTACAGGTACAAATGCTTTTGTTACCCAGTTCTTCAACTTGAAAGGCATGAACCAGTATGCACAAAATGTCTCACTGATGCATGAATTTTAAAAACTTTATCTTCATTAGAACTTGTTTCTTTGTCAAGAAACAATAAATACAAAAAAAATCTTAGTGTATTTATATATAAAAAATGATTGTATTTGTACTGGGTATTTAGTGTTTTGGCATTCTCAGTATAGGAAATAAGAAAAAAATAGTAAGTTGAGTCACACCAGTTCTGTAGTAGCACTAGATCTGCCAGCTGTATTATTAGTTCCTGTAGCAGTATATATATACATATGTGTATGTGCTTAAAGGACCATTCAGATAATATTCATGGTTTTTGGATTATATTTGATTTTACACTTTTCTTTTACAGCTAATTGATCCTGTGATTTTAGACTGATACCGATACTGGATATCATGTTGGCTTATCTCTTGTAGCTTTACAATAAAAGAGTAGTTGCAGCAGCATTCATATTATTAGTGCTAGTTTTACTTATTAATATGAACAGTGTTGGTGCTAAACTGTGTTTCAATGTGACTCTTAGTGTGCTGAGAGAAATGGAGAAAGTCCACCAGTTGATGGGTTACTGTCCACAGTTTGATGCCATCAGTGACCTGCTGACAGGTCAGGAACATCTAGAGCTGTATGCCCGCCTGCGAGGGGTTCCAGAGGAGTCTGTTTCCAAGGTAAAAGGAAAAAGGAAATGTTCACAGGCTCTTTTTCTATTGCAAATAAGGCTAATCACCTTGTAATAATTTATTAAAACCCCCAAATTAGAACAAGGGCTGTTTTTCTTCTCCATGCTGCAGGCTTTGCCTGAATGCACCATTGCACCACTTATACTGCAATATGATGTTGCCAATTTCTAGATGTCCAGTCTATTTCTGGTCTCAGATTCAGTGGCCTGTTATTTTTAGGTACCTGCTTTAGCTACAGCATTCAGGAGAGGTTGTTCTCTCTTTTCTCTCTCTTCCCCTCCCTTCTGGGGTTAGGTCATTATGACCTTATGTGTAGTGATGAGTTTTTCAAGGACATGTCATAAAAGCATGGCTTCTCTGTTGCACTGCAGGTGGCACAGTGGGGCGTGAAGAAACTGGGACTGGTGCAGTATGCTGAGCAGGAAGCTGGAGGCTACAGTGGAGGCAACAAGAGGAAACTCTCCACTGCTATCTCCCTTATTGGGGCTCCGCCTGTTATATTCCTGGTGAGGATCTATTTCACAAGTCTTTTTCCCCTTTAGAAGAAGTACATTTTACTGTATTTTCTGTTAATTGATTTCAGGATGAGCCCACCACTGGTATGGACCCAAAAGCCAAGCGATTTTTGTGGAACTGTATCCTAAGTGTCACCAAAGAAGGAAGAGCTGTGGTTCTTACCTCCCACAGGTAGGAGAAGTGAACTGCATAACCCATTATAATTATGCTGTCATTATTATTATGCTATGATTAAAAGTTCATCAGTATAGTTTCTTATCAATAGTGTTTGCTGCTTCTTGTATAAATGACACTGTAGTTCTATAAACATGACATAACTGACTCTAAACTTGATACAACTGTTGTATATTTGCTCCTGGTCTCTCTCTCTTCTGTCTCTCCCTCACCTCCCTCTTCACCCCCCCCCCTTCTGTCCCTCCCCCCCCCCCCCCTTCCCCCCCCCCCCCCCTTCTGTCCTCTTCCCCTCTGTCCCCCTCTTTCTTTTCACCCCAACCGGTCGAGGCAGATGAGCGCACATCTGGTTTCATCACATCTGGAGTCTGGTTCTGTCAGAGATTTCTTCCTGTTAAAAGGGAGTTTTTTCTCTCCACTGATGCCTAGTGTTTGCTCATAGTGTGAACTGTTGGGTTTCTTTTCTCTCTCTAATACTGTAAAGGTTTTGGCCTTATTATGTACAGTGCCTTGAGATAATTTATGTTGTGATTTGGCGCTATACAAATAAATTTCAATTGAATAGAGTTACAGTACAAATCCCTCTGAAAAACACAGACATGATTCAGAGAATTTTAAACCAAATCAGTCGTTGATGTGAGCAAGACAAAGATACAGTATTTTGCTCTGTGGCTGCAGGTTGACTCAATGTGTAAATGTCAATGTGACTCCTGTGTTTGTATGATCAGTATGGAGGAATGTGAGGCTCTCTGCACCAGAATGGCTATCATGGTCAATGGCAGGTTCCAATGTCTGGGCTCTGTTCAACACCTGAAGAACAGGTACATACTCGGTTTAAATGAAAACAGCCTCCAGACATTGTATCAGATGTACTGCACCTTTGTTGTCAGTGAAGCAAGTATTTTAGTATAATGTGTTTCCTTAATCTTTGGTGACACATCATGGTAATTTTATGACTTAATATAATGCATATACATATGAAATATGTATATGCATTATATATATGCATATATATGCATTAAATATAAATATGCAGTATATAGCTCCTTTAGAGAAATCTGCAAAGAGAGTCTGAACATATCCACAGAAAGCCATTTAGGAACTGATTTAAATGCTATTAACATACGTCATGCATTTTAAAATATACATATATAAAACCTTGAATATTGTTTCTCTCTGTCCTACATCTTTCAGGTTTGGTGATGGCTATACCATCATCATTCGTCTGGCAGACTCTAACTCTAATCCAGACTCATGTCCCGTCAGCACATACATGAAGAACTCTTTCCCCAGCATTGAGCTGAAGGAGCGTCATCGCAACGTGCTGCAGTATCAGCTGCCCTCCCATGCCTGCTGCCTGGCTCATGTCTTCGATGTATTGGCCAACAACTACGAGGAGCTGGGCATCGAAGACTTCTCAGTTTCACAGACGACCCTGGACCAGGTGAGGATGATGCTGCAGCTGCTCTTTAACATATTTCACATATGCTCAAACATATTTTTTTATTTAGTAGTTTGGTGATTATACAGACAAAAGTGAAATAATTGTTTTGCTGTTTTCAGTTATTTCTATACATCATCATTCACTCACATTGTTTCCCATTTTTATCATACTGTGAAATAATACAAAGGTGGAAAAGCTGGTAAGTCATCATCTGGCAACGTGTTTTGGAAAGGTTTTCAGATTCTACTAAAATGGAACAGATGTGTAAGGTGTTCATGTCATGTCATTCAGCCACATTTAAATGACATTTCCTTTCCACTATCTGACAATTATGATAATGTTTATTCAAAACTGTAGTGCATCAGTTTTAATTATAAGCTAAACATAAGCTTAATTATAAGCCAAAAGCTGTAGACATGAAGTTGTCCTCAGTCAGGTCTGATATATTGCTTGCCATAACCTATTTTTTAGATGATATATGTAGCATTGGAATAATGTTAAATTGTTTCTGTTCAAAAAGACCAAACAGAGGCCGAATAATGACATCAACAAGCACAAACATCATCAAAGGTTAAAGGAAGCTCGTATCAAATTAGATTTTTATATAAAGTAATTGTATGACATTACAGCTGGTTTGTTGTTGTTGTAGGTGTTTGTCAACTTTGCCAAAGAGCAAACTGATGATGGCTGCCTCACAGATGTGGTCATCAGCAATGGGACAGTACAGTCCAACCAGGCTGCTCTGTCCACCGTGATCCAACCAGAGCCACCAGTCACACCAACTCAACAAGGCAAGACCACAAGACAGCATGAAATGCCAAGTGACAGCAAACCCAAAGGAAGACAATCAAAAAAGACCAAATCTAGTAAGTGTAAATCTAAACAAGACAAATCTACACGAGAAAACAGCTGCTGTACGGCTATGACCAAAATACCTAATACCAAAATACCAGTAGAGAAGAACCAGGAGATGCCTCAGATGAGCAGAAGTGCATCAGACAGCAGTAATGGTGGAGTTCAGGGAGAACCCAGTGGTTCCAGTAGGTCCAGACACAGAGGACAGAGCTCCAGTAAACACCCCTCTGCACTTTTTATAGTCGGCAGCAACACACAAGACAGTGATCTATGTTAAGTTACTGGTGAACACAGGCATAAAAAGCAGTTTGGACCAATAATAAGCAAGTAAAAACTTTTTTTAAATTTATTTTATATTAATTTGATTGTTTCTTCAAAGTCACTAATTTGTTACATAGTGACAGACAGTGACAGATTATTTGGTGTCTGTCTATCAGTATGAAGTGAACATTACAGAAAACTCCGTTAGCAACAGTTATACTTTCTTAATAATGGCTTTGGTGCCTTGATTGCTCATCAACCAATCCATAGCTTTATATCCTTGTTATATCCTTGTTTTTTAGCTGTGTCTCATCATCTGTCCAAAGTTAAAATTTATAGTTGATAGGAGAGGATGTTACGCCAGTCTAAATGTAAAAATCACTTGGTTGTTTTCCTCAGGGCTCAGTCTCATCTTTATTTTACAGAAAGCACTTTAAATAAGTAAATGCTGCAAGCCGTTTCAGAAAATGTATCTATTTGCAAGTTTATTCTTGAGTACATCATAAATTTAATAATAAAGAAAAAAAATTTAAATCAAGGGGGGGAAAATGGAAAAAAAAACTCACCTACGAGTTAACAGTTGCTCCAAATATAGTGAAAAAGTATGAATCAAGGTTTAATGACAGCATTCAGTTTGAGCTATAAACACTTAACAGTGCCCTTTGTAAACTTGTTTTTATTATTTTTAACTTAAGTCAGTTTTTTTTAAAATACTCTTTTCTTCTATCAGAGAAATGATAGAGCTGACAGAATGTCCAAAGCAGGTTCTTACTGCACTGTAACGCACTGTTACATATTTACATCATAGCATGAGACAAAAACAGTAAAAGCAGTTGAGTTTCATCTCTGAATGAAAACTGGTCACGTTAAAATAAAATGTATTGAAAAAGGGTTTCATGTATTGAAAAAGCTGGGATTATGCAAAACCTTAACAACAAGCTGGATTTAAACTGGTGTTTGCTGTAAATGTTTATGGTCCTGAACATGAAGGATTCCACTTGAATATTAGTAAATCTACTCTAGTATTTATTGTACAGTATGTACTGACTGTATGAGTATAGGGAAACAGGTATATGTGTGTTGTGAATGTTTTGTCCTGAAGGAAAATAAAAAACATTATTTCCTGTATCAACTTTTAAAATGCTGTGCTGTTTATTATGAGTTTTTAGTTTTTGTTTTTTATTTTTTACTTATTTAACCAGGAATAAAACTAAGATCAAAAAATATCTTTTGCAAGAGTGACAACTATTCAAACATTCAGCATACAGGCTACATATAAAAATATATAGTAAGTACACTGGATACAATATTAAATCACACACTAAGTGACTATTTAATAAAATCGTTATAAAGTACCATCTGGCTGTAGATGTTTTGCGTGATTGTACTTTGTAATGGTTTTGTTAAATAATCACTTAGTGTGTGATTTAATATTGTATGTTTTTGCCTCCAAGTGCTTTAAAACACACTGAAAGTGTCAAATGAGATTTTGAGATCAAATCAGTTTTCATCAGTTTTTTTTTTTGCAATGTTCCAGTCAAAAGGAGCTAAATATTTAAATGCCTTTTACTTTAGAAAATGTCAGTGTTTTGATCCGTGTGCGGACAAGTCAGACCATCCGACACCAGCGCACAGCCAACGGTGATGATGTCACTGCTGCACAGTGTAAGTCGGGAGGTTTTCTCCTTTGTCATTCTGAGGATGAGTGTGGGTTTAGTTGCAGAGAAAAGTGAAGGGCGGCTCCTCTGTTTGTTTACACTGTGTCCACTTACTGATGTTTGTGTTGCGCTCCTGTAAAAACAAAGGGAAAAAAAACACAGGCATCACTTTATTTTGGACACCCTTTGTTTAGCGTTTGCTTTATAAACAATAGAAAATCTTTTAATTAATGTTTTCAATACGATATAATGTAGTTGTAGGTAATGCACAGTCTTTATTAATTACAAAGTCACAGTGATTTACTGTAAGTTATAGTTTACAACTGTGTTTTTCTTGGGCCTCTCGTATTAAATATTCCTCTTCAGTGTATGCAGGAGCATCTGATGTACACAGCAGGATTATAGTATAGCATGCACACTTTTACACTGTTAAACCTGGCCAATAAATAATGTTCACACAGAATTCACTAATTATGATTATTTTAGACTCCTTTGTACATGTGAATATAATCACTTCAGGCTTTAGTTTGTTCTGCTACTACACCATGACATGTTTATGTTGTCCAAAAGACATAAATATCTGTCCCTGTGAATGTCTGACCCCAAATTTGGCAACCATTCTTCTTAATTTTGTTTTATCATCAAGCACAATGGATTTGTTTTGTGCTACCCGACATTAAGATGCACAAACATTTTGTTTGTTTGCCTTTATAAAGAAGACATAAAATGCATGTTTTTAATTAATGAATAATAAAATGTCATATTTTGCATTTTCATCCTCAGCGGTTAGGCCAGAGAGGAAGTCACATGTCTTCTACTGGAAGAGTGTTGTTAATTAGCAACGTGAAATCTATTAAACCTTCCACATTCACAATTTGTACTTAAAAGTTTTTAACCACACATGTTGGCCTGGTTGAACTGTTGTCCGAGCCTGGTCTCTCTCAAATGTGGTTCACTGAAGAGGAGTTGATCAGACTGGACTTGTCTCCATGGTCCTTCATCACTTCTCCTCCTCCTCCTCCTCCTCCCCAGTTTATGTGTGACAGTCTGCAGCAGAGCGTCTAGACTGGACAAAGAAATGTCAGGTAGACGAAACTCAGCCGATCTCTGCACAGAAAACAAGGGGAAAGGAACAAAGTCAGGTCAGGCCTAAAGGTTTTGGTGAAAAATAATATACAGATAAATCACAAAACTCTTGTCTGTGTTTTGTGACTGAATATCTTAAGTTTAAGTTAAGGAGTTAAAGTTGTGTAAATTATACTAATGTCATAAATATTAAATTTTAAATAACTATGAATCTGACAACATCTGTCCATTTAATCAAAGGATTTAATCAAAAATTAAATAAAAATGACTGATCAAACTAAACACTATAATATTGTACTATTACTACTCCTATTATTGTTGCTGTTGTTGTTATATTGTGAACGCATACAACTTTAAAGGATGAACATTTCCTTCAGCCTGTCACTAAAGAGTGTAGGCTTAATCACATTTTTCCCCACGTCCTCAAGAGAAAACGCTTCTGCCCGATCAAAACCCTTTCAGACTTTTCCTGACCTATACATTTTTGGAAAAGGGTGTAAAAACATGTCATAGTACATTGTCTGTTAACAAGTTTGGTAGTTTCTATAGTTATACCCACACATTTAGAGAGTAGGATGTTATCTATCCAGGGCTCGGTATCTGTCACTGCTCCATTACTTCCACTGTCTTTAGTTGTAACGTTTGCTGAGGATGTTGCTGTTTGCTCGGGTAAGCCGATAGGAGGTAGAGATCTTGTGGACTCCTGGGTCTTGTGATGGTCACCACACACAGGAGCTGATGTAGGTTGAGTTATAGGCGGCAGTACAAGCAAAGAATTGAGTGACTGTTTGGTTTCGTTGGCTGCGTCCAGAGCTAATCCTGCAGAGTAATCACTTGTATTGGGAGACTGTTGCACTAATTTGGTGACAGGTGGCTCATTTGTGTTGCTCTTGTTTGGTTCCTCTGCACTTGTACAGCTGACACCTTCTTCTGCGTCCTCTACTTCCTCTTCTTCGGGTTCCTCGGCTGAAGCTAAAACAGGCATTAAGTTGACAAAAAAGTTTCATTACATTCCCCGAGGTCTCACATGTGGTTATATCCTTGTCTTTTGGGAGTCTCTTTGTTGTCCTCACCTTCATCTTCTCCTTTGACTTCACAAGTCTCATCCTGGGAATTGATTTCTTGACTTCAGCCACGAGGATCTCTCGTGTGTCTGGTTCCACTTTTTCTACTTTCACCAGTTTCTTTTCTTTCCCCGTCACAAAATTTGGATAAAAATTCCTCATTTGCTCTTCTCTCAGCAAATGAGAGTTAAAGAAAAATACTCCACAGACTGAACAGTTTTCTGGGGTCAAACGCTTCTCTGCCCCTTCTCTGTCCCGGCAGCAGTGAAAAGCCTCAGTACAATCAGATTACGATGTGGCAGCCCTATTAAGCTGGCTGTTATGGTAACATGCACACAAACCCCAGCCACCTATAAATAGTCATTGTTATTAAGTTTTACAATAGATTTTTAAGATTACTGCCTTTATTCTTAAATTATATAAATGATTGTCTAAAGGTATTATCTAGCTTATCAATAAATAGTAATGTTATAAGTTTGCTTCTTTGTATTAAAAGAGGTGTGTCTTGCTCACATAGTGTAGTAATTCTTGTTTCCATATAAATTTCCATATAAATTATTTAAATAAAGTTTAATTGTACCATGTTCAGGTTTATTCTGTTCTATTGTGGAGAACACCAATACATATAGCAGTACAGTATTGTGTTTAATTTTAAAGATTGCATGTATGTCCAAGTTCTATTCTATTCTATTCTATTCTATTCTATTCTATTCTATTCTATTCTATTCTATTCTATTCTATTCATTTTAAAGGCACTCTTATACTAGGGCTTACTTCACACGCTCAGAGTGAGAACTCCCCTTTTTTTTTTACACTCCACTCTTTGTTGGAGGTGGGAGGGGTCGCTGCCCAGTTAGCAGCCGAGCTAAACTCGCTCACTGTTTTTGTTTCAACTGTATTTATTTGTAACACGACCCGTAAAGATCGTCACACCGGGTCCTTTGCGTGCACTGTGCTCCTGTAAGATGGTCGTTCTGACAAATAACAACGAAGAGCAGGATTACATGTGAGTGACAAGTCGACCAAGTTAGCAAGCTCGTTAGCGTTAGCCAGAAATGTCATCAGCTAGTTAGCCTAAGCTAAAGTCAGAAGCAGACGAAAACCTGCCATGTTAACGTTAACCACACGACGCTCCGCTCCAAAGGGCAAACCGCCGAGATTAGTTACTCGTCGGTGTTAATTCAATGATATATGTTAGCTATTGTGGGTTCTTTTATTGACATAAAAATAGTTGTGCTTCTGTCAACGAGCGGTGTGATCATCTGTGCTCCTATGGTTTCCCTTTAACACTCCTCACTCAGACTCAGTGGTGGTTTCCGTGTTCTACTGTACGTTGTCATGCAAAGGGTTGTTTGTTTGTGTTTATTTCATTCATTTCAGAACTTAAATATATCTTTCAAACGAAAATAAGAATTCCCAAAAGAATGAAAAGGAGCTGAAAGAAGAAAAATACCTGCCCCTCGTTCACAGTATGTCAGATCACAACACACAAAGTATACATTTTTATACATAAAGTAAGAAAACAATAAATACAAACAAAATAAAGTTAAATTACGCCATATTTATTCAAGATGTGAATCTTTTTTAACTTCTTAAAATATTATAATTTATTCTGATCCCTTTGTTTCTAATCTCAAATCTTTTGGATAGGCTCCCTTCACTGTGATACTGTGTTCCATCAAACTCGTTGTGATTCTTTTGTAAAGACTTTTTTCAAATCCTTTCTGTAAAGTTGCTCGGAAGCATTTTCTTGTGTGGCTTATACATTATTAGCAGATTGAGGTACTCTACCAGATCATCAAATTTAGGCAATTTCCATTTGACAAACAAGGGTTTTGTTGGATCCCTATATTGTGAAGTTACATCACTCAGACAAGGTCTCTACTGTAAATCTCTCTTAAACCTATTGGAATGTAGTTATGAGCATTTTTTGTGTGCAAAGGTAAATAAATCAGGCAGAGATAACAGAGTTAAAATGTTAGTACTGTGTTGCTCACAACCTGCAGGGCTCAGGCTTAAAATGGCATTTCAGCTGAGCAAGTTGCAGCGGTCTTCACTCAACACCCACTGACCTACATCTGAAGCTGCTGCCAGATGCTCCTCACTGTTCCAAATATAAATACTGCAGAGGCAGAGATAGTTAGCATACACAGCGGTGTCTTTTAGGAGTGGGTCAAAATATTGACTATCGATAATGCAATGCGATAATTGATTCATCAGGGCAAATTTGACATTTTAATTAATAAACTAAGGCACTCTCATTTAAACAGTCCCTGCCAGTTTCACTTGTGGCAGCACTGCTAAAATGAATGAGGGAAACTTGAGCGGAAGTTGTCTGGATGTAAGAGAGGGAGTTTGCAGCGGGGTAATGGCAGAGAAAGAGGTGCCCCATTCATGTTCAATACATAAACTATACATTTTGTTCTCTATGTTGTGAATAAGTAGAATAATCCTCCGTTTTTTTTTACTTTTCTTGGGCGTTTTGTTTTCTCCAGTTAGACAGATATTATGATGTATCACTATATGATTGTCTTGCAATATGTTGATTATCAGAATTGGTGTATCGTGCTATTATTAATATCGTGGGCCATGTATCGTGTATTGTGAGGTATCCTGTGATTCCCACCCGTGGTGTCTTACGAGTAACACTGGAACAATTCATGTGTTTAGTTTTATTTTTCATGACAAAAATACTTTGTTATATGTTATAGGCCCAGAGAGAAACCATCGTCAACGTTAAGGACTGAGAACCTTCTCTGAGCAGCAGGACCATGTGGTGTAGTTCCGTGTACCTCTAAATAGAACTTAACAGTTAATTTTTTTTCATATCTCAACAATGCAATTAGGTAATTGCAAAGGTTGTTCTACCCTTGATGTTTCATGTTTTAAGTCAGTCTTTAAAAGATGCAAAACTTAAATATAAGAAGCAGTTTATCTATCTATTAAGGTGACTTACCAGTCTGTGCAGTGCCAACTTTTGAATAGGAATTGTTTGATCAAGAAATGCAAGGAAACAGTCCGGGTGTTGTTTTATAAGTATCTTTGAATTCTTGTCCTCACATTCAAATACAGTTAATATTTTGATTGCATCTCCTATGGTAATGCTCCATCTTGTTTTATGTTATATGTGTTTTAACTGAATTGTAAATGGCAAACTGAACTTAACAAGGTCTCCATAAAATTTAAGGAACTTCCACAGTTAAATAAAGGTTACATTTCAAAAATGTAATGCAATATGTGGCAAATCACGTTAAGAAATAGAAAATTATCATTGCCTAAAAATATATGAAGCAAGTTTAAGGAAAAAGTCATGCACAACAGAGCTAAAAACATATTCTCCTAAGTAAGCTTGATATCTTGTTCTGTTTTTTCAGCCTGATCGAGGAGCGTAAATGTGTCTCCTTGCCCAGCTCTCCTGCGAAGCGAGTGTCTCCCACCAAAAAGAAGCAGTTTTTTATCAACCAAGCCATCCGCAACTCTGACCTCACTCCCCGGGCCAAAGGCAAGAAGAGCCTTCGCCGGCAGGAGAATGGTAAGTTCTTTTTTTTGACATGATCAGATGAAAAGGTCAGGCTGAGCTATGCCAGAAGAGCCAACAAGTTTCCTGTGTCACCATCAGTGTGTCACATGGATACAAAAAATAATGCATGCGATGTTGGCAAAAAGGGATTTTCTGTTGCTTCAAGTATTATAGGAGAAGAGCGAGTTTTATCTGAAGAATTCATAAATCTTTCACTGATGTTTCACGTCATTGATCTCCACTTGTCTATTTTCTCCTCTGGAAATCAGCACGTTTTCTTACTAATCTTCTTGAGAGAGATGAGTGCTCCAAAGATGATCTGGAGGTTTGCAGTAACCCGGCCATCCCGTCAATTTTCACTGAAGCCTGTACCAACGGAAACTACATAGAGGTAAGTTGATCTGTTTTTGGCCAGCATTACTCTATTATGAAGCTGGTGAACCTCTGTTGTGGCTAATTGTACTTATTACTCTCTTCTTCTAGCCATGGAATGACTTCATGAATTGCTCTGGTGAGGAACAGGAGAGGCTGTTGTCTCTACTAGAGCAGGAAGACGCCAAGAAGAAAAATACTAACCGTCTCCTCAAAGACCAGCGGAATGGTGAGTGTCTCAGTTTGTGTTGTGGTTGTAGGATGATGATGTTGCTTCTGTTTGTTGTTGTTTGAAACTGTTTGCTTGACTGTCACACATCTCTTCACAGTAAATCCTGCCTTCAATGCTCAGGATTGTTTCCAGAGAATCGATCGCAGACTGCGAGTCACTTTAAGACGGAAACAAATCCCTATGGTGAGAGCTGTCTTCTTCTCATTGCTTTTGGAAATAAAACTTTGGCTGACAATTTTAATTGGGTGGAAATAAAAATGGAAGAGTAGTAGTGTAAGTCGTTGTCGAGTTATTGTCTTAGAATATCTCAGAATTTTCTTGTTTAAGCTTCTCAAGTTTAAATTTTTGTTGTTTCCTTCCTCTTAGATTCTCTTGTTTCCATCTTAGATTTTAAGTTTCATTACCAACACAATAAATCTCTCACTCATGTTCTCCTCCACATGAGAGTCTTGGGGGGGGTTACACCCTGGACAGGTCACCAGTCCATCACAGGGCCACACAGAGAAAAACAACCGTCCACTCTCACATTCACACCTATGAGGAATTTAGAGTGTCCAATTTGCCTAATGCACAAATTTGCATGTTATTGGAAACCGGTGCCGACCGGGTCGTAAATCTTCTTGCTGCACAGGCAATCACTACGCCAACCATGTGGCCCACAGTAAATCTCTGTTTCCTAATATTTTACATTTTTTTCCTCCCTACAGGGAATTCTGGAAGTACTTGAAGAAAATCTTCTAAGCTTCTTCAATACTCAGCCCCGATCTGTTTATACAACCAACCTTACCAGCAGGTAGAAATCCTTCAACATTAAGTAACATCAGTTATAAATTTTTGTCCTTTTGCAGATGTTACGCTCTTAAAAATGAAAAGAGAGGTTTTCTATCAGCCCCATCAGATAAATACCATCACTACAGCTACTATAGTATAAAGGATGCTCTTTGTCTTGCAATATGCACTACACCAAAAAAAAAAAAAAATAAAATAAACAACTTATTTGGTTAATTCATCCATTCTGTTGAACATTTAATTAATATACAGGCCTCCATTTTGTGGATTTTCGATAGTATTTTCTACAAATGTACTGTTTTTGAAAGTTGAAGGTCTGGAAAAATGGTGTAATATTTTCAGAGATACAGTATATGGCTACAACAATTTTTTTAATTTATCGATTACTAAGCTAATTATCAACTATTTTGATAATTGATTATTCTGTTTTAGAGTGTTATTTTTTAATATTAAAACAAGCGTTCCGCTTTCTAGTGTGAATATTTTCTGGTTTCATTGTTCCATTTGACAAAGAAATCCTTAAAACTGAAAGATTTTGGTTTTTTGGACAAAAAAACGTTTGGGTGTGGGAAACACCAGTCAACATTGTCAGCATTTTCTGACATTTTATGGCCCAAACAAATTATCAACAAATAATCATTATGAAAATAACTGCAGCTCTAATACAGTATAAGTTTGCTTAACTCATTAAGACTCTGCGTTCTCAGACATCCAATCTACACAAACATAGTACTTACACAAATTGATTCACAGTTAGATGATGATACAGAAGAGTGTAAGGTAATTTCTCTGTTGTTTGTGACTCAGCTTTGAGAGACTGTTGCTTCACGCTGTCTGCCAGTACATGGACCTCGTCTCTGCAAGTGAGTACGAGGACTCGTGTACAGTGTTTCACACTAGTCCACATTTTTCACTTTATAAACGATAGAGAATTATAATAATATTATAAGTATTAGTCAAAGTGTGTTTTTTTTCTTGTGCGTATAGCTGTGTAAAATATTACACTGATAACACTGACTTTCGCCCCTCATTTTTTTAAATTTTCTGTTTAAAGGAAGTAATGTTACAGCAAATACTGCTCAAGTGTGATAAAATATTTTGACTATATTTTGACTTTTGTCATTAATTTTCCACACTGAAAACAATTAAATATAGGACAAAAACACTACATACAATAGAGACATACTATCAGTTTTGAGGAAAAAATAAAACATCAGTTTGATTCTCAAATAAATTGCTCTATTACAAACACAAAAAACTCTCCTTTGTTAACATTATCTTCTTTCTGCAGCCACAAAGCCATCTGTGTTTGGGTCACATGAGCATAATCAAAGTGTTGTTGTTGTTGTTGTTGTTGTTTTTTTTTCGTCCAACCCTCAGGCACCAACTACAACGGGTCACGTCAGACTGAAGTGGTGAACAAACAAGAAGAGTTTCTTCCTCCTACACTTCTGTTGTCCGCCTACCTGGAGCAGATGAGCTGAGACCAGGATCCTCCTGCATGGCTGTGCTGCAGGCAGGACTTCTGACAGATGTAGAGAAGGTCTGTGTATCTGTGTTATGTCCACCACCTTTTACAAACAGAGATCAGAGACAACAGCTTCCCTGTGTATATATATACAGTACAACCTGAATATCACAAGGTAAACATTATAGTTAGTGTGCTAAATGTATGCATGTGAATAAACAGAGATAAATGTTAATTTAAAAGTGCAGGAAGTAGACACACATTAGAAGCTGATGTAGGAAAGTTTAAACTGCTCTGCCTGCAAGTATAGTTTATTTAAATGACATCTTGAGTGGCATTAGTTTCAGGACAGATTAGACATTTTTTCTGTTATAGTAGAAATGTCACATCTGTGTGTCCTAGTCCCATTTTCCTATTTATTAAAAGTTGGGATAAATGGAGAAGGTGGTGCCAGGAAGGGCATCTGGTGTAAAAATAAATAAATAAATAAATAAAAAATAATAATGTTAGCCAAATCAACAATATTGAAAAAAGAAATCCATTGTGCAACCCCAAAATATTTACTGGAGCCGAAAGAAGAAAAAAAACATCAACACTGGTATAACGACGATAAATTATTATTCTTATTGATCACATTAGTGACACTGTGGACATATAATTGACCTGTAACAGCAGGATATCAAATTTTAATTTGCAAGCCCAGCATAATCAAGACATAATAGTTGAGATTAAAATTAGGTTAAATCATGGATTAAAATGGTTGATGGTTCAAATGAAATCAGCTTCTGCACACTGTCTTCACTAAATTGCAGTTTTTTGGTCCATAATACTTATATTTGCCAAAAACACTCTGGTCTGTCTCCATGAAGTGAACATCATTCATTCGCTCATAACAACAATGCATATCAAGGTCTGGGATATTTTAGACAGCAGGTTAATGGTCATTTCTTGTACATTAAGAGAAGTGAGCAGCTCTAAAGAAGTAAGTGAATCTGACGTGGTCAAACTTGTTTGTTTTGGTCAGATCACTGGGTTGAGGCCAAAAGGTCTGCGTGGTGCTACCAGGCAGCAGTTGGAAGTAGTGACTGATATTGGTCTAAACGGGGACAAAAATTTGAATGATTGTTTTGCAGGCCTTTACAGTGACAGCATGCGATGCCATTATACTGTCACCTAAACAGTCTCCAAGGAAACATAATAAAATCAGTTTTCAATTGCTCCAAGGCAACGATGGCCGATCTAAAGTTTTACAGACCAAAGACTGCCTGCAGAAGGATCAAGGATCAAATATTCACAGTGCTGAACACAGTCTCTGAAAATATAAGGGCTCACTCCAATGGAAAAACGATGGAGGGTAGTGAATAAAATAAAAACTCAAAGGTGATGCTCGCTGGTTATGTGCTTCCTCTCTGATATTTTGTAACAATGTGGTACTACTGTACGATTCACCGTGTAGTACTGATATCAAACACTACATTTTGTCCTCAGGTTTTGGGAGTTTTGGGTTACCGTGGTGACAGTTAGATCTCACCCTACTGACAGCTGAGAACTCGCTCATAATCAGTGTTAATTACAGTAAAGCATAACTTCCTTGACAATTAACTGACAATTAAAAACTGTTAAATATACATTATATATAACTGTTGCAACCTGTTCAGGTTGTAAGGAACAAGGAGGTCCAATAATGTTTGACTATGTGTTAACGTGCTGTAGGAAGCATAAATAGTTAGAATGTCTTGACATAAAATACATAATGACATAATGTATTTTATAATCATCTCTGTTACACATTAGAGGACATTTTGCTCTTTTGGTATGACTACCTTGTGGGTTCACTTCTATAGTTTTATTTTGCTCTGTCAAACCTCATCTACATCTTTCATGTTTCAAGTCATCATCTAAGTGGCACAGTCACTTTTTTTTTTACCAAACTGTCAATATTGATAAATTAATACCGTAAAAACACCAGAGAACATCACAATAACTGTCATAAAATAATATTTTAAAGGCTTCTTTCCTCTTGAAGCTAAAATACATGAAAACATGAGCTGATCCGCGTGCTGCTTTGAATGTATACTGGTGTAGACAAGGTATACATGTTATTTCAGCCACAGTGTCAAGATAAGAGCTATACAAACATACAATTACAACTTACAAGCCGCTTTGTGACATAACATGAACTGGTATTTGAGTGTAAAGGAAAAATGTGTGCGCATTAGACAGGTTGCACTTGTAGAAAAAAAAAACATTTAATGTGTTTTGGTGGTAAAAACCTGTTGAGTTTTGACTTTCAGGTATGTTCTTTTACAACACCAGAAAATCTGCCTTACAACACGTTCTATGTGTTTATATATATATTTATGAATTTTTACTTGATTACATTTTGGAAAGATGTATCCAGATAAATTAAACAAAACAGTCCTTATTACCAGTTTCTTTTACAAAACTTGACCTGGTGGTGCATTTTGTCAAAAACCAAAGTTTATGCATTTGTTGTGAGGAAAATCAACTTCTCAGGCTCTCACTTTCTCACTCTGAATGTCATGTAGTGGTTTCACTTGGTGGTGTTTACTCTGTACTGTATACTCTAGTCAAGATCAACTCATTTGGATCATGTTCACCCCAAAACCTCGGGTGCTACCAACTTTTTTAAGTAATTGTGCTGTAAATACTGAACTTACATAACTGACTTGTGCCAACATTTGGTCTGTAAATGCCTGTAACTGTCTGAAAACGTTTTACACTAGACTGTAACATCTATGTGTATATATAGATAAATGTGCTCATTTATTGTTATCACTGCAACTATTAAAGCTTTGCTTTTCTTTGTTTCTCATTTCATTGTGTAGTTTCTTTTAGGGGGAGGAGATTCTGAATATAAGAAAATTTAATTAATGTTACGGAAGATTAATCACTAATTAATGTGCCATGCTGTTTACATAGGACCGAATTAAAAGCAAGCTACATGTTTATTGTAATGTAATAACATCTAATCCAGTACAGTGATGGCTCATCGGTATGAATACTTTGTGTACTGTAATCTTAGATTTTCCATAACAAAGTAAGACAAGTGATAAACATGCAGAAAAGCACATAAAATTATTATAATTATTTCAAATTTGTTTTTTGTTTTTGTTTTTTTCAGAAGGTGACATGAGAGGGAGAGCTCTGTGGACTTGTGTTGTCTCTTACCCATAGATGGCGCACTAGTGCAAAGTAAATGACATTGCATCAGCACATGGTGCTGAATTTTGTGTCTATGTTATAATTTAATGTGCTGTGGAGATAGTTTTAGAGTGGGGCTGTTGGTTTCCACAGCTTTTTACACCGCCAGCTTTGAAAAGGAAGTTAAAAAAACAAAAAAAAAAACTTCAAAGGTTTGATGCAGCTGTTTGGGCCTGACAAATAATGCTAATTGGTATGTAACTGAATTTGTCACCCCCTTTGTACAGTTTGTCAAAAAGGTTTAAATATTCAGAGGGAAATGTTGAAATATAAAATGCAGCATGACATGTTTGCGTACTTATAATATGCAAACATACAAGAACATACTCTATTTATATAGATACGTATATGACCTTCACTCAGAGTGGGTGGTTGTTTGTCTCTATATGTGGCCCTGTTGTGGACTGGTGACCCCCACACACACACACTCTCGCACACATTCTAAAGTGGTAGAAGATGAGTGAGTGAGTAAGAACTTCACTTATATTTAGTCTTATGTATTAAGAGGAAACAGGAAATGCAATGTGTTATTTTTGACTTTGAATAATTGAAGGTCAGGCAGCAATGATGCGGTCAAACCTATCTTATTACGACCATTTTCTTGTTTTTCCTTGTGTTTTGGTGCATCATCATCCTTGTGCATAGATGTGCTGTGTGAAAGAGTGAATGGCAAGACAACTGTAGTGAAACGCAGCTTTGAGTGGTCATCAAGACTAGAACAAGTGTACAAATCATTTACCATCTGAGCAAACCTTAAGAAGAAAACACAGCCACAGTCATCTTCAATTATTTTAGTATCAAGTGTGAATCATCATGTTTCATGTCTCACTGTTTCAGGGATACACACTACTCTCCAGGATCCTGTTACATCTTATGAGGCAGAGGGAGGAACATTTTTCTGTTTTAAATATCTTTGAGCTCTTTTGCGTTCTTGCAGAGTTTCTTTTATTTAACATAATTAATATGCACTCTTTTTATTATCTCTGGTCTGGTCTAAGTGAAAAGTGAATCAACCAGTCTTTTGTTTGCACTGTGTTTTATTTTGTTTACACTCCAAATGAGTCTTTGTCTTTTTTTTCCAAACAAAAAGCTGTCAACACGTGACACCCAAATATAGGTTTACATCAAGTAAAATGTATTGTTTTTACATTTTGTTGAATTAACGTCTATGGCTGGATTCATGTCCGAGTTGAGTCTCAGTGCAAAATACAAGACACTTTCATTGTTTCCCCAGCAACCACAGAAAAGCCAGGAACTACATAAAGAATCAAACTTTGAAGGAGATGAATTAACTAGTCGTTTGACAAAAAATTCCTTTACATGAGATAACTTACTGCAAGCTGCATTTGTGTCACTCTCTGTCTCTATATGTGTTTGTGTAGCAGTTCAGCAAGGGAGATGGCAGAACATAAAACATTTAATTAATAAAAGCATTTTTATTTTTTGAAAGCATCTGGACTTTAATCTGAAGTGAGGTGTGTATGTCACAAAAAAGCCTGTATGTGTTTACATATGGTATCTTGTATGTTGTGAAACTTCAGCGCTAATAAAGCGCTGCAAAGGGGACATTTTGTGTCTTTAGAGTATTTACAGTTCTGGGCCAGTGATGGCTGTGTAATAATTATATTTAAAAGAGGTATTGACGATACAACTGTTTCTTTACCTAGAAGGTAATGTAATGTTACAAGTTACTTTTTAGTTTGCATTCATTTTATAATGTAGCAAGTAATTATTTACCCAACACTATGTAAATATGACACAGTGTATCAGCTAACACTTTGTTGATTATTAGTGAAATTGTGGCTACCTTTATCCCACAATTTCTCTTTAATAATGAATTTGGTTTTCTATTCTATCTTATCCTATATCCTAACCTATCTAAGGTCATGAAAATTTAATCAGCACACAGAATTTCCTTTTGTCATGTTATTTGCTGCAGAATTTTTAGTTACTTCCAAAGCCAGCCCTACACATAAGTTAACAAAGTCTCTGGGTCCCTGTGGCCAAAAAGCAAATAGTGCTTGTTTAATCAACTCCTGTCAGCCACTGTCTTTATTCAGTATGGTAATGATCAAACACTGACAAGTATGTATAAGTGGTTGTGGTAAAAGGCTGCTTTCAAACTTGTCAAGCAACAGAAATAGACACTTTCCTTTCATATCACACAAATGTGTAATTTGCTTGTGACGTGGACAGCATCACATCTAAAGTAAGGGCCTTGGAGGGCAGAGAGAGTACCAATGCATTTTTTTATGTGAAAGACGGTCACAGTTTCATTCATACTAAAATAAGGGTCCGCGTCAGTCTAGTGTTCCCTACATGCAAACTCAATTTGTCATTTCTTTCCAGTGGAGGTCATTTCTTGGCAGGAGCTGTATGTCCTTGTATTCTCTCTTGAGCGATGGGTTGTTCATGTGTGGATACTGGCAGACCTCCTTGCATAACCTTGAGCAAGCATGTGTAAATATACTCTTCTTTGTTGTTTCTTTTTTGACCAAGACAAGAGACATGGGCAGATGGCAGCATTTACGTCACAGGAGCCTAGTGGACCTCTGTGGATGTAGAAAATATGCAAAAACAAAATTGGCAAAGTCAAAGATGAGTAATGAAGTTACCTGAAGTTCTTTTTTCAAGGATTTGATCATGCAAACTGTGCTCTTCTTGCAGCAGTGTTGTCTTGTTTACTTGTCTTGTCTTGTCTTCTTTGGGGGTGTCCTTTAGCCCCACCCCATGGTCCAGCCCCTCTTCCCCATTGGTCATGATGATTGGTCAGGGAACTACCATTTAGTTTGTCAGACATATTGGTTATGTCATGTCACATCACAAATGTATGACACTATGATCATCTAATGTGGAGAAAGTGAACATCGTACTTGACCAAAAGATCGAGTAATCTAACCCTGGTAATAGCATACTTCCCTGAATACAACACAAGACACTTAAACACCTCATAGCATGTTTGCATCATGGTATAGTTTGGCTTGGTACAATACGATACAGTTTGGAACGGTAAGGCTCTGGGTCAGGCTTGCATTTTAACCGAGAACAGTACCTTCACTTGGTAGGCAGGGTGTGGACTGTGCCCGATGGCTGTGTCAGCGGGATATGAAGCGTGACGTCGACGCGATGACAACGAACAATGACATCCAACACGACACAACAAACAACAACAATGGTGGACATCCAGCAGCTGCCGCTGAGTTTGTGGCTGTTCGTCTCAACAAGAAGTCAAAGCGTTGGGAAAAAGTGCACATTTTTCTGTCACCCAGTCAGCTTGCTGTTGTGGGTGGCGCTGGTCTAGCTCAACGTGGACTGTACCATACCATTAACTCTGGTAACCCAAGGGAAGGGGAAGCAAAAATGGACAATTGGGGCTGGTTATTTTGGTACTATTCTTAATGGAACCTTAGAAAAATACATACCGTAGTGAACCGCACTGTTGCACTCAGAGGAATCATGTCTTCAGAATGCGATCTACGGCGTATAGCGAACCTGTGAAATACAACAGCAATACTGCAGAAAAGTTTGGTAATAGTAGGTTGTATACAGGCCGCATAGATGACTTTTCAAGCAAAAAAAAAAAGATACACGATTAAAGCAGTAAAAGTTTGATTTTGATGTCACTCGGACATAAAGGGGGGCCAAATCAAATTTAGCTCATGGCCCCATAAACGCTTGCTGCGGCTCTACTCACACCCTCGCATTTACCGACACCCCCCTGCTCGGGGGCGGTGTGGGTGTACGGAGGGCTGGCTCCTGCTGATTCAGAGGTCAGGAATTTGCATCTGATTGCTGTTTGTCAACCAATGATGTGAGGGAGCAGACCGGAGTCTCTCCACGCCTCCCGCCCTCCTCCCCTGGTCTCTGTCTGAGCGATGCTCCCTCTTCAAACTGTGAAAACAATCACACGCAAAAGCCAAATGCGAGGATATCATGCTGTCACATGAAACCACATTATTCCCCGCTGATAAAGACACGAATCGCCCCCCCCCCGTCCCCGTTTTGATGTCATTTTGTCTCGTGTCTAATCCGATGGGAGACTGGATTCAGTGAGAGAAAAGGAGGGGGACAGCAGTCAGGAATGTTTCTTCCGGTTCCAAAGAGCGTAAAAAGCCAACGGAAGCTAATCCGGTAAGTTTATAATAATCCTTTTATTAATTGTACGTGTGTGCGCGCCTTGTTTTCGCATACACGAGCTCATTGTGAATCTCGGCGTTTCGTCTGCGTTTAATGCTGCGTGTGTTTTAACCGTCCCCTCCAGGACACAGTTTGTGTGTGTGTGCGTTTTATCGATACGTTATCACGCTGCCTGATCAATTGGATAATGCTAAGCAAAAGGGAGCGGAGGGACACGACCGCTGTATGTCACCCAAGAATGTTAATTCAGTGTCCGCAAGTTTCATGCCACTATTTGTTTTGACACGAGAGCCAGTGATATGAATTTTTTCCGCCGGTCATTTTAATGTGTTTTTTTGTTGTTTGTTGTTGGTTTCACCGAATTTTACGCTATTTGCGAGTTAGTTGTTTAGTAGTTTATTAAGCTAAAGGCTAATGTTCGAATTTACGTTCGACCGTTTTTAAAAACGGTGGCACAATTGAAGAACACACAATTTAACTAGCTACTCCAGTTAACATCAACTACGTCAGCGCACATACGTCTTATTATTGGGTTGTGGGATTAAACCAACTACTCTTGTTTGCTGACTCTTGTGCTGCTTCTCGTTAAAGGCTCATGGTAACATAGCAGCTAACATTTACCTTACAATACATCAATTCTTATGGTACTAATATTATGATTTCACACATTATTGTATTATGGTATTTGGTCTATAATTGTGTAAAGGGAAAATAGTTACTTGTTAGGTTATTGAAGGATGTGGTATTACATTACTCAAATAATCCCGAAATAATGGCTGGATTAAGGGTTTAAAAAAATTATAACTTGGGTAGGCCCTGCATGGATGTGCTTGCTGTTTTACGGATGTTGTGTAAGAACTGCTGATAGAAGTGATTTTACAAATGTGCAGGACATGTCAGTACAGCTTGAATCCAACACTGTTGACTCACTCACTTTAACAACACATTTAGGATGGGATTGAGTGATGCATGCACATGCAAAGTCAGTGCATGTGACAGTCCACACATGGACAACTGGGCCTTGAAGAGAGAAGATAGTTTGGCCAAAATTACAAGTTGGGGTGTCTTTTATGAATGATTGTGCCCTATGAATGGCGTTTAAGTTGTATTATAGGCCTTTTTTTAAAAAAAAAAAAATTAAAAAAAAATTGTTGAATCAATTTGATTTGCAGCTTTTTATTAATGACCCCTCCTAAAAAACAATTCCAAGTCCTCCAGTTTTCCACAGTCTCATTCACTCCCTCATTTTCTACTGCTCATTCTTACCTACAACCCTGGAAAAACTGAATCTAAATCCATAATATCCTTTTTGAGTTATGTCTGTGAAGATTCTCAGTCATCCAGGTCATAGTCTTCTTCTGTAGTAGGAGACTGGACTTGCTTGAGCTACACTACTTACAAACAGCAAACAAGGTGGAGCTGAAAATGCACCTATTCCAAAAGCCCTGACTATATTAATGGGGTTTAGATATTTTTGGGGGGCAAAACTAGTATAAGGAATACAGCATCAGTCACATTTAACAAACCACCAGAAAGTGGTGAAGATGTTGAAATGGATCATGTCCTAATGTCAGAGCAACTTTCAATCCTGTTCAAGGTATTAACAGCCAGCATGTGTTTGAAATATGTTAAAATATAACAGGTGCAGATAGGTCCCTCTTAATCAGTCATCAAATTGATCTGATTTAATGAAGGGTTTGGGTCTGTGCGAGTAAAAACCTGTACACTGCTCAGTGAAACGAAGAAACAAAAGTTGAGTAGGCAGTTAAGAGTCTGCCACTGTCTGTTAGTGACTGAGCTCAAGACAAGCTGGGTCAAAACATTTAAAAGAAAAGTCCAAAAAGTCAGGGGAGTGATACATGTACCATAGGATTCCCTCAGTACTACAGAGTGTTAGAGGGTAAAATCCACTACGTGCATACCTCTGTATGATTTCAACAGAGATTAATGTGCTCTGTTTTTTAATCCTAATGGATTACAAAAGAAATCAAGTGTTGTGCCATATTCTGCAGGAGTCAAACAAACCTCACAACCAAAACCAAACGGACTATTGTGGTTAATGTTGTAGTTTCTCACCATGTCATGGGGGTGGGGAAAAACAGGCACAGGAAACGGGTTGGATTTTAAAGCCATATACTGTGTTTGTCTTACCTTAAAGATATATACAGTGCCAGAAAATCATTTGTCTAACAGTTTAGTTTCAAGTGAGAGTTTCAGTGTCCTGCTCTGATCTAAATGTGTTTTAAGGGGGTTTCCCCACACTATACAGAAAATGTTTGACAATACAAAGAATGCCATTATTGAGTGGGCTAAAGAAAAAGGAGAAACTTTACTGATTTTGTTACTAGAATCCAAGATAGTGGCCCATCTTTTCTATGTAATGTGTAACAGGGATGACGGTTGTGAAATGTTGACATGAAGAAAGTTTATTTAACATAAGGTTTTGACAGATGTCACTAATAAATGAGGAAGTTAGATTTTAAAATACATGAAAATCTAACCCGGATTGTGAATGGCAGGTTAAAGGGGGAGAGCATATAGAGAGGCTTTTCAGTTGGAAGTTTACTTTAAGATATTTGTATGGTAAAGGAATTTGAGAGGAGGCTTTTCACTCTGTGGGGATTTACCACCAGTCATTAGTAGAAAACTGGTAAGGATTAACAGCATGTTATGTCTCCAGGAAAAAATATCTTCTGCTGGTGTGTTTATGTTTTAAATTTTGTCTGAAAACAAACTGGGCCTATTTCTCCTCAGTACAGCATGTCATTAATGTCAAACTTCTTGAAGTTTTGGTTGACTAATGGTAAGGAAGTGTGAGATGTTGGGGAATGTGCCACCTGTGGTTTCACAATGTGATTATTAAGCACTGAAATTCTTAAGAGATATTTCCAAGCCCCTGTTCACACCCTGTACCTCACCATCCTCCAATCACATTGGAGGTCTGCCTAGATATTACCTCACTAATCTGATTGGACCAATCTGGCATATGGTTTCCTCTGACCAGCACCAGATAATTTATCCCCAACGGAGAGAAGTATTGCTACAACTAGTGGTTGGGTGGGGGTTGGGAAGTGTTGCAGATAAGAAATGTATGGCTAGTGATGAAGTTCAGATCTTAAAAGGTCTCCTTATAATGTAGGCTGCCCTAAAGGAGCAACACCCTCTGTTATGAAACCAGATTTATGTTGTCTGTTTTTGCACTTTATTTGGTGTTCATGGCGTTGTTATTTCCTGTGAAATGGACATGTTAAAATAGCTATTCATCTTTTTATATGTTACAATACATTAATATTTTAATTTTGCATATCAAATGATTTAATGGTTATTAGTTTGTTGCAAATTAGCTTCACTATTGTGTCTTCCCAGGCTTAAAAGCTTTATTACTCTGTTGAGGCTTGGCCACTGGAAGTAAATGTATAATTTCCTTCCAGTCATCTTATCATAAGCAGCAATACAGCCTACAGGCATTTTATATTGTCAATATTGATAATTATAAACAGAAACTGATGTCAAAGTGAATATGTCAATATCTAAAGATACCAAATGTTGAAATTATTGCCTCAAGAAATGTGTTCTTATCAAGGAAGATATGCTTCTGTAACATATTACAACATACTAAAATTACTTAATTTACCTAATTAAAAAAGATCTAATTTAAAGAAATACTGAAATGGGTGGTCAATAGATTTTATTTAGACTCTGCTGCTTTTTGAATATCTTTGGATTTTTCACCATCAACCAGATTAAATTATTTTGGTTTAAAATAGACTGACCTTTGGAAGGTTTGGTGGCATTGTGATTTATTGTCTGTCAGTTTAGAAACCACACGGATAGATAATTTTTAAAAGATAAAAAGAAAAATGAAAATAAGCTGCATCCCCATTGTGATCCTTGTTCAGTGGTTTTTCCATCCATTCATCTATAAATCTTTGGCGATTTATGATTTTTGGTTACTCATGCTGCAGTTGACACGTTTATGCATGGTCATCGGTCACAGCAGATTCTTCTTTGGATCTGCTTTGTGGCAGTACTGTATGTCTGCATTCTATTTCGTCATCCTGATGTTGTGTCTTTGTTGTTACCAACCCTGTCAAAATATGTCCTTACTGTGTCTTCTGTGACTACATGTGGCCGTTGGATGTGACTAACTCACGCTGACTAACTCACTGCTTCGATACACACTGATGTCATGTCTTACAAAACAAAATAGTGTTTTAACTACTCTGACTTTACGTAGTGTTTTGCGCACTGTGTCTCAGATCTGTGTCTGCTTATCAGCATGAGTGACCAATTTTTACCATTACTGTTCTGTCAAAACAAATGGACAATAATTTGTGGGGGGAAAAAAACAACCTTTCAGTTCACTGTGAAACTACAGTGGGTCATCAGCTGATTAGTTGGCTTCTAATCTGTCCTGAGGACAGATTGTGTTCATGCATGCTCAGGAATGTGTTTACATGCATCTTCAAACCCACATCAAATGTGGTTTTGTGATCAGATCGGAGGATGCACTCAGGATGGATTGGGTGGGTCCACACTTGTACTTTAGTGCTTTCCACATGTTATTGGATCACTCAGACGAGATGGAGTGTTAATACTATGACTGAATGAGACCTTAGAGTTTAGCAATATATGCTAATTCGTGGCTTGGCGTGTTTGAGATGGTTAAACATATATATATATATAGATATATAAATATATATATGTATATATCGAGAGGCACAGCGGACCTTGTTATCATCCAAACGTTACAAGCTTCCTGTCATCACAGATGTCTGATCTTGGCCAAGAGGCGTTTGATAAACTTTTGGAAGTGTATTATGTAAAGAGCTTGCTCAGTTTGCCTCCAAGCATCATTGTTGTGTGAGCGGCAATCACTCGCAGTTGGCCACTGAACTGGTTAGTGGTTGTGAATTAATGACAGACAAACACGGAGAGACAAGACAAACAGACCTGTTATTCACAACGTGTAATCCTCTACGGGTTTATAAAGGCTGCTTTTATGTTGTCACTGTGTTCGGATCTCCCTTAAAGCTTAAGGGCGTGTGCTCAAGGCCTATGTTGTGTCATCTGATTGTCTTAGTAATAAACCACCTGTAAGTGTTGGCATGAATAGTACTACTGTCAAATTTTCTGCCAAACACACCACAAGTTTTCCTTCCATTGAAGTAGTGGGAAGCAGCGTGGCTTGGCTGTCTTTCAGCTGTTACTGTGCCAAAAGCTACATTTATGAAGGGCCTGGGCAGCACGTGGGGCTTTAACTTTGTTATCCTGCCAAAAAATGCAGGAAAAAAAAACCTCACAAGTTACTTCACTGCTTGGACTGGAGCCATGGGGGAATCCCAGCAGTGCTGGAGATGACACAAGCAGAGTGCAAAGTAAGGAAGCGTCTTGGGATGCCCTACAGTTTCTCATCAAGGCTGCTAGAACAGTTAGGCTTTGTGTGTGCATTCAGCAACTGACACCATGTCACCATGATCTATCCTGGTACTTGTCTGCCTGGATACCAGCACACAGCTGCAACATGCTGACATATCCATGAAACCTGAAGCATTTGTGTTCATATTTACGTCCACTGGTGCTTGGCTGTCTTCCCAAATAATCAAAAGCTCTTAATCAGATTCACACCAATCGTTACATATCCTTCATGAGCAGATGTCATAGTCAGGTTTTATTAGACAGAGCTTCTGCACATGAAACTTTACCCTTAATTTAACACTGAAGTGGCCACTTTGTACTGATATTTCCATGTAACTGCACAGAGCACTTCATCTAAGATGTTCAACCATGTGTCATGTGTCATAACCCTTTAATGAAGCGACCACACGTTAGAGCATGGATACCCCACCTGAGCTGGGTTCTGTCACCTCTGCTGACACGATTCAAGTTTTTTTGTGAGACATCGCTTGAAATAGGATGAATTAACATGATGTTTCTTAAGTGCCTTATTGAAAATAAGTAAAAGAAGTAAGTGATAAACTGATGTGTTTGACCTACTGTAGCTCTCTAGAACCACAGAACACAACACACTGTCTATTGGAGCCCATTATGGTGGGTGCTATGTTTTTTTGTTCCTTCACAACAACTTAAAATAGACCATGATTGTTGGATTATGTAAATCAGTGGTTCTCAAACGTTTCATACCACCAGAGAAAATACTGAACTCTTCAAGTAACAATGTTAAAATACAGTGGTGGAAATAGGCCGAGCAAAGTCAGCTAGGCAGAGGCAGATTTATTCCCACTAAGATAATTCCTCTGCTCTCTGGCATATACAGTAGAATATTATTTCTGATTTTCTGCCAAATGCCACCAGAGGAAGCTCGCAAAACACTGGTTGCACATGTACCACAGTTCGAGAACCATGGATGTAAGTAATTATTACAATTTAACAAGAGTTAATTAAAAAGAGCTGATGGTCTTTAATGTTGAGTCTGAAATCATACCTGCTGGTCATATGATGCGTATCTATGCACACGTCTTCACCGCAGGGTTATAATGATAATGTTTGTCATATGTCATTGAAAAGGAGCGACTCATCACTGACTGCAGGCAGCACACACACACACACACACACACACACACACACACACACACACACACACATATGCCAAAAGAGTGCACACACTTTCCTCTCTCCCCCTCTGATGCTGCTTTTCTGTTGCCATAAATTAAGCCTACAACCACATGCTAACTCTGTCTGGCTCCTATAAAAAAAAAGAGTGCATGTCATGTTTTGGTTGGACTTAGACAAAAATGGAACACCTTTCAGGTTCAGGTTTGGTCAATATTCTTTTGGGCTCTGTTGGGTACAGACAGAAAAATGCACTCAAAGCTGCTCCCTAGTTCATCGTGATCACCATATTAACTAACAAAGTTAATCCAGTTTTGTGTTTTTATGCCATGGTCATGCTCCCCACCCCACCCCCCACCCCCCATCTGCTGCACCAGAGGTACTGTCATCATACCACCGGTCTAGAGTTACAGTAGCAAATGTATTGAGATATGCATTGTGCAAGCAGCAACATGAAACCCAAATCCTTACTTTTATTGGCCTAGTTGTGTTTAACACATTTATTTTTTTACTTGGTTGGGTTGTTTCTTTAGGTCATATTGAAAGTTCTTATTTTAAAATGAAGGTGTGTTGAGAGATAAAATTGTAGTTTCACTCATTAAAGTTGTTGAATATACCATTTACAGAGAATTATTTAGTTTTGTTTATCATTATTATTATTTTCTTTTTGGTAAAACAGCTATAACACATTTAAAACTATTGAAATGAATAATACAGGAATGAAGAGAAATGTAGAGGTAATGACCCAAAATACCTGACATGAAGCAGTTCAGTGTTTAAGCTCTGCTCTTCTCTATTTTCCCTCAAATCTAACGCTTTCAGCTTAGTCATAATTGTGACCAAAAAGTGTCGATTAAATTTAAAACGAATGTAACCGTTCATCCAGAATAGAGTTGACAGACGGAAAACCGACATGAACAGCTATTGTTTGACTTCAGTATTGACTCTCTGCTTGTTTCTCCACCACAGCTGTCATCACATGAGATTTATGTTTGCTGTCATAATAGTGCTGTCTTCATTTCAAGCTTTAGGTACAGTAGGTTTGTGACATGGTGAGGTCAACTTGAAAGCTGCATGCATTTCAGCAGAATCAGAGACCTTTTTAAAATTTAAATTTCATTTGAAATGTTTGTTTTCTGTTTATATATATGCCAAAGCAATGATCATAATGACCACCAGGGCATGCCCTGCTCAATATTTATTTTTATTATAATTACTATTATTAATTAAATATTAAGAAATGAAGCTTTTGCAGAATCAAGTTTTGATAAAAATGTCCCAATTTTTGGGATGAATAAAGAATCAGCATGTGCTAAATAAGACAACTTACTTAAAATACCAACTCGGAAAGAGTAAGACTTCTCCCATTTTTGGTTGCCTTTAATGTTGTATCAACACTTAAAAACAGACTTTTTAAATTATTTGAACCAAAACATCAGATCATAAAAGTAACAAAAACTACGTTCAGCATCTTTTGCCTTTGCAGTTGACTCCTGCTACTTGATGGATATTCACATATTTGCCACTGAAAAGTGGATTATTTTTACTATATGCCCACTTAATTTATGGCATAGCTGGGGCTAATCAGATTTGGCTCGCTGCTTTTCTTTGACTCACTGGAAGAGGTCAGTGGAAAGTGCGTGACCAGCCTGTACGACACTTCCTCAATGATCTTATTGTTGGTGCAGTGGGACTCAATGGAGCCTGTGTTATTGCCTTGCAAGGTAATAGAGCAAGGAATGTGAGAGAGAGCAAATCATAATCAAGACCAGCACCAGTAACCAACTTCTTTTTTTTCATCCCTTTCCACTTTAAATGGGAAAACGATCATAAATGACCACTGTTTTGGTGCTTTGCACACTATCACTTTTAACCTTAACAAGTGCTATGTATGAGCAAAACTTTTATGTTTTAAATTACATGCCCTTTATCAAACAATAATTAATAATTAAGTACATGGCATTCAATATAATTTAAATGTAACACTACTTACTCATTGACATTACCAATTTTATCATTATTACAATTAATTAACAATCCGGAATATTGTATTCTGTAAAACGGAGTGGTGGACACGGCAAAGACCTCCGAAGCATTTTGTGACACCTCCTTTCCTATCAATCAGCACTTGTTGGGCTATTTTTTTAGCCTCTCCAAAACTGGATTAATGCATGGTTAGTGTTGCGCAGAATCACCCCATGTAACATGTTTAGGTGACATTTTAAGCCCTGTGATATATGAATAAATTAAATTGTTTTACTATAGTTAAAAACAACACAAAAGTTGTACTCCTTTAGGAATTAGTTAATCAACAACATCTTTACCGAGCCTGTTTTTCCTCTACCAGGAGTATAGTATGTACTGATCCATGGTGCATGACAACAGTGCCGAGTGATTAAATGATTAATCCCAACAACTGACTTAGGTGAACCTGTACACTACACAGTTAATCTGATATGAATACAAATCTCAAAGCAGGTGTACCACAACCATCAGTATCGATAGGTGACAAACTCAGCAGCAGAACAGGAAGTACACAAACTGTAGTGTCAGGAATCCAAGAGTGACCACACAGTAACATGCACACTGATTTACAGGAGATCCATAGAGAGAAGAGAGTGGAAATACCTGCAAAGAACAAAGGAGCAGAAGCAGTAAATGAGCAGAGGTAAAGGCTGTGAATTACCACTGTCTACTCCTCTCTTATTTTCCAGTCATGCAGAACAGACAGACATTCATTTAGATACCCACTCTCACAAGGCCTCACCCAGCTCTTCTGAAACTGACTTGGTTTTATCCAGCTGCTAAGGGTGGTTTGTTCTTTCAGTGCTTACTAAGACATAAGGACTTGGAAGGAGCTGGAATGCATTTTATGATCCTCCACTAATGTTGGTACATGGAAACTAAACTTAATAGTGAGTAAAAGCCCTGGTGTTTGTGTCTCTGAGAAGTTGTTCACTGCATGTATCAAAACTGGTTTTCAGCTTAAGCGTTGTTTCAGTTTGAGCTGCGGTTTTATATCCAATACGAGCACTAGCTGGGAATATATTTATTGAATAAAGTATCCACCTCCACAATGTTGGGTGGCGATATGACCCGGTTTCATGACTCAGTTTCAGCTTGTTTGTATTCCCACCATTTATGGATTTCAAAATATTACATTTTGTAAGCCGACAGAGCATAATTTCATGTCCTCGTCGCCTGGATGTTTTTTCTCGCTGCTGTTTTCTTCTTGTCCTTGATGGGATTCAATAGTTCGATTTTTTTTTCTCTAACGTCATGTGAAAATACTAAATGGTTTTCTGAAGTAAGGCCACTTACGTGTATATTTTTGTAGTATTAAAAACCTTTGATCATATATGGACATGTATGCACATATGTGGGGCCATGTGGGTCTCTTTATCTGAATGGAATTAGACCCTTAGCTCTTGTCCTTATCACTCAGTCATGTTTGCTCAGACCTTGCCGTCTTCCATCTCTGTCAAATGTTGGTTTAAAAAAAAAAAAAAATGATTAACCCATTAACTATTATTGTTCCTGCTGTAGCCTAGATTCAATTAAGAGCCCTAAGGATGTTAACGCCAGCTATGTGGTTGTTGATGTTTTCTTCTATGTTGTGCAGAGTTTATATAAGGAAATTTCTTTGTCACCCTGAGGGGAAACTGAACTGAGCTCGTTGCGTGATTCCCATTGCACGTAAAAATGCAAATTTAAGCATTTGGAATGTGGATGTAAGGTGAAAAGATGATATGACAAGGCAACTAACAGGTAAAGTTGAGGCAGTGCAGTTAATATCAGTCAGATAAGTGACACTTTTAACCAAGCACTACTGCATTTTTATTGCACATGAAAAAATGGCCCTCGGAGTCACTGCAATGGATGGTTGCCTTTAACAGAAAATCAGTACATGTCAATCATCACAGCAGGATTTACATTTGTTCTTTGGTCCTTGAAAAACACAAGATGCAGAGTAGTCATATTGATTTGGAGACAAACCATTACATTCAGAAACCCATTATAAAGCTCCGGCAATAAACTGTCTAGCAAAACATTAATTAGTCCTCTAAATATTTCCTTTGAATTCCAAATTATCTTTACCACGTTACTGTAATAAGTTGAATTCTACCCTGTGATGGAGCAGAACCATAAAGATTCTGCACTTCGGTTAAAAAGCTTTTTTTAACTTAAGAAAAATTACTGCAGACAGACCATTAAACCTGTTTACTCATTGTCATTATAGCAATGTCTTCTCAGAATTTACCCCCCATGCATTTTGTGAAAGGCTGGATTTCTAAGTTACAGCAGGGTTTAATGTAAAGAAATTACCTCAGTTACGGAAGTGGTTTCCTGCCCTTGATACAGTGTAAAGTAGACCCAGCAGGAGTTTTTAAGAGGATTTGGCTCTTATCCACTAGGAGTGCTTGGTTTCACAGTGTTGTAGTTCAGATATTAAATGTCTTATCACTATGGCTGAGGTCTGGTCATTTGTAAATGTGTGAGAATGATACCTAAAGGCAACCTCCAGCCATTTTACACAGTAGAGGTGTACTCAGAAGGGGTTAGCTCCAGTCTATCGGATTCCTGGAGAGTTGTTTATACCCTCAATCCTTGTGTAAATCCATATCTGGTTTGTTGGCTGTAATATAAACCAGTGAGGCTGTGTGTCCTGAGCAGTGTTAAGAACTGATGCCTTATGGACTGTATATTAGCGTTGTTCATATGTTGCTTATGTTGAGCACAGGGTGACATCAGCTGCTATAGTGTGTTGTTGGGAAAAGAAAGAAAGCAAGAAAGAAAGAAAGAAAGAAAGAAAAATCATCAAGCTGGACCTTCAGGCAGCGTATGCTCACATACAGAAATTTGACTCTCTCTGTTTTTGCCATCATGTGATCATTTTCACTGCCAAGCAATGGTTTCATCAAAAGTGCATCATCATTTAGGGAAGCTGAGAAAATGTCTAGTGGCGCAATGTCATTTGCATTATCTAACATATAGGAAATCATGGTGCATGTGAGCAATGGTGGTACGAAAGAAATCGACCACTTCCCCCTGCACAGGAAGAGTCAGGGAGCTACTTTATTATCATAAGTACTGTCTTAAAGAAATGCAGTATCAGAGGCCATTTTGTTTTTGCCTCTTACAAAAAATGTGGTCTGGGCTCTTTCACATATGTCCAAAGTGTGGCTTTTCAACTTTTAGAGCCCAAATAATATAGTGTGCAAACATACAGGCAAGGCAGTGCATGTATGGTCTGCTCTGATATGCACTGACCTTGTAACTTCGTGCCACTTGATAATGTTGAGGTTCTAACAGTACAATGTCTTTCCATTTTCAGCCAACAATGTAGAACAGAAGTTGTCTCAGTTAAACCAGATCCAGGGAGGTGAAATGTTTTAATCCTGTTTGTACTGGTCCTATTCTCCATCTGACAACTACAGACGCTCACTTGTGCCTCCATCGCTTGTTAAGAATGTAGTAAATCAATATTGAGTATCTGTCGACTGACTCACTGTATCTGCTCCGTCAGTTGTCATTTCCTTCACATACAGAAGAAACACAAGTTTTACAGCTCTTATTTCCTTGCGCAACATTTTGTAACGTATACTCGGAGCATAGGGTGACTGAAATAGTTCTTCTGCCCATGATGTAGTAAAATCTCTGCAAATCAACTGATATTCTTGAATTCATAAGCTGTAACAATTTGCACGTCACTAATCGACCCATATTTTGCTCTTCTTTTATTTGGACTTGAGACTAGAAGTTGCATGTATATACTGTTGATGTATGAATGTAAAACCAGCCATGTGAGACCTGTAGTGTGTGAAAGTACAGGGTCAGGGCAGCAGGTGCAGGTGCTCACAGAGTCCTCTCTGTTCATGGATTAGTCAGAGTAGCTGAATGAGTGGTGACATACAGTCACTGCTGCCTCCTGTCATGACCGGCACTTCAACATATGCGTGCCCTGCACTCCATATCACCTTGCCCATGTGCTGATGCGCTGGTGTGCAGCTCTGATAACCGCGCAGCTGATTTTGGTCTACATTTACAATGTCTGCAAGCCCATACATATTTACAAATATGTTCAGAGTAAAGTTACTCTTCCTTAAGTATGACTCTAGTTAGACTGTGAACACTATTGGTTCCAAAGTGTTGAAGCTTATTGCTCACGACTGAGACAGCTCTGCGTAGCTGAGCACTTTTTTGGAGCAGATTATGGAGGACAACCATTAACACCAACAGATGTTGGGGTGTGTCCCCTTTTCCCAATAAATCTTTTAAGACACACCTGTCAGAGTCACTCATCTTAGAACTAACTGTGTGTGTTTTAAGAGACAGTGTTGACTCATAAAAGTCAGTTTTGCTGGTGGGCTCAATTCTTTTGGCTGTGAACCAATCAGGTGAAGAAAGTGACAGTTTTTCCTTTGATTTCACTTCCTCTACTCTGAGATAAAAAAAAAAAAACTGTGTCCTGTGTGAGGTGAGTAGAGCAGCGTGTCTGCTCTGCATTTGTGTGAGTAATCCTGCAAATGCTAGATGTGTGACCTCTTATGCTTCACATGGATTTTTGAATTTTTTACTTTTGTGTGTGAAATTGGGAATTTCCTTCTCTGTCACATTTTCTGTACATGTGATTCGAGTTTAACCTGTAGTCCCGTAGTCACTGCTGTAGTTCACTAAACATTTCTAAAGTAGCCACAATTCCAAATGACTGTTCCTCAAATACAAAAGACAAAAACAACAAAATACAATAGCACAAAATAGCAGGGTTCTCAATCGTTTCAAGTGAGATTGAAGGAGCTAGTGTTGCAGATGTTGATGTAAGTTCAAGTCCAGTGAATGGAAACTTAAAAATCTTAACATGTTTTTCCTGGTCTGGTTCTTTGAGAAAATTTGTCTGACAGTTTTGGAGCCACAACATAGAATCTTTGCTCTTTAGCTGAAGATACTGAAGATAACAGGGAAGTAGACCTCTGACACTCTATTATTCTCTCTTTCCCTCAGCTCTTGTTAGTTTGTCAGCGCACTGTCTCCGACTGCTAGTGCCTCATTCAGTCATCTACGACTCAGCTCTGCTGCCGACTTTGGTTTCCTTCAGCTGCAAGAATAACCATTGAGAGAAGCGAGAGGCCTCTGTCTCCAGAAGTGCAGCTGACCACTGACTGCATGTCTCAGAGCTGTGACCGAACCCAGCTATCTTCCTCCTCCTCCTTCCACTTTTACTCAAGGGCCAGCATTTTTACATAAACATAACCTACAAATTTCAAACTAGCTGCTTCTTCACAGACGCAGTTGTTCATTTCTCTTCTTGGACAGAAGGATTTTCCCACAAATTGGCCCCCAACTAGTGCTTCTTCAGTGGGGGAGGGAAGGGACGGAGAACAGCTGAACATCGTTTAGTTTTTTTCTGGAGATGAAGCTGCAGGCTGTCATGGAGAACCTGCACAGGCAGCAGAGGGCCAAGCTGCTGATGGAGCAGCAACTGCAGCAGCAAGCTGCTGCCCAACAAACTCAACTGCGCATAGGTGGAGGAGGAGGGGACGAGCCGATGGGGAGCCCGACCACTGAAGCAGAGCAGGCCCAGATGGCAGCACTAGCGGCCATGCGTGCTGCGGCTGCCGGGTTGCAGAGGGTGTCAGAGAGCCCCATGTCAGAGCGTAGCAGCGGTGGTGAGGAGGATGTTGATGATGATGATGACGACAACGAAGAGGAGGAGGAGCAATACAAGGACATGATGGGGTCAGATGAGGAGGAGCAGATGTAAGTAATGAATGACTTTCATATAACTGTAGTACGTAACTTTTAACTATAAGCAAAGGTCTGTTGTCTTCAAACCATTATTAAATGTTAATTAAGCATGTCAGCGCCATACCACTCCCACTGTGTTTCTCAGTATAGCACCTGGTGAAACTCCTGTGTTGCACGAAGGAAGTGATTTGTTTATTTCAGGACAGACTGAGGCAACAACATCATTGTGCTAATAAAGTGAGACAAGAAAACAGAAGCGCCCATGAAAAGTGAAGTGAATCCTACTGCTCAAAAAACCTGGTCTTTCAGCAATTTGGTGGGATAAATGCAACTGCCCCTGTATACACACAAACAGGTCTGATAGTATTGCTTTACAGAGCCGTTTACAGATGAAGGACACAGCATACAAAAAATGTTCAATCCAAACAAATGCAGAATAATAAGTTAGGCAGTTTAGAATTACTCTTACTCACTCACACATCTTCAACCGCTTTATCCTCCACATGAGGGGTGTGGGATGCTGGTGCTTAATCCAAACTGACAGTGGGTGAAATGCTGAGTACACCCTGGACAGGTTGCAAGTCCTGCACAGGGCTACACATAGAGACAAATAACCATTCACTCTCACATTCACACCTACGAGCAATTTAGAGTGTCCAATTGGCCTAATCCCCAAATCTGTATGTTTTTGGACTGTGGGAGGAAGCCTGAGATCCTGGAGAAAACCCATGCACATACAAGGAGACGATGAAAACTCACTACCGAATTAAGTTAACCTAAAGCTTTTATTTCTCTAAATGCATTTTAAGCGGTATCATGGTGTTTTTCACTCACAGCAAACAGAAATGGGATGAGGAGGACTTTGAAGGCGAAATGGAGGAAGACTTTGATGATGATCTCAGAGAGGAAGGTCTGCCAACAGGCCATGATGCTGTGGCCCCCGGGAAAGGCATCCTCCTGTTGCCCCACCGCCAGCTCCACCCTCACACTCAGCTACTGAAGGCTCGCTCCAGTGTGGACCAGGAATCCCGGATTGCTATCCTGCCTCCCCACTCCACACACAGCCATCTCGGTGGACAAGACCATGGAGAATGGACCTATGAGGAACAGTTCAGACAGGTAGGATCTCTTTGTGTCCCTGCTTTTATAGATTTAGTTAGTTCTTTTTGAAGGTCATCTTGTTTTTGAATATGTCGTGACGGACTCTAGATTTTAAATCAAGACTAGTCAGGACTACAACTGATGTATTTGTATGTATCATATTATGATCAGATGGTAATAATTCTATTTTTAAATGCAGCCACAAACGTTAGTAGTTGGAATGTTTTGTTGCCGATTACAGCTGCTACTCCTCCCAGCTCCAATTACACAGAGTAAAAGGTAAATTTATGAAAACGAGGAGAAGCTGCGTTTGCCTGGGTTAGGAGATGCTGCCAAGTTGTCTCCTTTTTAAAGTTTTCATTCCTTTTTCGGACATTGCAATATGAGATGCGTTATAAATTGATATTTTAAAAATGAAATTGAATAAAAATATAGCGCATTGGTCTCAGTGTGGTCTTGAATTCACCACTGTCCTGCAGGAGCAGTGATCACTTGTAGGGCTGCAGCTATCGAATATTCCATCGATTCATCAAGTAATTGGATAAAACATACTTTTATCATAGTCCTCCTATTACTTTCGCTTTGCTGCGTTTGCTCATGTTCGCTGTATTCACTGTTTTCCGTCCCAGCGTCTGCCATTCTGTACAGCTAAACTGTCCACACGTTACCCAAAGCCCGCTTCCATCTTCTTCCGCTTTGTAGGGGCCACATAGCCTGTGACGTAAGCACGTTGTATCCAACTAAAAAGAATCCGTGCGAAACGTGAGCTTTAAATTTAATTAAACGAGGCTTTGAGGCAGAGAATCATGATCAGCTTGATCATTTTTTTGTAAACAAGTTACTCGAGTTACTCAAGGAATCGTTGCAGCCCTAATCATTTGTTGCACTCTTGTTGGAGGATTATGTGTGAAGTGACAGCTACTGAATATTCTGTATTGTTGTGGTTGTGCGTGTTTGAAATAGAAGATAATTTCTCTTATGTCGTCTGCTTATAGTCTGATTGGCTAAATCATGTCTGATGTCAGCTGCTTCCTCACGCTGAGTCGGAAATGCTGGTTGTTAAGGAGAGAACCACATTTGTCCTTCACACCCCTCTCATCAAAACTGCTCCTTTTACAGCATCAGATGAGTTCATGTTATCAGGGAGCGAAACTAACATCCAAATGTTCAGTATAATAGCCGCAATCCAAATGTTCAATATACTGTAAGATGAGGCTTTAAAGTTGAATTTTGCCACTTGCAGGGAATGGTACTTGTGTTTCTCAGTGGTACTTCTTTTTTTTTGCCTTCAGAACAGTACTGTGGCCTAAAAGGAAAGAAATAGTTGTTTCCTGTCATGAACAGGACTAACATCTGAGGAAGAGAGGCTGAGGGCAACTGCAAGAAGAGGGGGGAGGGGTCTGGGTGCTTTTTAAGTGCTTTACCATGCTGGCGTTTACTGTAAACATGCTCATAGACTGGATATTATGAGGGAGGCCTCAGTTAAATAAGACAGGCTGTTTACATAAAGAGATTTATATCTGTCAACCGTCAAATTCAGATGGTGGAAGAGTGAGGAACGTTGGAAAATAATGTTTAGTTGTTGATTTCTTTGTATTTTCTGTCTTGTTTGCTACACACAGTGATGCCACCTTAAATTATAGCTGCAACAAATTGATTTCTCCCATTTCCTTTGGATCAGAACAGAAAACCTTTCTTCTTCTAAAGAAAGAGAAGGTAAAACACCTGGTACTAAATTTTGTCCTGAATGAGCCGTTTAAAAGTGGACATAATCGCTGTAGGTGTCCATGTCTGCCTTCTGAGTGATCCCTCAGAGTGACTCAGCATGTGACCACAAAATGTGAGTCAGTAAGCAAGACAACATGTTTCGTATTTATTGTGTTGTTTTTCCTCCTCTCTGATGTTTAACAGAAGACTGGCTGGCTGTTATGTCCCTCATTATATTCAGTCACTGTGTGACTTCTTGTCAGATTATATTATGTAACTATGTTATGACACTGACGATCTTTCTTGTAATAGAGATTATAATCTCATTGAGACTTTTACCCAGTTAAAAAGAGGACATATTACATGTAATACTGTATAATTATTATAATATTAATTTTATATTTACACAAATGTAAAGTAAGAACATTGAGCTGTATAAGATTATTTCATCAGTGAGACTCTTAAACTAGTACTTGCTGAAACATAAAATTTCATGCAAATGCAGTTTATATGACTTAACGGCTGCCACTATTGCAATGCACACATGTTTGTTGCTCTCATGCTCTCTCATTGTCTCCCACTTTATCCTCCACATGAAGGTCACAAGGGGCTGGAGCCAATCCCAGCTGACATAGTGAAAGGTGGGGTACAACCTAGATAGGTCACCAGACCGTCACAGGGCCAACATACAGAGACAATCAACCACTCACTCTCACATTCACACTTACGGTCAATTTAGAGTGTCCAATCAACCTAATCACCAAAATGCAGGTTTCTGGACCAGGAAAGCCAGAGTACCCGGACAAAACACACACGCAATGTTTGTCACCTTTAGCAATATTTCAAACCTTCAAATGTACCTGACAGTAGAATCAGGAGCTTGTCTTTTGTCAGTGCAGTGCTTACTGATCTCTGAGAAAAGTAAGTTGGTTTAGCAATTGTTTAAAAAAATTCAGGTGTTGTCATTGATGCCTTCAGTAAAGTGCAGTTAAATATAATTCAGTGCGCTGCACATGCTCTACACGTGCTTCATTTTAAAACTCAAATGATTGCTTCTATAATTTAAGGCCTATTTTCAATTACATAGCATTAAGTATATAACGTCCCTAAAACGTCTGTGTTGCTTCTCTAAATAGCTCCCTCTGTAAAGCTTTGTGTGAATGACTTGAATGAATTGATACTTTCAGCAGATGGTGGTTGGTATGCGGGGCAGGAAACACAGGACATTTTTATCATGGTGTGTTAGTTAGCAGTGGACCATCAAAGTATACATTTGCTGTAACTGCTAGTTATATATTCAAACTCAACCAATATCTTGGTTGTGTTACCTCATCCATTGTTTTTTAATACCCATGTCACACCTATAAACCCAGCCTGGTCTCCCAGAAAAACTCTTTTGCTTCTCTGCAAACCATGGGAATTTTGGGCATTTGTACACAAAAGAATGCTTTAATTGTATGTTTTGCCAAATAGCTTCATGCATGTCGACATTTGTCAGAATGTAGAGTCATCAGTGGTGGCATGTAACGCTAATGAACAAGTCATGCATCAAACTGTGAATCACAGTTAGAGAAGAGAAGAACCATGGGTTGTATCTTTTGCAACGTGTTTTAACACTTTTGTGAGGACATCCTGGTGTGTTTTAATGTTATGTAAAATGTTTTTTATGGTTATTATCATCACACCCTATTTTCAGACAAAAGTTCCATAACCTTTATATCACATTGATATGGACATCTGGTGACATGTAAATAAGTGACTAGGTTGCAATCTCCACAGAGTGAGAAAAAAAAAAACCCAGATTGTCCTTTAAAACCTCCTGTATATTATAAATTGGATGGACACACTTGTGCTTCTTCAAGCACCTTGCTTTATATGAATCCAGGATTTTAGTCCTGCCTATCATTCAGACAGGACTACATTTGCTCATGGATGATTACAGTGATTGGTAATAATTGCTGCTATAGCCTGTAATTAGATTCCTCTGTAATTCTGCTGTGTCTGCAGTGTGTATTGTAAAAACGAACGGCCTCTTGCAATGAGTATGGTCTGTCCCTTGGTAATTCCTAACCCCATGCAAATCAAAATCTGTGATTTTAACCATAATTTATATTTAGTGCGGGCCATTTTTTCTTTGCTTCTTCATTTTTCTCCTGAACCTGCCATTTGTGGTTTCTCCTTGTTATTTGGAAAAGAGAGAATAGATCTACAGACTAGTTTTTTATGCATTTTCAGAGCAAGCTTTCAATTTTCCTTTGCTTAATAAGGAGGTTTCACAACATTTAGAAAAAAACAAAACAATTACAAGTACATCATCACTGCATGATAGCAGGTCACTGTAGTGTCCAGTCTGCACTGAAAATGTAGCTACTACAACCTTGTGCCTTGTAAATATAAATATAATAGTTATATATGACACCTTTTTTAAAACTGTTTTCAATAAAGCAAACTGAACATAATGTGCAGGATCACACAGGGCTGAATCGATTAATTAATTAACTGATTATTAGTTTCAGCTTCTTATGAATATTTCCTGCGTTCTTTGCTTCATAGATTAAGGAAATAATTAAGATGGACTAATTTTGGTTTGTAGACAAAACAAAACATTTGAAAACATCATTTGAAGTTGGTAAAACACTGGTCAACATTATGTTTTTCAACATTATCTGACATTTTATGGACCAAGCGATTACTCGGGATAGTAATCGACAGATTCAGCGACAATGAAAATAATCGTTAGTTGCAGCCCTAGTACCATATTTACTGCAGCTTTTATGCAGCTGCATATGGGTCTGTTGTCAAATGTGTGCTGTCTACATGAAGACACTGAATGCTACATATTTTCTTCAAGATCTCAAGTCTGCATAAAAATGTCAACGTAATTTTGAGTAGAATGAAACCCTATAAACATACAGTTCTGAAGTTTAATTATGTGGAGTGTCTTGGAGAGCTAGGGTTTGGGGAGGAACGGGTTAACACCGTACAGTTTATTTTAGGCAGGTGGGTGGAGGCTGTTGGAATGTGCCTGAGGGAGGGTGATAATGTGGCCACTCGAACCTCAGATCCTCAGCAGAAATCTCGTGAGCCTCTATCAGTCAGCAGCAGCTGGAGCTTCCCCAAACTGTAAACTGCCCTTTTTTAATGTTCATGTCATATCAATAGTATTGTCCAGTTTTATAGGGTCTCAGTGTGGCATGAAGGCCCTAACCCCTGTACCCTTGTACACAAACACATAAGGGTATTTCAAGAAAAAAACTAAAAATTAAAAAAAAAAAAAAGAAGAAGAAGCTGACGTCCTCCTTCTCATGTGTGTGAATATTCTGTAGACTCTCTTACCTTTTGAAAATGACCAAAAAAAAATTAACAGAAGGTTAGTGCTGTAAGAAGAAATGTACAATGCACAGACTTACAAACATGTCCCATTCTAATGTAGTGAATCCATAATTAAGATGTATGAGTAGAGAAAGGGTCCAGTAAAGGTTGTCCATTAAAAAGTCCAGGAGAGTCGATGCATAAATCAACTATGGATTCCTCACACCTACCCAGCTTTAAAGCTAAGGAAATAAAGTAATGGCAAACCCAGCTTTTGTTCCGTTTCCCCCAGGCTTTGTCTGGCTGAGATGTGTCAGCCGAGGCCCAAACTACATGACTGGTGTATCCAACAGTCCCCATCCTCTCTACCCACTTTGCGCTGAAAGGTCAGACTAAATCAAACCGGGAGGTGCTGTCTGTACGGACGTCTGATTACATTGTGGTTTGAAATGAATTAATCAAAATATTCAAGGCGCTTTGCCAGCAGTATCATATCTGCGAGTGGCAGAGCACAGCAGAATTAAATAAAGGCCAAGGATTTATACAGATATCAAATTATGCCAGCATCATTGGATATTTTTGTAACCAAAACTGATGCGTTGCTGGTGGTGTGCCTTTCTCCACTGAGTTATTTCAGTGATACCACGACCATCCTCTTATCCTGACACCCCCAAGCACCCATGTGCTCACACACACACACACACACATTCACACTCATCTGCCTCTTGAAAGACACATATCAGTAACACTTTTGCATTGCACTCTGCAGTTTTATTTTCAGGAAATGTTTATCCTCTGTTTTAGATTAATCGTACAGTGGCTGTTCCCAAGAGAAACCATTCAAATAATGGAAATATTTCATATAAATATTCCAGGGCTACAACAATTAATCCATTATCAAATTAATCACCAGCTATTATTGGTTGGTGTGATTTATTTAAAAACAGAAACAGGTTGTCTGATTTTCACCTTTTAAAATGTTATTTTATTGTTTTCTTTGCTCCTCTATACCAAAGAAGCAAGAATAAAGTATGTCATTTATGGATAAAATGTTTTAGGTTTAGCAAATTTTTTTGCTCAGTGTAATGGCTACCGAGGAATGGAAAAAAAAGATTCTGATACAGGATAAGACATTTTCCATATAAGTGAAATGATGCTTCACAGAATCTGTCAACAAATGAGTCGGTTGATTCTAAAAGTTGATTAGTTGTACTCAATACTAAGGGTTATGAGAAGCAGTGAATCTCAAGTGTTTTCGGTCAGGCCTATCTTTGTCGCGACACCAACCACACATTCAGCCATTTTGTGTTGCCAGTTTATCGCTTACTTGCTGAAAACTTTATGACTAAGATATGAAGGGACAACAAGTTATGATAAACTGTTAGGGTTTTTCCCACCATCATTTTTTACTTAATTTCATCAGACCCTGGCTGTGTCCATCCTCCCCAAACAGTACATTTCTTTGCCTCCAGAGCAGCTCTGTGTCCAATAAATGCCTTGTATAATTACAATCTGCTTTCATTAACATGCGGTGTCTTAAAAATGCTATCTTATTCATCTGAGAAAAATCCCCTCCTCCCCTGACCCCTGTATAAACAATGTCCTCCTAAGGCCAGAAATTGTCCAGAGGCCACGCAGAGCTTTGAAGTCTCCTCTCCCGTGTCTCTGCCGGCTTTAAACACCAGCAGCTGGGCAGATGGAGCCCAGATGGACAGTAAAGCAGGGATGTCTTTAAAAATTCATGGCACTCACCATGATCAGGGTGAATGGGTGAGCTGGCATTAAACATTAAATTGCTCACACACACACACATACACACAGGAGAGGGGGAGGGGGCTGTTAGTGACTACAGGAAGTGTAGCACGTACTAGAGCCAATTGGGAGTGACACTTATTGGGATTGCCGTCAGGTTTCTGCTGATACAGCTGTCTGATAAGTGCTCGTTGGGTTTATATTCCACTGTGAGGTCTTTTGATCTGCCTGAGGGTGGTATAAACAGGTTGGATCATGTCGTTCTGCATTTCCACAGCTGAAGATTTGCCTGTCTGCTCAGACAGGTATTTCAAATTCCTAAACGTCCCTCATGCCTTGTTTTGCACCCACTCTCTCTACCTACTATTGTTGAAGTATAACAGAGTTAAAGGGAAAAAATTTAAACAGTTCCTGTTGAATTACACTTCCTGACTGATCTTAAAGTTCTTTGGCCACCTCTGAGTTACTTAATTGAGCCTAGGCATTAATTCAATAACAGTATACATTGCGTTGTTTTCTATCCGACGTTTAAAAATACAATTTACTGGTTTCTTTAACTTTCACTTAAGAGCAAACATTTTTTTCAACATTGGCTGATATGAAAATGTTTTATTGTGATAACCTTTTCTGGCCATATCAACCAGCCCTATGTTGAATAATGAGCAGGCATTTATTTAACTTTATAAGTTGTACTTGGAGAAAGTGCCGTGTGCTGTGATCTGCACACAGCATGCCATGAAAACAAAGACTGAGGCAGCTTCGGAAGGCTTCCTGTTAAGAGGGACAGTGAGAAGGGGGAAATGGTAGGTGTGACCAAGAGAAGAGGAAAAAGTCAGTGCTTGGCTTTGAACCACTGCCAAGAGGAATGTTCAGTGCATGCTCATTTTGACTGTGACGCACTGTGGAGCACTTGCAATTGTTTCCAACGCTGAGCGTGCAGCATGGAGCTGATGTCAGAAAGTGTACAGCCATGGGGCTTCTGGAAATTGGCAGGCGTTAAGTATGGAGGAGGAGAAGGGGGTTGAAGGAGGAATGTAAACAAAGATTGCGTAAAGGCTGAGGCTTGCTCTTTTTATGTTGCTTTTTGTATTTCATTTAAAGACTATTCTCTTCATTGTTGCACATTTCCTCGTGACCTCTACGGCTTGTCCCTCTAGCCTCCTCCTGATTTTAATTTACCTGAACCTCAATATAGAATAAGGAAGTGATTATTGTGAGCTGGATAGACTCACACAAATGCCTCACATTACTTATTGCCTTATGCCATCATTAGATGTGAATCTTATTTTGGATTGTTCTTTCCTTCTCCACACTTCAAACAAGAGGGTGTGTTTATACTCATGGACAAGAATAAAAATAATTCTCTATATTAAGCATTATAATTCAAATACACAGACAAAACATTTTAAAGAAAAATACAGCACCGATGTATAGTTTGTTGAGGGTATTTTGGCGTGAACTGCTTAAGTGTTAGCTTTAATTGTACCTAATGAACTGAGTGTTGATTGGCAGCAAACAAACTCTTTCTGACAACAATGTGATGAAAGGGGTTAAATTGAACAAAAGCTCTGCATGTGTGACTTCACCTTCACATGTTTTTGAAAAGGTAGAGTGTGTTGAAAGCTTTCATGAAAGAATCAATTAAGAAATGGGTCACACATACATAAAGATTCTTTAGCTACATGTTTTTCAAGGTCTCAGTCGGTCTTTGTCCTGGTGTGGGATGAAACTGGATTGGATCAAAACTATATGTTTTGAAATGTGAGACTACATGTTCAATAGCTCAAACATAATGCAGAGTTAGGCATGTCTATCTGACATGGAATCATAGACGATCCTGTCTGTTTTTGATCCATAGTCTTCCAAAGCACATTTCCCTCTGGTGACAACACTCTAGCTGCCCTTTCTTGTTTGTGTGACAGTAAATGACCATTTTGAAAACTGTTGTTGTGGCAAGGGATTCTGTTCACACTGCAAATACAATAAGTCTCACCAGCATGACACCAGCATGAGCTATTAATTTCACTTGAGATATCCTGACATGTCTTAGCAAGAATACTGTGGGAGTTACTAAGGTTATTCATAATGGCTTTGTTAGGTTTACATTCCACGTCACTAGTGTTTTGCACACTGGGTCAGTGGAAAGCCTAATTAGTTTAGTTACTATAATGACAAACACAAAATAACATTAAAAACTCCCTACTGTTTTTGAGAAGGCGTACGTCCACTGACAGCAAAGTGGAGTAAACTCTATAAAAGCAGCTCAAAGCTATTCTTTTAACACAACAGGCAACAAGCCTCTGGCAAACTGTTATTTTTTTAGAACTTGCTTGAATTTCAGTTTTCAGATACGTCTATGTTGTATTGTTTCACTGAGTAACAGCTGACAGAGAAAACTATTTGTAGTGATCACCCAAACAAATGGAAGGAGAAAAGAGAGAAACTAAATATTCAGTGGAAGATCTGCAACATTAGTGACTTTTTTACATACAAACAATATGTGTACATCTCCACTCTACATCTGCCTGTGCAAATAAGCAAATGTGACTAACGCCCTGGTAATATTTAATGAAGATGGAGATGCATTCACAGACGGTACATTTGATTGGGGACAATGAAGGTAAACTTGAAAATGCAAACAAGAAAAAACTCCTTGGGTTAACCTTTATAGTTGTTCATCTTAGCATCTGATTTGGTGTTCCCGTGTTCCTAAATTCAAATTTAAAGACAGCATATGCAGCTCCAGGCAGGGACAAACCCAGAGGTTGCTTGAGGTCAAACTGTTCTCCTATTGATTGGGGTGGGATTGGCCACATGGCTACAAGCTACAATCTGCCCCCACAGGACCAGATAGACCAGGTGTATTTTTAAGGCCAACCATTGAATTCACTGCCCAACCCATTCATTACTCTAACTGACGTGACACCACCTCCTGTCTGTGAGCACACTGAGGAGCAGCAGTGAAGGAGAATGTTTATACACCAATTCTTGGTGGTCAAATGTGTTGAATGTCTTTAATCGGCATTCACTCCTGGGTCAAATGTTTTTAGTGGGAATGCAAGACTCTGGTGAATTTAAGTCCTTCTTGGTCTACTTCATTTTTGGCAGCGACTCAAATTCCTGCGTCACTTCAGGCAGAACAAGATGCTCATTCATTTTCTATCCATTAGCATAGTTCTTAACAATGTTTCTAAACTTGGAGCAGCTCTTAAGTCTTTTTAATTTAGTCTCCCTTCATTTTATAAAAAAAAATGAATCACCAATGAGTTTGAAAGAGAGACCAGAGTAAAAGATAATAAGTAATAACAACTGAAACATATTTTCCTGTTCCTATTCCTCCGTTGTGTTTTTATTGTTGTTTTTCTTCCTCCCTTGACTCATTTTAGTTTTGATGTGTTTGTGATATATCACTGAACACACAGGTGACGCAGGGGTGAAAAGCTCACCACAGAACAGATCAGCCACTGGTGGGTAAAAAAAATCCTGGACGTAACCAATAATTCTAGTGCAAAAGAGCCAGATTTAATATCTGCCTTCATCCTATTTTGTATCCGGGATGAGACTTCAGACGAAGGTCTGAACCCTCAACCACTCTTATATTTCTGTCTCCATCTTTCTGCCTGGGGACAAAGACCTTATCACAGCATCTGCCCTGGTGCTGAATGAAAAACCTTTTTAACTAATTATATTAGACTTTTTTCCTGCCACTTTGAGGAGAAACTGAAGTAAGTGATAGCACAGTGTCATTAGTTTGGCAGCGTTCTTCCGACACACCATTCCACAACATTTCTGAAATCCTGCCTCACCCATTTCCCCTCATTCAATCTGCTAAGCTTTGGGCAGTCATTGCTGTGATAGTACTCATTAGCAGTGTGGTTAGAATAGATTGCTTGCAGCTACATAAAACTCTCCAGGGTCCTGTGAAAGCTGGCGGCTATTTCTGATTGTTATCCAAATCTACAAGCCATGGCAGCTCATAGTAGCAGGCAGGAATGAAGTGCATGTGATGAGGACAGGATAGTGCTCATTGTGGTTTTATGTCCCGTCTTTATCAACTACTGATTTCCGCCATTTTCACTACAGCAGGGGATACCATATATCCGATTATACCCGACATGAGCTGAACATTAACATCCTCTGGTGCAGACAGTGGCCCAATTTACAGCCTCTAACACCATAAACAAAGAATCTCTGCCAAGATCATTGAACTTCAAGGATATGGGCGACTTTCCCAAGGCGTTATCTGCACCGGGAAAATTCTGCTGTCAGCTGCAATGTAAACCACCTGAGTTTCTAACTCAATCTTCACATTGTTATCACCTGGGTTTCAGGGTGTTGTTCAGAGAAACCAGTGGCCTTGCTCAAGTTAACACATATTGTGTTGGGGATCCGATCACAGGTGGACATGTACATCAAGTCACAGGGGATTCTCCACTCACAACTGAAGTGAGCACGGATCAGGTTCGGCTCTCACCTCCCTCTCTACATGCAAATGTCTTGCCATGAATCAAAGCAGTGTGTAACACTCAAATAAAATTCTATTTTCTGTAGTCTTTTCTATAAAATAAAAAAGTGAATAAAAAAAAATGCAGGAGAAGTGTAAAATAGTTTTGGTTAATTATGATGTGGCCGTTCTTTAATGTGGTCCCTGGAACAATTAGTGTTAACACTGCTAGAAAAATTATCTCAAATGCATCTTCACTGCACTTAAACCTGTTCACTTATGATTGCATTACCCAAGATATAGGTTGTTGTTGCAATGCATCTACATTTTACAGTCTTCCTTGCTTGAGAGCAAAGGCTAGGCATTTTTTTCATCGCGAGCTTGATGACTGTGTGCGTGTGTGGTTGAAAAACATTAGCAAAATGATTAATGACATAAAAACCCCTTTGGTGAAGCATATTGATTGCAGGGACATTGAATTGTCCTTTTAAAGAAGATCCATCTTAAAGATGTGTTGCAAACACACACAACAGGCAATGTTGGCAAACTAATACATCTCTGTTGTATGATTTTATATAGGTTTATTATAAGGTTTTCACATAGATAATTTGATTAAAAAATGAGTATACTTGAATAGGATATGGGATTAAAACAAAGGAAATTAAAATACTCTTGTTTTTTATTGTTTATATAAAACACCAAATACACTAACCATTATTGTAGCTTGTTTTGATAAACCTTAGAGGGAAAGTCATTGGTCAGCTTTTGGTTATAGTTTTGTGTAGACCACATTTGCTAAAATGCACAAGATTCATTTAGATTCCTTTCCTTTACAAGCATTCAAGAATACACATACACAACTCATTACTATATGTAAAATTCAAGATCCTAAAGTATATTTTAAAAGCTGTTGCCAAACCAGTCAGAAATAACTATGTTTAAAAACAAAGACAAAGAAAGGAGTCACATCAGTAATCAAATGATTTTTATGAGCAGAACAAATACTGTGAGAAATCTTTGACAGAGTAATTTGTATTTACAGTCTCAATATAATGATACTGAAAAGAAAAAGACACCCTGCAGCCTCTTGTTAATCCCATGCCGCCACCATGTTGTGTGTTTATTTACTGAGAAACAGAATTTAAATGTCTCACATCCACCTTTTAAAGGAGAATTGAAGACAGTCATTGTTTTTGTGTCTGAAATAGTAAAGGGATTCAGCAGCCGCTCTGTTTATGAACTTGCTGTGATGAGTTTAATCACATAATGGCTTATATTGTCTTAGTATCACATTTATTGCAAATATCATTTGATATTTTCAACTTTTATTTATTATTGTGCACCTATTCAAATGCCTACATCTCTTTAAATGGTTGAATGAATGTATTGCCTTTCCTAGCATTACATAACAGAACATAACTTTACACAACATTTTGTATTTTTGGACTGTTGAACTGAACATATCATATAAAATTAGAGACCTAGAGAAGGAAACTGTGGTGGCCATTTTATCAGTGTTGTGGGACTTTTTATATACTAATAAAAATAAATAATGCATTACAGTTCAAGTAAAATAATTCATATTTGCAGGCTCAGTCTCATCATGTGATGTGGTAATTAAAACACACAAACAACAGAAAGAGTCATGTGTTTTCTGTTTATTCAGTCACTTTTCTTTAATTTGATCCAGTGAACAAGTACCTGTATCATGAGCTGTACACTAGAGCTGGATGCTCAGTCATTTTATGTCGCCACTGACTGTTGTAGATACTTACTGTTGTTTCCACGTATGAAGGCAGGGCATTACGTTGTGCAATCCAAATGTGTGTGTGTGTGTGTGTGTGTGTGTGTATTTTCAGTGATACTGTGTGAGGTGCTGTGCTGGCTGTACATTAATGACATTCATTGAAGAGCGTTGGTCTGGAACAATGCTTGGTTTGAATAAGGCTGATCACGTGTTTGTGAGCTGAATCAAGACCCTCCCTCCTCAAACCCTCTTCCTGTTTGTTGTAGCCTCCCTCCCCCCTTTCAGATATTGTATATGTATATACTGTATATATATTGTGTCTTATTTGCTGGCTTTCTGTTCATGAACTATCTTTGTGAGACAGTGTGCCATCATCATATTAAATTTTTTTAACAGCACGTGTCCCAGGTTACCATGCTTATTTGTGACGCTGACCGATTATGCTGCTGCCCTTGTTCCAGTGCACAAGTGCTAGTGCGAAATTGATTTATGAGATGAAGTGTGTTCACCTCTGTTCCATGAGGGGGTGAAACAACTGCCCCTTTCAGCTTGTTAGTATTTAGGGATGGCAAAATACCTCTTTTCCATGTCCGATACTGATATCACAAACTCGAGTATCCGATTACAGTCCGATACTGTTATTTTAGACTTTTAAACTATGAAGCTGTTAACAACACATTTGTGCCCTCAATTTTAAGCTATTTCAAGAAAGACACAATTATCCAACTGTATAACATAAAGAAGAAATAAACAACAACAACACGAGTCAGCTAAAATACTAATTTTTATTGACATTTTTACAGCCTGTGCATAGTGAAGCATGTGATATAAAGAATTTTTGGATTGTATCAGATTTTACATTTTTATCTGTCCCATATCCGATCCAGTGATTGGACCGATAATGGACCAATACGGAGTATCGTATCGGCTCATCCCTGTTACAGTAGTATTAGGTAGTTTACAGGGAATGTTCTTACCCTCCATTAACTTATATCCAAATATCCGATTCTTTAACCTGACAGTGTTAAATTGTTCTCCTTGGCAGTTCAAAAAGTGTATTGACTGGAATTTTGCCATGTTTTTTTCGCTGTTGTGTTATTCTTCTGTGAAGTGGCTTCTATTATTTCCCTTTTTAAGTCAGCAGGTTGGAATTGTAGTGCATGCGAAGAGTAACCCAGGCCAGCTTCAGTCCAACTCTAATCCGACTAAAGCTACACATGCAGTGGGTACACATCCAGTCACATTATCTGTGGGCCCCTTTACATCTGGCATTAGAATGCATTATCTGTGATCAGATAGTGCCACCTGCATTTACACCTCTTACTAACATGCGTCTCCGGTGTCCACATCAAGATCCAATCACCGTTACCCCCCCCCCCTTACGTCACCTCCCCTTCTGTGTGCTGCCATATCGACAACAACGTTAGCTGCACATGGAGTCGCGCTCTTATATGGACTCCCCTTTGCTTTTCAAAGCAGGAGAAGTCTTCTTCGCCAAGTGGAAAGCTGCATTTCCACCCACATTATTGTTGTGGGTGGAGTGGAGACGCACCGGAGATGCATGGGAGACTCCTCACATTTACACTTCTGCTCAATGTGATTGCAATGCGTCTCCGACCACCTCACGAAGGGGTTTGGCAGACCAGATAATAATCCATCCCTGGGTGTGTTTACACTTGTACTTACAGGTGGTCAGGCGCTAGCCGATTGCAGTCCGACCACAGAAAATGCATTTTAATGTTGGGTGTAAAGGAGGCCTTTGTGTCTTAATCCAGCTCTGAGAAACTTGATGTCTTATAATTCCACCTGGACTAACAGTGTTAAATGTATTTTTAAAGAAAAACTTCATCTAATTATGCCGTAATGTGTTAGCTACCTTACATAAATTAGGGAGAAGCATTTTCCCAACCAAGTCAGGCAGAAGGACATTAAGAAAGTGTATTCATACTGATCTCTCTCATGAGAGGCAATGACTGAAGGACACAGATTAATCTAAAGTTGTGAAACTGGTCCTTCAGCATTGGATTAAAGGAGACCGAGTCTCTGTAACTAGGTTTCTGCTGTCTACAGCCAAAGAACAAAAACGTAAAGAATTAGCTTCAATGAAACACTTGATTAAAAAAACTCAAAGTTATTGCTCTGTGGAAAACAAACTCGGACTATAAATGATGGTTATCAATTACTGTAAGCGCAAGGACTAACTTCAAGATGTATTGACATATTAGTTTGTCTCAGCAAGGTAAATGCAAACACACCAAACTGCCAGTCCTGCAATACACTACACAAAATACTTGACTGTACTATACAGTACATGTACAGTATATAGCATAAAGAAGGAGGTGAAACCTGTCTATAGTCTTCAGGGTGGCCTAAATGTTGGCACACGTGTACATGTAATGCCGCACTGCCACACACACATGTACGGTTGCACAGGAACATATACTGTATGAACACCTGTGTGCTGTGAAGATATCGCACTTCCTCTGAGAAGTCGATTGTAACTAAATGATAATTTTCACTGGAACAAGGTCATCCAAGCTTAAGATTGCAGGAGAATTTCTCACACAGAGCTTTTTTGCATTTTTTGTGTACCTTTTTGAATGTGGATCAGCTTCACCTAAAGGTGATCGTGGTGATTGGCAGGTGTTAAGAGGACATGTAGTAGACGATACCCTGGTCTCCTCACAGTTAAGGTTTTCAGTTGCAAATCCTTTATTATGTGCTATGTGACACTTGACGGCCACTGGCTCACTAACTGCCACTTGTATTCACAGTGGAGAAAACCCCTCCCCTTCAAACACAACAGTATTCCCTACCACCACTGCCGCTGCTTGGATGGCTGCAAAGCTGCAGAAACAGCAACTGCTATTTGGTTACTGATTATTTGGTATATAATGTTTTTGCAGACAGGCTGTCGCTGTCCTACATTACACAGCTAAAGTGGGGATATTTTTTTTTTTTATATAAAATCACTGTATACTGTGTCTTTAATGCTGCCATAGAGCAGAATAAATCATTAACGACCCATATAATCTGCATTCACTGCTATTTCTGAGTGAGTGGTGCATAAAAGACACGACATGTCACATTTTGAAAACCTAGCTGTTTAAGGATTGGTACATTGGTAGTTGTCTCATCAGCTCTGCTGTTCCCTGTTTACTTTAGGGGATTTGGTAAAGGGGTGTTAACTGGCTCCCAGCATTACCAGTTGGCCCAGTTTGAGTCGTTTATCTAGTTTCTTGTTGTTTATCTGAACAACAGAGCTTTAATGCAGGACAGGGCCCCTGCCCCAGTGTACTGACTATAGAAACATATATGAGCCTACAACAGCCACACCCACCTCAGCCTGATAAGGTCTTTACGTAATGTGGCAGGGTGGGTGGTTGCAGCAGTAGGGGAATTATAATGTCATGTTATACAGAGGAGGAAAATAAAGAAATAAACAGATAAAATTCAAGGGACAAATGGAGAAAAGGGGAGAAAAGAGGACAATTAAAATAGGAGCCGTTGGATACTGAGAGGAGAGGAGGAAAACACGGAGGAAATAACAGAAATAAAGACAGACAGGAAAGGAGAGGATATAATGAGTGGTTGGGTGGGTGGCAGTGGTCTTGCTGGTTGGACAGGATCCTGATTGGCTGCCTTTTGGCATGTGAGAAGCTCTGGACAAACAGGCGCCCCACTTCATATCACCCTCTCTTATCTTATTTGTTTTCTGCTAGTTTTGTCTTTAAGGGTGCAGCTAATTATACTTTTATTCATCTTTTAATCTGCTGGTATTGTTCCGGATTATTTGAATAAACTCTTGGTATATAAACTGCCAGAAAATAGTGGGAAAAAAGCTTGTTATAGTTTATTCCGTTTTCATTGAAATCAAAAGTGGGATCATCATTAGTTCTCCCAGTTCTTTGTCCAGTCTCTCCAAATGAGCCTGCTTCCTCACATTTCACATGAGCCCGAAGGGGAAAAATGATCTGAAGTCAATCCTACCTGTAGTTTTAACAAGTTGCAGTAATATACCAGTTAGTTGCAGCTGCACCCTGAAGACAGCATGGCCTCTGCTGGAGGCAGGGATAACTCGGACACAACAGCTGAAGTGGAAAATGCTGAACTCACTGGTGTGGCAATATTGTTTTAATCTGCTGTTAAGGAGTACAGGCTGCAGTTCAAAGAGGACTCAGTAGATGGCAAGAAGGAGTGATCTCTGAACCAGTTTCTCGGTTAAATAACTTTGTATTTGATCATATGAGTTTAGTGCGGTGCATTCCCACACGACCATGTATCATTTTAAAGAAGAATTTGAGATGAAAATGAAAAAAACAATGATCTTAAGGTTATTACAAATCAAGGCTGCACTGTGTAATTTATTGTGCTTTTTGTTGTTGATGATGTTATTATTCTGTTTCCGTTTGCCTTCATGAACAGAACCAATGTGATCAAACATGATTTGGATATTTGAAAATAGGCTCTGTTTATACACACTGTCAGATCATGCAGTACAGTTTTAAAAATTGTTTTCAATAGCTATTTCTTTTTCTTTTTTCTCTGATAATTGAAGAGATCCATGCAATGGCCTCCTTGTTTCTACAGCACAGCAATCATGCCACTGGGGAGATATTTGTGTGTGTTTAGGACAGAGAGAGGAATAGAGGAGCAATAAAGCAAGATTGGGGGATGGGAGTTAATAGGGGGTGGGGTTGATTTCCAAGATTTATGGCGTGGCACTTCAAGAAATGCATGCATCCTGTAATTAAAACTCCCCTTGCCTCCAGCAGTGCCATACATTATTGGCATCCCCCACCACCCCATCCACTACAGCCCATTTCAGTTCAACAGTCCCACCCCTCAGCTCCCCCTTACCTACGATAATAAGATCATATAGCAGCTTGACATCACTAATGAGGGCTGAATGCCACAGTAAGGTTAGCGGTCACAAGCCTCTACTGTCACCATCCCACCACACATCAGCTGGACGAGCCTTTCATTTTGATTTTCTCAGAGCCGGTGATAAAGCAAACACAGGCATCTTTCAGAAATGTGACAGCAGTTTGCTGACTGCTGAACCTGTCACTGGGCAGGAGAAGGTGTGTTAATCCCTTTCATTGATATGTTGGCAAAGTAGGTTAGTGCTGAGGAATTAAAGTCAACATTAATCCCAATATGCAAATTCCAAATGCCAAATGAACATATAGCTTCTTTTTGTTTTTCGAGAGTCTTGTTTGTGGAAGATTTTAGCACGACGTACAGATTGATCACCGGTCACAGGATGATCAGTAAAATATCTAAATATAGAACAAAGCTGTAACATTTAATTAATTAATGGAAAAACCAGGAAACGATTTAGAAGGATTTTGAATTGGCATGGGTTAATTGTTGATTGCTATATTTCATTTTTAGAATTTAAGTTTGGCAGTTTTTCTCGAATTTAAATGAAATATGGTAGGGCCCAATATGTTAGGGCCCATATACATATCAGCTTTATATCCACGTGTTTTGAAAGCCATATAAAGCACACTTCCACAAACACAGGGTGATATCTTGAAGTATCTATTGAGCCTGAGCAACAAACACACACACACACACACACACACACATATTCACAAGAAGACACAAAACTAAAAACATTATATCACAGAAACTAAATTGGAGCAAGTCAGACTTAAGAAATGTGTAAAACTATTAAAAGAACGGTTGCTGATTCAGATGTTGATTGTTTTATTGTCATTTCAGCTTTTGCTTTTATTGATTTTTCTATCAGTTATGTGTTGAGCTGAACGGTTTCCTGTGTTGTGATGTTTGCTCTCCATTGTGTGTACAACTCTTTATGTGCCTGTGTGTTAGTGTACAACATGACGATCAGTGATGGCCTGGCCTGCTGGCTAAGAGCTGTTGTGACCTCGGTTCTCTATTCTCTTTGGTTTTGTTAGGTGGCACTCGGGTACATTGTGTTTCAAAATCATTGTCGATAACAATTGTGTAAACTGCGTGACCTCAAACAGATGAAGTGTGTCATTGTATGTAGCTGTTGCTCAGAATATAAATGAGAAAAGTCCACATGTTGTTGACACATGACTAGAAATACTACATTCAGTGAGAGATTTTACTATCACACAGCAAACTTTGCTGGAAAAACAACCACCGACTCAATGGTCTCAGTGTTATCCCTGTTTTGGTGCCCCACTTTTACTGCTAATTTTCACTGAACTTTCCTTGTGCCTTGTTAACAGCTGGACTAACATCAGGTTCTCATCAGGCCAGACTGGTCACTGCGTTTCTCTAGTTCCCTTTCTTCCTGTGATCAGAAGAAGGCAGCTTTCTTATGGCTGATCCTCTTGTTTGTATTTACATTTTCAGTTTTTTCATGAAGGGAATCTGCTCAAGTTTACCATATCGGCTTTGTGTCCATAGGCAACTGATGAGCAACTGGAATCACTGAAACTTCTCTCTTGCACTTGCTTTTGCTGTTGCAATCTTCTTGTGTTTGTTTTTGTAACTTTACGATGACTTTTATTTTCTTCCCTTAGTCCCCCTGGCCTGGTCCATTCTGTTTCTGTGACTATATACATTGTTCATTGTTTGTATATTTGTTCCAAAAAAGCTTTATTTAAAAATGCACAGGCCTGGCACATACAGTTGTTTGGGGTTTCGTATGGATAGAGATGGTTCTTGAAACAATGGCATTTTATGGAAGACCCTTTAAGAATGAAAAAGAAAATGACTGAATAGGGAAAGTTCTGTTTCCGTGTGGATAAGGCCTTAGACACTGTACTCATCTTGCTGTTGCACATTTTACTGCTGGTTATCACAGTGCCAGCACTGATGGGTTTTTTTAACAGTAATTTAGTGTGCTGGTTTAGGTATTCTTGCGTCAGATCTCACATTCTGTGACAGATACATACAAATTTGAATTGTCCTCATTCATCTCCCTCTTCCTCTGTGCAGTTGTATGAACTGGATGGAGACCCAAAAAGAAAGGAGTTTTTGGATGACCTCTTCAGCTTCATGCAAAAACGAGGTATGTAACAGTGCATGAATGCAGCACAAACACCCTATCAGTATAAAACAGATGCTCCCACGTAATGAAATGCTCTATATTCAAAATAGCTGTTGCGTTTTCAAATATTCCAATATTTGAATTTCAGCAGAAAAGTGACAGGGTTATGGTAGATGTCTCCTGTTGGTATCACACAGATGCTTTTAATAGTTGGTAAAGTGATCATCTGCTCATATCGCTGTCGTTCTGACATACAACACAGTGTCTTTCTTCTCATCTTTCACTCACATGGGTTTAGAGACGATTACTCTGTACTTGTGCAGCCCCTCGTTGTTCCCAGGCTATAACTAGAGGGAACACGCTGTATGACTGCTTGGGAATGGCTTACTTTAACTTCCAGTCCTGCTCTCCCTGACCTCGTGGCCCTGCCTGCACTTCCAGCAACACATACATTCACTCTTCTTCTTCTTGTTAGGACACTGCATTGACTTCATTTCATTTAGACAGGGTAACCAAAGCCTTACTCCTAGTCCTAACCTTAACCATAATCTAAAATATGCACCTAACCACAATTGTCAGGAATTGTGTTCTGCTTCAGTAGAACCAGGCTTTGGTCCTCATGAGGACGTTTGGTTAGGGTTAGGGTTCTCACACACACAGAAACACTGACCCTGCTACCATGAAGGCTCTTCTCACTGCTGATGCAATCAATGGCAAAACTGGAAACTTAAACAAAGTTTATTGTATTATCCATTAATTATTAGTTGTTATACAAATTATACAATTTGTATAATGACAATCTGTATTATTTATTCGGGAAATGAACATCCATTTGCTCAAAAGGGAAGATTCTTTTGTAAATGCTAAGAAAAACTTGATTTTTCATGCTTGATTTATTCAGATCGGAGGGTGGGAAATGACAGGCGTGTGCTTTAACCTGAAAAACCAGTAGTGGATATTTACATTTTCAGAGCCAAGGGGCAGGTCTACTAAGTCATGTGCAAGAATCTGACAGTGCCATCTGCAGGCCACATTGATAAGTAATGCATTACCCTGTAAAATGCAAATCATGGCTTCATTGTATGTTACTTGGCCTGAGGACTGTATTTAGGACCAGTCTTTATTACCCTTGACAGGTTATGTAAACTGGACAAAGACTAAACACACAACATGTTTAAATATTGTGTTCTGTCAATATGCTGTAAGAGAATAGAATTTGGTGTTTAATTAATTAAATAATACATTTATTCAGAGATGTGTTAGTGGAGTCAATCTGTAAAAAGTTTCCCTTGCCCTAATTCAAAACCTGTATGTGTTTTATGTCATACAACCTCCAAACTCAGTGTACTGCTACGTTTAGAGCTGTTGTTTTTTTGATTATGTTGTCAATTGTCTTAACTGGTTTTATTAATTTGCCATGTTTTTAAAGTAAAAAAAACAACATTTTTTACACTGCATGCTGTCTGTTGTCATGCTGTCTGTATTTCCCGTGTGTGTTATTCTAGGAACCCCAGTGAATCGTATTCCCATCATGGCCAAACAGGTCTTGGATCTGTACATGCTCTACAAGCTAGTGACAGAGAAGGGAGGTCTGGTGGAGGTCATCAACAAGAAGCTGTGGAGGGAGATCACCAAGGGACTCAACCTGCCTACCTCAATCACCAGTGCAGCCTTCACCCTTCGCACACAGTCAGTACACACATGCACGCACATTGTGCAGATATTGTTCTTAACACACTGCATTGAGTTCCATTTATTTGAGCAGCCTAAATAAAGTGTCATCCCTAACCTCAACCATAACCAGTTAATCATTAACTCCAACCTTTAATCTTGGCCCTTTAACCTAACCATTTCCTCAGAAATTAGGTTCTGCCTCATAAGGACCAGGTTTTAGTCTCTGTGACACAGGCACACACACAGACGTGTCAGCAGATATATCAGATTTGTACTGTGTAACATAAAGCTGTTGTCTATCACCGTATGTCTTCTACGTTGCGTGAGCAAGAGCTGCTATGCCAGGTATCATGTCATAGAGGCACAAGGTGCTTTTAAAGGGGGCATTCTGCAGTGTAGTGTTCTATTTTTATATAGAAGAGAAACTAAATATGCTAAATATGCTCCTCTTAGATACATGAAGTACCTGTACCCGTATGAATGTGATAAGAGGGGTCTGAGCAACCCCAATGAGCTCCAGGCAGCCATTGACAGTAATCGGCGGGAGGGACGACGACAGAGCTTTGGAAGCTCCCTCTTCACCTACTCGCCCAATGGGACGCCCACCATGCTGTCCTCGCCAAAGCTCCCCACGTCCAGTGTGGGCCTGACAGGGGGCACCAATGGGGCCTCGCTGACTCCCATCCAGAAGATAAAGAAAGGTAAAAATTGTGTAAAATTGTGTATATGTACATAATTAGGGTTATTCTTGTGACATCAAAACTGAAATGACTCATTAAAGATTTTGGTATGTATTCTTATTTTAACATCATGAGCCATGATGTTTGCTGTCAAGAAATTGTTACACGGGTTTAAAGCAGGTTTAAAATTCACAAGGTAGTGTTGTCATAGCAACAAGACCTTAATCCCAAACCTTTTTACCCTAAACATTTTTGTTTAGGGTAATCACAGACAACCTATTTTCAGATACAAATGTCTCAACTACTTGTTGTAATTGTGGTTTAAGATGAGTACATGTAGGTTATTGAGAAACCCTTCTAACCTGTTAATCATACAGGATGAAATTTTGAACGAAATAAACAATTATCCACATATACTTTAGTCTCTGATACTATACGAAGAAAAACTCAAATCATTCTGTTACAAGAAGAACACAGCTTTTTACTTTGACATTAACAGTAAATGTTTTAACAAAACTCATTTAGTACATTGATTGATTGCAATAAAAGCTGCTTGTTTACATGTTTTAGAAAGGTTTCATTATCACAGTAGAAAAATGGTTATCCCTTAAAAGCTTCTCGCACGTCCATTAGGGAGAACTTCACCATTAATGCGCCATTATTTGAGGTCCAACCGCACTGACTGGCAATAACTGATGTAACAGGGATTAAAGTGTTGAAACAGAGGAAACTTTTTGGAGCTTAATGTAGAACAAATGGTAACTGTAAAAATAAAAGTACACATAAAACAAGACATGAATCTATGGCCCCAGTGCATGCAGGAAGAAATTCCCACCACACCCAACTTCAATCACAGGACCAGTACTCCTCCAGTAATATACATGTAAATGCGAATCACAGCTTGAACAAGTTAAACCACAAATCCCGTCTCAATAGAATTTTCCAAAGGAAGGTCTCCCTTTTTAATTGATTGCAAAAATTGATCTCTGTTGTCACAGATTATCTCAAATAATCAGTTCACAAAATAGCCAATAGCAGGTAAAATAAATAAAGACATGGGTATCTTGTAGCATACAATTAAAGGCTCCAGTATCTCTCCAGTACAGTATATATGTGTGAACTGATTATTTGATGAAAACAGCTTTTTCTTGTACTGGTTATTCACCAGACACAAAGCTGTATATAAAATTTTTGTAGAAGTCTCTCAAATGATGTTACACCAGAGGACACATCACCACCAAGATTTTTTTATACTGCTTTTCCTGCAGGTTTACCAAAGATGTACCATATACTGTAGGTGTGCACAATGCTATAAATAACCATCTTTTGTCATTGTCAGAGCACATAGTCGATTTATGAAGCAGCATATTAGGTTGAGCCTGAATTTATCATTCAAATGAAAATCTTCCTGTCTTCTCTGCTTCTGGTTTTCATGATATTTCTCTATTGGGCATTGTAGTGGAGTTCTCCCAGTAACATTATGTGCATGTTAGACCAACTGTGTGTCTAACATAGCAGACATCATACTCATTTCCGCCTTCTGTCTCTCTGTACTGTCTGACCAGAAGAAGAGGGAGGCCATTCACTAACTGGTGTTAGTATGGCTCGTTTGCCAGCAGGAGCCCTGGTGGGTCAGTCAGTGGCTGCTGTGCAGGCAGCGGCAGCCCAGGCAGCGATGGCGGCTCAGGTGGCAGCTCTGGAGCAACTAAGGGACAAACTGGAGGCTGGTGAGCCTCCAGAGAAGAAGATGGCGCTACCAGCTGAGGATCACCACCGACTTCTGCAGAGAGCGCTGCAGCACAACCTGTTGGCCATGACCGCACAGATGCCCATGAACATACGCATCAACAATCAAGGTACCAAACACAAACGGCAGTTTCCCATCAGCCAACATGAGCAGAAGAATACAATCAGTCAGGCATGATTTCCATCAAATCAACTGTGTGATTTCATGACGCAGATGAAAATGTGCATTTAAATTATTCACAACCTTGTGTGGATCTGTTTCTCTACAGGTGTAGAGTTTGTTTTACAGCCCACTTCCTTTTTTCCACTAGGTTCTTTTGTCAAGTATTTTTCTTGTTGCTGTTTTGTCAGCTGAAAAGAGAAAACACTTAAGTATTACTACACAGCATCTGCTGTGGGCATTGTTGTGCATTTTAGATTTCACTTTTATCCCCCAAATTTTTTGTAAGCTGAATTTCACACATTCTCCCTCTTCCTGGCAGTTAGTATCTCAACACTTTCTCATAGTCTTGTAACAAACCACAACACTCAGCAGTAAGGAAGTTACCCATAGTGGGCCTATATGTTGACCTGTTTATCTTATAGAAGCACCTTGTATTCACACCTCCATAGTGAACATGTGTGTGTGTTTTTTTCTTTGTGGGGATTCCCTAATGCAAACATGCACTTTGATCTTATCTTAGCAGAGTTTGTCTGGGTTACTGTCTGACTGTCTGATTAAATATGCAACCTGTTTCTGGTTACTGATAATCCAGGTGACTTCAAAGAAAAGTCTAACAGGACCTGTTTGCAAATTCAAAGTTGCTATTCTGTCAAAAGATTATTGTGAGTCTTAACTTGTTTAATAATTTAAAGAAGATTCAGCATTGGGACAGCGTTAAACAAACACACAAACAAGTGGCAAGTTCAAAGATTTGTCCGCTTCTCTTATGTTATTGTTGAAGAATAGATTCAGATTAAAGACCAAGACGTTTAGGGACTGAGAGTCAAGACCAAGACCAGTGCAGTATATTTTCTTTGTACACCTGTATGTGTACTGTATATAGCAAGGGTAATCAAATTAAATCCTGAGAGGTCCAGATAGACACAATTTCCTCAAGCTGATGTCCGCAACTGTCCACAACTGTCTGAACTGTGGAAATGTCTAGCGGGTTTCTTAAATAAAACGTGTAGACTAAATGAAGTTCTTTAATCTCGTTTTGAATAAAAGTACTCTAGTCTACATTTTGTTTCTCAGATCACACCATATGACATTATTTTACCTCCCTCCTCATCTCATTCTAGAGTGTGAGTCTCACTCACTGTTGTTCACACAAGGAGCTGCCTCTATACTTTACTCTGGGTTTGCTTTTGATATTGTCATTATGTGTGTTTCAACACAGTAGCAAAAAAGCAGGACTTTTTTGACAATAGGTCACGCAAATATCTCACAATATAAGCTTTGTTTGAAAATTAGTGGATACAGGGAACGGAAATGGAAAAGTCCCTTTACTGTGAAACAAAATAGGAAGTGTTTGACTTGTGGCACATGTGAAAGATTGCTCAAATTGACAAATGTGTTTCAAAACATGTCAGTTACCAGTGATTTATGGAAGTAAAGGTCAGGGCCCAATCCAGTCCAGAATTCGCCATAAAGTGACACCTAGTAACGATATGGCATCATCTCCAGTCACAGACACACAATTTCTCCACATCCAATATTAGCTGATACTTACTATTGATACTATTGATATTGGCTGCATGTGAACATAGATCGTCACTATAAAGAGTCATCCAAATAATTCAGTTGTTGTCCTGACCAGTGTTGATTCACAAACCAAAGACTATTCTCAAGACCATGACCAGTCTCCAGTTCCACAACACTAACACAAACTCTGTTATTTGTTTTTCCCTACAACAGACGGCAGGCAGGACTCGGCGCTGAATCTCACCACCAATGGCACAAGCAGCATTAGTATGTCGGTGGAGCTCAACGGCGTCATGTACACGGGTGAGCATTGCTGTCAGGTTACAAACTCTTCTCTTTAGGGTAGTTTTGTAACACCTGTACAGGCATGATAGATGGAAAATAGCTCTGATCCATTTACCGAAATGTTATTAATGTACATAGCTAAGCCAATAAATAAGGACATCAATTAACAATCAATTGCAGTTAATTGCAAGGTCTACCTGTTTCTTCTTATTTCCCCCCTTGCTAAGACAGACCATTTTTCTCTCTCTGCTTCATATCTCAAACAGAAAGTTAAGTCAGACTACTGTGTATTTTTAACTTTAATTTAACTGTGTTACTTTTTTTTCTCTCCAGGTGTTCTTTTTGCTCAGGCAACAGTGGGGTCAGCCTCATCTGGTGCATCTGGATTGTCTGTGTCCAACAATCGTGCCGCCCCTCAGAAGCAGCAGCAGCAGCAGCAGCAGCAACATACACCTACCTCAACCTCCAACAACCTCTTGTCTTAACAAACTCCTTGGCCTTTCCCCTTTATTCTTCTTTTTTTTATTACCACGCTAAGTAAAGCCAAAAACCAACCTCATTTTCTATGTTGTCTATGCCAAAAAGAGAAGACCCACAAACCTTACAGGAAGACTCAAACTTAGTCTCGGATCACTTGAAGTACACTATCTCAGGTTTTCTCTCACAAACTCACCTCTTTTGTTCTACATAGCCAAAATAATTTTGGAAAACAAATTCCAACTGCGAGTCAGTATCTGCTAAACAATGCACATCTTGTGAATTATTTATTTCTACATAAATGCACAGATTACCAGAGATCAAAAGATAAGGTAATAACTATTAAGGGCAATGCACTGTTTACACATATACACAGCTACTGACTGACAGTAACGTTTTAACCTCTAGGGGAGGAGAGTTTTTTTTTTTATCTTTTGATTGTCATTATTATCATTATTTTTATTCTCTATTGTGTTTATCATTTTAATCTTTAACAATCCTCTCACTGCAGGGAAAGGTATATATATTTAGAATTCTATAAAAAAAAAAAAGAAAATATGAATATTCTCTATTTTTAATCAGAAAAGCTTTAAAGGTATATGTTGTTTCTTCAGGGCATATAACCATGTACCGCTGTGACCTCATTTCATGGAAAAACCTTATAACCTTATTCACACGGCAGCCAGTTTGTATCTCTAAATGGAGGAGTGAGTCTGGTGCACGTGTGCTCTGCTGAAACACAAAATTAGAAATGGCTGGATCACCAATGGATATTGTTGGACCTGGATATTGTTGACGTATGAATATATTCGGTCCATTATTAATCGCTACTAGAGTTTAGGCCACGTAGCTGATGTCCCTGCTGAATTCATGCAGTTGTTGCGGTTGTTCATCCTGAACAGCTAATGATCTAAAATCCTCACCTGTTTGTTGACATAAGGCCAGTTCAATACATATCTATGCCAGTCATGCAGGTATATCGTCAGGTTTAGTGTACAAGTGGCTGCGAAGAATGAACTAAAGCATTTCATTACACGCTGGACTTCCCTCATTGGCGGCAACGTTGACTGTTGCTGTCTGAAGTTCAGACTGTATGTGAATATCTCGTTTTCCGTTGTTCTCAGGTGTTTCTCTGCTCATCGCTTTTGTACTATACCCTGCAGTCACTTTTTATCTTTTCTAATTACTTAGCCTTCTAGTGGAATGATTGTCTTAAGGTCAGATGCATGCATGTGTTTGTAGGCAAAAGTCGTCAGTGCGCAGGAGCACTCTGATTTCCTGTCATGAACTTAAAGAAATGTAGCATCTGCTAAATCCTTGTTATTGTGGAGACACTTGTGACAATCAGGTGTCAGGAGATGCAAACTGAGCTGCAAAAGAAAACCTCTCCTGACAAGTACTTCAGCTCATATCTAATGTTTTGTTGTTTTTATTTTTTTCTTGTATCATAGATTACAGATGCTTTCGCTTTTTGTTTTAGCTTTGTGTTTTTGCATGACTTAGTGCTCTGCCTGATCCAAGTGCTTCTTATCCTGTGCTGTGTCGAGGATCATTTTCCTCTTGAGACGAGCTCGCTGTCTGTCAAAGCAGAGAATGTCTTTTAATGGACTTGATTTTATGGACTGTTTTTAGATGAGTGGTTTAATTGGGGGCTTTTGGTGACATTAAATCAAAGGTAATCGTAGCTGTGGCTGAGCACTTGCGAGCACTGACAGTTGTACTAACAGTGCAGTAAGGTTTGCCACAGCAGAAACACCGTATCACGTGTCACCATATACATAGTAATAGTTGTGCAGTTTTGTAGGTTTTGTAGTCGAATAATCATTCAGCTTTTTGAACTTCAACCTGTCTTACTTCTCTGGACTGTTGGCTGTTAAATTTTGTTACTCATTCTTGACCCCACCCCATGCAAAGCAGCCTCATTCCTAGCAATGTTAGGAAGTAAATCAGGATTAGTGTGTGGGTTCTGTTGTGAGACCTTAAAGCCAGAGCATGAGATGACCAGAGAGTGAACAGTACCTCCATCGAATCAGTTTTATTGTCCTTGTCAAATATCACCAGATGGCTTCCAACACTATGATTCTGGTTCTTTTTCTCGGTGGGAAATAAACCACCAGCTGCTGCACGGACACTGTTCAGTTTAAGATGGAGCTCTTGATGCTCAGAGAGCCAACAACTCCCAATCAAAACCACCATCTGCAGAGGTTGTTCTTCAAGCAGGTTCTCATTGGTTATTTACAATGTAACACTGTGTTACAGGTAATTTTCACTGAGTTGGCAAAAGATCAACCCTTAATCAACATTGTGACAGAAATGAGTCATCTATTTGTGTTAGATATAGAGTATATAAGCTTCCTAAACTAGTCTGTCACTCAAGGCCTATCTTAATGTGTGGCACCGCCTATAGACAAGGGAGGAAGGTATGTTGGTCAACATGAGTTATGCAACAGCACTGGTATTCAGATGCTAAACAATGCACAACTTGTGCAACCAGTCAGTTAAATCCACTAATAATTACAGAACATGTTTGTACCTCACACAGGTACACAGAATAAAAACAAAAAGGAAGCTTCATTGTTTTATGTTAACCCACAGTGGTCATTAAGTATAACTCAGCTTTCAGTTTTGCAACACCAACTGTTGGCTTTGTTTTTAATTAATCTTTGAACCTTTTCAGGCACCTCAGCTTAAGAGTGAGTGAACTGGATGTTTGCTCTTCTACCAGTAAATAAGATCATGTGATACAGCCTAAAGCTCCAGAACAGTCACTGAGAGCAAGTTTTTTTTTTAGCCGTTTGCTATAATTTGCATATTGGTTATATTGATTTATCATGTTCTCACCCCGGAACACGGATGAGTGACCATGGCTGTCACAGGTGGTGCAGCTTAAACTGGTGTTTTATTTGCTTTGCATCAGTGGCACTCAATGTTCTTGTTCATACAAAAGGGTTACACTGAATGTCGATAAATAGGAAATCAGCATACCAGCCAGACAACTAAACTCAGTAACCTTGTCACTCATGACCTTTGAGGACTAATTCAACCAGTGAAACAGAGAGGCACTTGCAGAACTGAAAGTCACATCTGTGCAACATTTTAGCTTTCTGTCAGCAGCCTTTCATGGTGTTAGATAATGCAACACTGGCTGCATTATTACAACTATGATTTTACAGCTACAGCCCTGACACCAAACCACCAAATACATTGTTGACATGGTTAAAATGTAGGAAAGTTGTTCTGTAGCTGTTGCTCTGCAATGTGGCTCAGTCAGAGACCAATCAAACCCCCTTTTGAAATAGTGGCATTTATGAATTTTTGACTCGTATAATGGGCGTTTGATATTGACATTTACAACCCACTTTTAAATATTGTTTAGGTTCTCTGGGTAAGTTTGTTTAAGAGGAACTCGACTCATTTCTGCAATGAAAAATGTAGGTAACAGACCGTGCTTTGTGGCTGCTTCCTGTTTGCGGACAATTGACAGACACTGTACAGATGCAGGAAGTTTAATCTGTCCTCTTTGCATGTGATATACACATTTATCCAAAGCATTATGCAGTGAAATGTAATATATCTTGAAATCTAAGAATGTGACGAAAAACAAAGATGCTGCATATACAAAACAGTTTTACTACGGATCCCTTTTGCATTTGTACTAATTGGCTGGAAATCAATCTGTAAAAACAGAACGTGATTTAAAGGTTGGTTGTGTTTTATTCGAAGCTGCTGTATGTGATATATTACATTGTACATTGTATGTGCTCACGTGAGTCACGTCATACCCTACATTTCCATCCGATTCTGTTTCTGTAAGTGGCAGATGTCATGGCGGCTGGTACTGGCTGACAATCAAATAAAAGCAGGGGTCTGTGACAGAAAACAAAGTTCAATCCATCCACATCGGGAGGCTCAACGTTTCGTGACCTGTGACCCTTTGGCCCCTGAGGAAACACTCAAGCACCTGCCACCTTGAGTGGATCCATGTTTTTAACGTTTATCCATTAATTCAATGGAATGTTTGCATTTGAATAGTGGAGGTACTGCAGCGCTCTCTTTCCGTGTGTGTGTGTGCGCGCAGGGCAGCATCTTCAGTGAAGGCTTGCGTGATATGACAACACAGCATACCCCCCGACACTTCGACATCCCATCATCCACAACCCAGCCCCACTTCTACCTCTAAAATGAAAACCTTTTGCTGCAGGAAAATCAATCATAATGTCGTTGATGCTGGTTTGTAAGTAGTTTTGTTTGACTATGAAAGAGATTGCAAATACCACTGACAATCACCTTTAATCAATCACCATTTTAGCAATGTCAGGGGAAGTGGAGATGTCCACACAGTTCAGAAGCTTCAGGCTTTGTAGTAAGAGCTCCCCCCAGTGGTGTTTTTTTGTTAAGCCGCACAATCAGTTTAGATTTCCTGAATGGATTTTTTTTTTAGGGGTGTATGAACTTTGTGGCAAAATATGACTCAGTTTCAGTGTTCAAGTCTTCATTTACTTCCCGCGTTTCCACAGTTTTCTTCTTGTTGATGTGAAATGGCATTTAGATTGTCAAGAACACTGAAATAATCAATTGAGTTGAGTTTTTTTTTTTTTATGTATTTAAACTAAGCATTAGTTTAATAACACAGTCAGGAAAGAATGACTAACAAGAGGTCCTGTCTTGTCTGTTTCTCTGTATCTGTACTCAGGCAGGTTCCCTGGTATCAGAGGGAGCTGATATTTGATATTTAAAGAAACATTGAGACAGTTTAGCTGTGAAAACTGTGTCAGCCTTAACTCTGTCGTACCACGTGTAAATCCCAAGGTTGTTTGGAATTTTCAGAAGCAGATATTTTTCTGACTACTATCAGCTGCATCTGCGTGTCTGTAGCTGCTTCCTCCCGTTGAACATGCAGATGGTTTTCATTATTAGATTAACACGTGACTTTTCATCTAAGGCTCTTGGCTTTATTCTTCATTTGTCAAAGTTACTTTATTGTTGTCTACTAATGTAGTTAAAAGCTTGGCTTGATGTCAGTAGTCTGCTTTGCCTTTTGTAAAGATCAGAACAATGATTCAGTTAGATTAATTTGCTCAGTGTAGGAAAAAAAAAAAAAAGCATTGTGTTTGTGTGGAGTTTAATCTCCTGGCATTATAAGTAGTAAATCAAGTCCCAAATTCCAGATGTTGGAGCTTCTGATCAGCACAAACTCCCTGTCAAAATGCCATAATCGAAGAACGTCAAAACCTTCCGGTGTTTTATTTTAAAGTCCTGCCGCTTTCGCTCCCACCAGAGCTGTGGCTGAAATGACCTCTAAACCAAAGCACCTTGTGCGGAGATTTTAGTCCGACTGCTGTTCCCACACACTGCAGACGTGAACGTTTTGCCATAACATTTACGGGTTACGGTGTTCATGGGTTTGGGGGCTTTTGACTGGACTTTACCACTGAGTTCCCCTTCATCAAGGAGACTGTGGTGAAGGGAAAATTAAGTTGATAAGGAAATAACAAGATGCCTTCTGCAATGACAATTATTGTATGAATTACCCTGTACTGCTAAGATTCATTAAGTAAATTATTTCTGAAATACGGCCCTGTTGCATATCATGTTTATCTTATTTTGTTTTTGCTGTCTTTTTTTGTTTGTTTTGTTTGATATGCTATAGAAACCGTGGAACACAGAGATTACATTTAGAGATTTATTATTATAATGATAATCATGATGATAAATGTAATTATTTTAGGGAAGTGCACGTGTACGTGCGTGTGTGTGTGTGGGTGGGCTTCACGTGTCTCGTGTCAACTTCAGAAAGGAAACAAAAGCTCTGTCTTTTGTCTCTGACAATTTCTCAGGAAAATCTACCTCTGCCTCCAGTTTGATGCATTTAACCCAGTGGGCACTCGTGTTACATTGTAGTGCGTATATACACACACACAGACAGAAGGCAGGAGGACAAACACCAGGGTCCCAAATGTTCTAGAACATACCAGAATACCAGTTTCTGGGGTTAGATATAAACATAGTGTCCCATTTACACACATGGGATTGTACTGAGGATACCAAAAGCCTCAGAGGAAACTTTTCACCCTGGTTAATTTTGGACACAACGACGGCTTCCTCTCTGTCTCTCTGCTTCTCTCTGTGTTACATCTGTGTGACACTTATTTAAGCACCAACAACAGGTAACCTCGCGCTCAGCAGTTAAATACTACTAGTGCTATGACAAATACTGCTTCTAGTACCACTGATAGTTCAAGCAAGTCATTTTGGTTTCAGTCTGTTATTGTAAGGTGTGTTTATTCCTCCTTTTTCTATATACAATTACATTTTTATGATGAGTGGGATGTTTCCTTGTAACCACATGAACAGTAAAGTGGAGGCAGGCAATGCAACTGTTTTCTCTTTTTTTTTCCTTTTCGTTTTTTTGTTTTTTGTTTTGTTTTTTTTTTTTTGAAGGGTGAAGAGCTGTTCTTCTGCACATATATTACTCAATATGTGTTTGTGTGAATACTTTTATTTTGAATCTGAAATTAATAAAATTTCACCTTTCCTAAATGTCAGCAGAGCTTTGTGGGAATTTTTAATCATCAATCTTAAAGCTGTGGTGTGTGACTTTCTCAATATAAGCAAATGTCTGTTACACTGAAACCATTGTCAAATGGGTTTACACAGTGCTGAGTAAGTCTGTCGGCTCCACACGACTGTCTGTGTTTCTCCTTACAGCTGTGTTTTGTTTTTCGTGTCTCTGGTGACACAGGGTGATGGATGGAGGAATGGCGGAAGCATAACAGCTACACTAGTAAAGTGAGATGGCAGCCAAGTAAAGGCTAAAGAATCGGCCTTGGCTCTCGGAAACATGAGTGAGCTTTGATTTCAGTATACTCCAAAAAGCCCAAAATGAAAATTAGATTAGATTTAACTTAATTGTCATTGTACGTGTCACAAGTACGAGGCGATGAAATGCAGATTGCATCTAACCAGAAGTGCGTAAGCAGTAACGGAATAAAAGTAATATATATGTATACACAGAAAGTGCAGGCATATAGTATATGTGTGCATGGATGTCTGTAACTATTTGATAACTATAATTTATTCATTTTATTTATACATGAATATATAAATGACTGTTTACATGTTAATAAGCCAAAAATAATAAAAGTAATTCTGTAATTCAGTATCTCTAATATGGGTTATCAAGTATTCAAACCTAAAATTGGGGGGTTTGGTCAAAAGTAGCATTTAAATAAAAATGTCTTCATTTGCTTCCTAGTGGAATGTAGCATTATTTTAATCTTATTTTGAACCTAGGTTTTAACTCAGCATTAGAAATTTGTTGTTTAGTGATTTTTGTTTCGATCTTGATTAAAAATGGCATTTTTAAGCTGTTGTTATTTTTATTATTGTTTATGTTTTAATTAGATATTGAGTCCAGGACTGAAATTTAAAATGGTTGTGTTATGTATACCATGATATTGCATTTGTTTATTTACTTTTACGATGTTGACCACAACTGATTTGCATTCAGGATTCTTGTGGCGCTCACATCAACAGTAATCGAATCGAATGCTCGGCCTGCAACGTGACTCGCGTCTCACGTTGACTCAAGCACCGCCCAGGAACGGTGTCCGCAGTGGTGAACCTATCACACCCCGGCAGATTTAAACTCACTGGGTGATTCGGGAAGGGTCGCGACTGAGCGGGGTGGGCGGAGTCAACTACTAGAACTACTGAACCCAGTCTGGTATGGTGGAAATAAAAAAAAAAAAAAAGAAAACATTGAACTCAAGGTGAGGAAGTCGCAGCGGAGTTTTTGGCAATTTGTATGTTTACAGTCTCCGCATAAAGAAGGAAAATGAGACTCCGGTCTCAACGAACGGTTACACCATGTTTGGAGACGCCAAAGAGACGCAAGAGTATCAAAGCGACGCCGAGACGGAAGCGCCTGTCGGTCACCGAGAGCCCGATTCAAACCAAGGTAATGAACGTAATGAAGGTTATGGTTTCTCTCTGACGACAGTTTTGTAATGCCCTTGTCCGTGGAATCAGTCACCGCTTCGGGAGCCCAAAGAGTTGCATGGCTGTCGTGACGCTAGTTAACTGGATGGCGTTAGCCGATGTTCCCGAAACAAAACAATGGCTGCTAAGCTAACGTTAGCTCGCCGTTGTTGCGGATGATCGGCGTGGCCTCGTAACTTCACCGATTCAGTGATCACGTTACACCCGCCGTTATTTGGATTTAGTAAGATATATATATATATATATAAAGTAATGCTGAAAATTTGGATGGTAGTGATGTGATATTCAGTAAAATGACAAATACATGTGCCTGTAGTCTCTGTTGTCAAGAACTATTGTATCTATTAATTCGATTCTTATCAACTTTGTCTTGGCAGTCGCACTTAGCATTTAATTGGAGCTGCAACTAACGACTATTTTCATAATCGATTAATCTGTCGATTATTTTCCCGATTACTCGTCTATTTGCTTGGTCCATAACATGTTGATCGTTGTTCACCAAACCCGGAAACGAATTTCTCGTTTTGTCCACAAAGCAAAATAATTAAGTTTGGATTATTTCTTTGTAATATGGAGCAAAGAAACCAGTAAAGAATTAAGAAATCAGATTATCAAAATAGTAGACGATTACTTTATTAATCGATTTAATGAGCGATACATCGAATAATCATTGCAGCCCCACATTTTATTAGAATTTGCACACATGTATGTTTAATTTGAGGAACTGGTTAAGTTTAGAGTGGTCAGGTTAAGTTAGGGTTAGACATTAACTGGTTATGGTTAAGGTCAGAGATAATGCTTTTGTTTAGACTGGCCAAATGAATGGAGGTCACTACACTGTCCTAAGGAGAGAATCTGTACAAACCTGTGTGTGTACACTTGTTTTTGGTACTACCCAGGGGACCCGTTTTGGTTTGAATGCTGACCACAGCCTGGCCCTTGAGAGAATGAACCTCATTTCTGAATGGTTATTCCTCCAGGTTGCAGAGAGTTGCAGATACATGTGACCATTGCTCTTATGTTTGGCCTACTCTGCTGATTATTTTCTGAATATATGTTTAGTCTATATGCTCTCAGAGGGATAACATTTGTGTTCTTTTCACTTCAGTATAGGTCAAAGAAAAACTGAAAAGTTACAGGAAGTTTTGTGCACCTGTTGCTGGAAAATTGACTTAATTAACAGTAGTCATTTGTTTTACTGGAGATAAATTTATCAACTGATCACTGCAGCTCTGTTCCAGACTAGTAAGTGAAATGTTGGAAAACAGTAAAACTGTTTAATAAAAACACTTCAAAAGCCAAATAAATGCTTTATGTTTTCTCTGACGGATGTAACCAGTATAAAAGAGTATATTCTCATACTGGAAAATAGCTGCAGATTTTATTATTATTATTTTTTTTTTAATTTTGTTAACTGGCTAAATGCTTGCATCTCTATTTGAAGAATTTATGATTTGGGTGATGAGCAAGTTTTATTTTTACTTGGACAATGACTGTGCTTTTTTAATTATTTTTCTAATTATTGTAACTTGTGTCTCTAAATTAGAGAAGAGTGTACTGTACAAAATACCAAACCCATTCAGCTCTGGAATAGCGAGGTTCACACTGTTTACTGCTGTGATTTGATGTCTTACTAGAGTTTTTAAACCAGAGCTGTAAATCCACCATTTGCACAGGAGAGATGGTTACAGTAAAAGTGCATCACCTGGACACAGGCTATTTATATGTAGACATGAGCATATGTTACTTACTCACTTGTTTGGTGTATTGTTCACTCTTATGTACTTTCCTTTTAATATGACCATTGCGTTGCTAGGAGCATCTTTTCTCTGCAGAGTGTCTTTTTTGCGTTAAAACAAAAGTTATGGGATTTCTTCAGCGCATCTCTAACAGTTGTGATAATAAGGTGTCTTAAATGCCACAACATTTATTTCCCAAAATGGGATATTTGGTTATTGCAGTTTGATATATTTTGAGTGTTTTTGTCTTAAAGCTCTCACTCATCTTCTACCACTTTATTCTCCACATTTCAGTTAAATGATGTTCATAATGATAACAATAAAGTATTGCAGTTTTTTATGGTATGTCCTGCCTAACTTTTAATTTGAACATAATAATACTGGTTTAAAAAAAATAAGTCATTACAGTTTGTCCGAATACCGTGGTGAAAATTAACCAAGTCGTTCTTTTTTCTTTTTTTTTTCCTTACTGTTTAGGATGAAGAGAATTTGGCTAATGAATCCCACTACTCAGATGATGAAGTTCCTACAATGACGAGGCGCCGGCTGCCGCGTCGCCGGGCAAGGAAGAGAGCAGTTGCTGTTGACAACAGAGAAACGGGTGTGTTCAGCAGCGTTCAGTTATTCTGTCCTGAACCTAAACTCTTAACATATTTCTGCCTTTGTTTATGTTTATCGGATTGATCATCCTCCTGTTTAGATATGGGCTTCAAGACTCCGATCAGGTCCATCATGCGACACCAGCGCGTGCTAACTGAGTTTAACTCAGAATCTCCACCCAACTCAACGGCCAGAAACATCTACTCACCCATCGTACGTTTCCTCACACCCAGCAAAGAGAGTAAGTGCAGTTGTTTATTGAAGGAGTTTAAACCAGTTAAAGTTCATGAATTTAAGATTTTAAATTGTAAAAGTTGTCCTCATCGACACAAACTACTTGTTTATCCACTTTTGATAAATCCAGTTTTGCCCCAAATCTTCCTGACTAGTGGCATAAACTGAATCATCAACCTCAATGTAACTGTACCAGAATCTTTTTGGTGGCTTGTGGTCAATTCCCACTTTAAGTGGGAAAAGGAAGAGTGGGAATTTGTTTTATTGGACTTAGGTCAAGGTGTGTGGGGAATTGGTGAACACTGAAATCCAATTAATTGGGTTTCCTTGCTTGCTCGGAAATTAAAACTTGTTTGTTGTTACTGTTTTGTTCTGTTTACGGTTGCAACTTTTTTTATTATTATTATTATTGATTAATCTGTATATTAGTTTCCCAGTTAATCAATTAGTTGTTTGGTCCATAAAATCCCAGAATATGTTAAAATCTGTTAATTGCTGTTTCCCAGACCTTGAAATGATAATGTTCTTTGTCCACAAACAAAAACATTCACTTTCAATGATTTCTTTGGTATATGGAGCAAAAAAAAAAAAACACAACATATTCACACTTATGTAGCTGAAAAATGAGAGGTTGGTTTTGTTATTAAAAACAATACTTGGACGATTAATTGCTATTAAAAACTAATTTATGGTTAATTTAGTAATTGGTCACTAATTTATTAATTGAACAAACGTTGCAGCTCTGGTGCTGATTATAGTTTGTGCGTGTCTTTTTTGCAGATATGAAGGGTGCACGACCTGAAAACAACATTTTGATGAGCCCAGAGCAAGGTGTTTTTGGTTATGGCTCCATTGACCTCCTTGCTGGTGAAGATGATGATGATGTCTTTGATCCGTGAGTCTGTGGCTGCAGATCGTCCCACATAACAAAAAATAATTATGAGTAAACATTTGATAACATGACGTTAATACTGTATAACATACCGTATTGTAGTTCATCTCATTGACTTTAAGATGCTTTCTTCATCACTGAAGGAGCAGTTACAGGCTAATGACTCTAGAAACAGTTCTTTTCTACTCATGTACATGAAAATACAGTGTAAAAATTGGCTGCATTTGTGACTTGAATCACAAGAGTAATAAAGGAACCATTCCTTTCCATAAGACTACCACTGCTAGTACATAATCTCCTTTAATCTCCTGATAACACCAGATTAACCAGGTGCTAAACATAAAATTGATGCATTTGTGTTGTTACTTTTTAAATTGATTTGAATGTTTCAGTTCATTAGAGGATTATGTTTTTCCAGATTTACCTTCATAAAGAACATACCATCACAGTCTCAGCATTCCCAGCCCCGACTCCGAGATATTCCACCGAAGACCCGGAGCTGTCCAGAAGCCACGCTGGTGGTTGACCTGGTGAGTGGGTGGCTCTGTGACTTACTGCTCTTAGCACATTTGAACAATAATTCACATCAACAAATGAACTGAGAGTTGAAGGTTCACCAAAGTACCTTTTTTCCGAATTCTGAAACACAACTCGGTTGTTTTTACATGGGTTCTGTTGCCATGTTGGGTTTGCATGGATAATCAAAGCATTAACCTTTACAGTAATAATAAAATATGCCTACAATAATAATTTATTTCAAGGTATTAATGATGGCCTCTGACATACGCTTGGGTTGATCGACAGAAAGATGTACTAATAATTCACTCTAAGTTATTAATCAACATTAGCAGGATATCGGCGTTTTTTGATGTGGAATGAAATGAGACCTCAAATGACAACAATAATTAAAATCCACAACTACAATAGCAGGACAATGTTGCCTTGGCTAAAGTGGTAAACACACATGTTAGCAGGGTTAGGGCGAGGGTCGAAACACTGCAGCTGTTTATAACCATCTGTGTTTAATCTTTCTCTTGCTCGTCAGCATGTTTTTATTTGCTGTCACATTATTTATAAATTATAGACTGTAGGAGCCATGAGTTAATTATAGTTGTTTTTTTCCATTATATTAAGGTATGTTGATTGTTACATTGCCATTGTTTGCTCTAGTTATGATATTAGCTTGTGATAACATTGGAGAGGGGCATACCAGGTTGCATGTATATGGACGGGGATATCAAATTAGGGGAATCATTTGTTCACTGGGCAGAGAGAGAGCGAGAAAGGGAGAGCTGGATCGGCATATTTTTTTCTTGACCGCTATTTCTTTGATTACTCTGAGTTTCTTTTTTCCACAAAAATAAGCTTTTCACAAGCTTCTTTTTTGTGACAAACGCCACCTGACATTATTCTTTGCTTTGTGGTTAAATGTGACTTGCTATTTTGAAGCAGTGAAAGTGAAAGTACACCAATAATAATAATAAGAGTGGTGTGATTCATGTCCTTCCAGGAGGAGACACTGATGTTCAGCTCTCTGAACGTGATCGAGGACGCAGAGTACACTTTCCTAACTGTGTTCCAGGACCATCAATACAAGGTGACCATTCACTGCCAGTCACAAGCCTGTCTTAGCAAGCAGATAATTTGTAATGGTAAAAAGGTAAACACTCCAACAAGCACAACGAATATGTGGAGAGTGTAACCATTTATTGTATATAAAGATGAATAATGAAACAGTTTGCCAACATTTGTGCGGCATACCCACATTACAAATCATTAAACCAGATTTAAAAAATCAAAGTAATTTTGCAGTATGAAATGTAAAATGGTCAATTTGCAGTTAGTGGACTATTTATCTTGACAAATGTTCATTGTAATGATTTTAAACATTAAGCTCCAATAACTTTTTATTATTGTATTAACCATAAAACATAAAACTATGGAGATAAATTTAATATGATTAAAGACATGTTTTTTTAGTTGATGTTAATTGCAATTTTAATCTTCTGCCTGGGCAGAAATGACATAAAAATAGGATAAACTATTTTATCAATAAAAATATAAACTGACTTTTATTTTGGTATTGAAGTAAATCACGAAATCACTAAATTGTCATCATTATTTTTATTATATTGCTCACCATTGTGTGCCAGACAGAATAGACAAATTATTTTTATGATAAAAATAATGACATTTAAGTTTGTGAAATGCTATGTCTACAGCAGGTGTGGATAATTAAGTAGGAACTGAAGAATAAAATGAAGAATATGTTGATTTACATATTTGTTATGTTCTTTCCTCTTTTCTTGTTTTTAACAGGTGCACATGATCCTGCGTCCACATGTGAAAGAATTTCTGCAGTGCATGGCAAAAGTATATGAGGTACGTGTTAAATAAGCGAGTTAAATCTGAGGTCAAATGAAATTGCCTTGCCATTTATTGTTGTGCGGAACTGGTCCCAGCTGCTGTTTGTGTTCTGTTCCAGCTGTTTGTTTACACGTGTGCAAAGAAGGAATACGCTGAGAAGATACTGGACATCCTGGACCCGCAGAGAAAACTGTTTCGGTATGTGTCTCTTGATGTTTCCTTGCACTTGTATTTCATAAACTCTTAGCGTGGGTTTATCAGCCAGTGAATGTCGTCCTGCCGTTGACCCGTCTGCGGCCAGTTTGGACGATGCTGAGGAGGACCAGATGGCCGCGCCGTTAGTCACTCTGTGTCACCGTGTAATGGATTTATTTGACTGTCACTCAGAGTAAATTAAAATGTGTAGATGTGTCCTTGTCACGGTGAGGAGCACAGTATGAATTACCCTCAGGTTTGTTTTTTGTTTATAAACACAGCTGCTTCTCTGTCAGGTAAACCTGACCTCACGCTGCCCCAGAACAGACTTCTTGGTGGCACTGACTCAACAACATGCTGAAAAAAGACCATTATTCTGCTCCATGTTCTAATAGCATCACATAAACCCAGTAGATTTGTCAGTTGCCTGTTTATGTTGCTTACCTCCTGCTCGTTGATCCCTGGTGACTGTGGAGGCCTCAGAAGGTCACAACCAGTTCGAGACAGCATAATGATCTTTAAAGTGGACATGTATAAATTAATGTCACAGTCAGCACTGATTAATGATGATAACTAAAGACTTACGATGCTCACTGCCATCACCAGTAACCAGCCTGAGACAACGAAGCTCGTCCTCACTGAAAACATTTAATAAATGGAATGGATCAAAGGTGGAACATCTACAATCCAACACGTTTGTCATGAAGTTTGTTGGAAGGAAATTTTCAAAAATGTTTACGTTTACTTAAAATGACTGTTAAATTTATTTTCATTTAGGCATCGTCTGTATCAGGACGATTGTGCCTGTGTCCTCGGCCACTATATCAAAGATCTGAGCATCCTGGGGAGGGATCTCGCCAAGACAGTGGTTCTGGACAATGCACCGCATACATACCCATACCATGTAAGCACTAAGCCTTTGTCATTTCATTCAATTTCAATGGATGAGTGGATGAAATATAGACTGGTAAATTTGAAAATCCCATGTAATAACAGGGACCGTCTCTCATTACTTTGTTACTCTGCATTTGGCATCTAGCCTCATGTCTGCTCAGTCTCAGCTGCCTTTGTGTTTACATACAGTCCCGACACCTATGGGATGTTTCGGAGCCAACTGCTCACTTTCATTCTATTTTCTTTTTTATTTAATTCATTAAATTTATTAGGGGTTGTGCAATTATATTTAGCACTAGAATCCACTTCTAAAACGCGTGTGCCTCTTAGTGTTGCCGTACAAAGCCCTCGCACTTCACTAAAAGTAAAATGCGTCACTCAGTGCAGCTGTACTGACAAATACAGAGAGAGAGTCACGTGCAGCTACAGTAATAGACTGATAGTGTGAACTCATTTGACAAACAGTTTGAATGTAACAGACATTTGCTTATATTCAAAAGTTACAAATTACAGCTTGAAGTGAAATGGCCTTACCAATAAAATAAAATAAAATGTTTCTCTCTCTTAACCAGTGCAGAATTACCAGCTCAGTGATGAGTTTTAATTGCATGTAATCAACAGTGTAACAGTTTTTTTTTTTTTTTTTAGTGTTTTCATGATCCTACTTGTAAACAGAAGCGTTATAAACTTGCAGTTGTCTAATGAAAACAAAATTTACAGAGGTTTCTGGTGTTTTCACAGCTGATGAACACGATTCCCATCAAGAGCTGGTCTGGCGAGGCTGAGGACAGAGAGCTCCTCAAACTTATCCCTTACATGGAGAAACTGTCTGCAGCGGTGCGTCTGTTGTATCCTCACTTTATGTGTTTGTTATACATGCACATTTGGTTTTTCTCAGTTTCATTAAAGTTGAGATGACAACTGATAACCATTTATATTGAGTTCTAAGTTTGTATTTCGCATGAAAACGATTTAGACGATTTCCAGTCTGTGGGGATAATCTCATTTGTATAGGATTTTCCTCATCAAAGGTTATTTGTGGTATTAAAGAATTCATCTGTTATCACGTGGAAGTGTTTTACCTGCACTCCCACAGTTAAAGTGCGCCTGTGAATAAAACAGCTGGTTATCTGCAGCAGCATCTGCTCGCTGTCTTTCCTCCCACGGTTTCATCATTCTGAGCGAATATCTGCTGCTGTGTTTTTTCAGGAGGATTTTCGGGAGGTGCTGAAGAAGAGGAAGGATCACTTCCACCGACTGCTGTCGGAGGACTGACGGGACTTTTACTGCTCTGTGTAAATTTCACAGCTCGTGGTTGCCTCCATTTCCTGCTTTGGCAGTCTATCTGGCATTATCCGACCTGAAGCCCGCTGTGCTGTGTTGTGTGGTGGACGTGCTCACCCTCCTCCGTTCTCCCCGATGACTTAAGAGGACGCCACATCGGCATTTCAAACATGCTGCTGGTCGTTCATCACCCCCAACCTCTTTTCTCCCAAGACTCATTCCACAGAGCAATAAACTGCACCCCACTGTTGGTGTTTATTCACACCGCAAAACTTGAAATATGGTGTTAATAGAAATATTTTTTATTTATTGATTTTGTTTATTGATTATATGGCTGTCATCTCTGTATATTTTAGATAATGATTTTTACAATACAATAAAATCATTGTAATATTAATGGGAGAATGAAACACTTTATTAAAGACACAAAAAGGCCCATACTACACACAGATTTAAAAATGTCAATGTTTAAAAAAGAATAATAGTACAACATATATGCCTCTCGCCCTATGTCAGCTCGAATTAGGCACCAGCGACCCTCAGTGGAGGGTAAAGCGGTAGAAAATGAGTGAGAGTGAGTACAACATATACTATATATGTTACAAATCATTTTAAATTAAGATAAAACTACCACCTTCACCTGTTTACAAACAAAAGCGCCAATGTGTCTACAGCGTGAAATTAAACTTGACTGAGCTAAACTCAGGCTGAGTTAAGGCCTAAATAATACAGTTTTCTGAGGATAATACCTCACCATAATATGTCACATTAAGTCTTTGCATGTTAGTTTTTCTATAGGGAGTGCTATAAAAGGCAGAATATAGAAGGAGGGGCACAGAATGCTGTGAATAAGGCTGCCTTCACTTTGACAGTGCACATGATTAGTTTGTGAGCTTGTCCATACATCTTATGATCCTGTGACTCCATCGGATTAATTATTTGCAATATGGTGATGAGAGTTAATGTCATCACACGTTTTAAGAAATGCACCAGATCACTGGAAAAAAAATCAGGAAATACTGAATGTCTTTCTTCTTAAAGTCATCATGTTGCTTTTATTTGCATCACATTCTTTTTGAGCACTGGTTCTTAACGTTTTTACACCAAGTTGACCCCGTTATCACCGACGTTAAAATACAGTGATGTAAATAAAGAGTGACAAAGTCAGCTACAGACTTTTTGCAGGAGGCAGATTTATTCCCAATAATTGCTCTCTCATCATCATCATCCTCTTCCTCACATATACTTCAAACGCTGGTATAGTGAAATTAGATTAAGATGGAGTGAGAGATAAGGTGACTCTGTTTATTATCAAATGTATTATAATTCCACATTTGTTTCATTTTCTATGCACTCCAGTCACATACTCTGGTGTATACAGTAGAGCGGTATTTCTGATTTTACTCAAAGTACCACCAGAGGAAGTGCACCACAGTTTGAGAACCGTGGGTGTAGAGAATTTGGTGAATAGTGTTTCAGCTCAGTTTAGCGCTGTTATACTTTTGAAGTGAGTGTGTGTGTGTGTGAGCAGAGCAGCAGTTTTGTAAGTGAAATCTGCTGCAGGTCAGACTGAGGAGGAGGAGGATGTTGATGAAGTGAACAGCTGTTAATATCATCGCTGAGGCAACAGTGATACAGCAGAAAGAAACATTATTGAATCAGTGGATTCATACATGTTCCACTGGTCCTCAGGTTTACGAGTTTTAAGTCATAATTCAATTATTTGGATAGAACTGATTGTGATGTGTAAACCACTGTCTACTTTTTTTCTTTTTTTTGTAAAAAGCACAAAAACACGCTGTTTAAACAAAACTCTTCTCTTCCTGTCTAACAGGAAAGCAAACAAACAGACGAGCAAATGGAAAAGTGTTTTTCTTTAAAAAAAAAAAATGTTGGAGTTGCAGTCAGAGGAAGAAGCTGTGTTAACACAGGAATAACTGTATGTATGTATGACCACCTCATTCTACATGTGGCTTTACAATACGTCTCACTTCACGTTTGCTGTGGTGGAACTTTACCAAAAGGCAGTAATGAATATGTGAACATTTCAGCTTCTGCTGAGGAAAAACTAGAGCAGATTTTTGCTACTCGGTAAACAATTTATGTTTTTAAAAATAATTTTAAAAAAAATTAAATTGCTACAAATGTGTCCTGGAAAAACATAATCCAGCATCCTAACAGCCTGGTGTATGAAGGCGTTTTCTCAGCGTGGTGCAGAGTCAAACTGGCCACAAAATTACAAACGGCAGCAACTGAGCTTTGTCTCTGTTTTCCCTGAGGAAATTCATATTCATGTAGGTCTCCCATCAAACATGTTTATGTTTGTTTACAGCAGTTCAAAAGAGGCCAAAAGGTTATTAGCTTTTTAAACATATGTAGTTTTTAAGCACACACACACCCATACATATATATATATATATATATATATATCCATATTCTGGTCTAAACTTCATCATATTATACAGTGTTTTATTACATGTTTATTAATGCGTTACTCTCTGTTATCAGCAGGATAAGGTCGGCCCTGGCATTAATCATCATACAGTTTAATAAACTTCAATTTTAAAAACCATTTTCATGTTACAGTGTTATTGTAATAAAGTCAAGAGTGAGGTGGTGATGACAGCCTGAGTGCGACTATCAGAGCAGTTTAGTCTGAGTGTAAATGTTTACTGTTGTGTTTAGAAAACCTCATGTTGGTGACTGAATGTGGAGGTAAACTCTGAGTGAATGAGTGGGGGCCTCTTCCTCCTCCTCCTCCTCCTCCTCCTCCTCCTCTCTGCTGCTGCTGCTGCTGCTCTGCGTTTATTTGCTCCATATGGTGTTTGACATGGTAGAAAAAAAAAAAAATCTTGTGTGGGCGGAGGAAAAGCCTCGTATTTTGTCCGTCGTGAAATTTGATTCAGAAGTTCAGGATCCTGGAAGACAAAAAGCAAACGGAGGGGGAGGGAAGAAAGGCTCAGACCCGCGGAGGAGTGAGTGTGTGCGCTTCTTTTTTTTATTTTTTTTAATTCTACTGCGACGAGAGTAAACTCGCCAAATACTGAGCAGCAGCCTGCGACAAAAGTAAGTCCATTTCTACCGCGCATGTTGTCTCTTGGTCCATTTAATGAGTCCACAGTGTCTGTGAAACCTGACTGTATGAGCACAAATCTCAGATCTGACTTTCGTGCCCTTTACGCACACGTTCATCGGGCAAATTCTGGCTTTGAGTTCATTAATCCAGCGAGGAACTTTTCCCCTCAGCTCTCTGTGCTAAAGCGTTGTTGTGCTTTGGGCAAAATGAATTTGAAGAACCAGATTCCTCCAGGGAAAGTTGCTCAGCAGCGGGAGTGGAGGTATTTTTCAGCAGCAGGGTCGGAAAAAAAGAGGCACATTTGCTCTCCTGCGCGCGTTTCCACATCCTCGCCGCGGGCACCGACATTTACTGCGCTCGGAGTCCCGACTGCGCCGCGGACGCGGTGACGTCCCCGTTGTTTGGACAAAGTTTGTCCCCGCAGATTGAGTTTGCGTGCGCCACAGCTGGATGTGCGCCGAGAGAGGGAGGACAGAACGCTCGAAGGGGAACGCATTAAGAAAAGAGCCAGACAGTTCAGATAACGGCAACGTCATCGGTGGTATTTTCACTCGCACCCTGGTCAAAGGGTCACGTGGAAGCGCAGGTTTATCCTCGTCTGTGACAAGAAAAGTGACACAAACTGGCCGAAATGTTCACAGTCACCACTGTAAAAGCGGCAACTGTAAAAAAAAAAAAAAAAGAGGAAAAAGGGGGAATTCAAAATTAAACAAAACCTGAGTGAAAGTTGCACCTCATTTTGTTGAATAGCCTGTGTGTTTATTTCAACTACTCCATGCACTTTTGTAAACATCCCCCAAGGAGTTGCAGCTGCTTTATGACTTAAATTCACTTAAAAAATATACAATGTTTTTACTGAGACATGTGCAGCAGTAAAGGCAGTGGGATGAGCAGGATGAAATCAGTGAGAAATCACATGAATATAAAAGGTCTCATAATGCAGAATATGTCCACAGACTGTTTATCATTCTGTTGCTATAGTCATATTTGTTGTGCACACAGTTATTCCATTATATTCTATTATATCCTATCATATACTGTACATCCTATCGGACATGTTGTTGACGGTGGTTTTGTTTGTTTTTTTTTAATTTAAGCCTCCGACCACTAGTTGGCAGCAGGCTTTTGGCCTCTCATCCCACTAGACATAGAATACTGTTTATTCTTTTTACAGTTCAGTACAATATTGTGAGTCTTAGTATGTGAGTTTTTTCATAAAATAGACTATTTTGGGTAGAACAAATTGCAAAATATGGTCTTGTTTATCATATCTGAGTTAAGTTGAAGTATTAAAGTACCATTATTACTCAGTGGGAAAGCCAAGAGAAGAAACAAATGACATGACTTTTTTTTTTTTCACTCGCTCAATTAAATGTGATTGTGGTTTTTGTTTTCTCCACTGTACACATTTGTCATGTGTCTCTGTCCCGTTCCCCACCTCATCCTGCCTTCAGTTCCATGCTGATATGTCATGACATAATATTCACAGATAAATGTGAAGGGTCACCGCATGTTTAAATGAATTAGAGAAGAGAGGAAACACATCTTTAACTGCGCTGTTTTGCTTGCGCCTCTTATTTTTTCTCATTTTGGCACAAATCATGACCACAGTGAGGTCACAGCCTGAGTTAAGACTGGAATGAGCCAACACAAAATTCAGTTTCAATATCCACTCAATGCTGGTCAGAATCACTGGATGGAGTATTGGAAACAGGAAAAATATGAACGCTGATACGATGCAAAAACCTTAAATGTCACATAAATGCTTCACTGAACACAGGCTGGTCAGAGAAACATGGCCGTGTGACCAGACTGCGTTGACTTATTTTAGGATAAAATACGAAAACGATAAAGGAAACAGATGAGTCAGAAAAGTCAGGAAACCAGTGTGCTGTTCAGCCAAACCGTCGCTGCTGTAGATCATGTGTTCAAGCTCCCACAGCATCCTGTAGATTTTGTTTATGCATAATTTACATCATCCATTCCCTTTAAATTATATTATCTTGTAAAAAATTCTGTTTGAAGTCAGTTCATGCACTGACAGGAGCTACATTCTCGTACTGGTCTTTATCTTAAACCTCACTTCTTCTTTTCTCCTCTTTCTCTTATTATCTGCCCAAATGTGTTTGTAACATTATTAAAATGCAGCTGAGCAATTATCATTAATCAACATTGATTATTTTTTTTGTTCCCTTCATCCATTATATCTTTTTTAAAGTGTCAGCAAGAGGCTTTACGTGTTTTGAAATTGCAAAATAAGATGAAGGAAAACAACTGTAATTTGAAATGACTTGGCTTCTGCAGCTTCCATGGCCCACCGGTCACACAAGTCAGGACTGCAAAAATGGATTTTATTTTGTTTTTGTGCTTCTGTCTGGTTTTCTGTTGATGCTTTTTTGTGCCTCCGTTTGTTTGAATAATTAACTCGAGTGATGATTTTCAGACATTTCGAATTTCCCTGACACTTGGAGAACTGAGGCTTTCACAGCTCACTGTGTCCCAGTTTTGGCATTTCTTAGTGATTTTACTTCATTTTTTAAACCTCCTTCTTGTCACAGGCTGAGAGACTATGAGCACCTCAGGGCTTCAGGCCACCAAACGGCAGAACGTGAAGGAGCTCGACAGCATGAAGGAGTCCATCAGTGATATTATCAACCAACTCCAGGACATAGACCCGGCCAGACTCTCCTTCTCCCCCTTCCTGGACCTGGACACGCAGATCTCTCTGGCGCCGGTGTCAGACAGCCCTGAGTCCTCGATGGAGGAGCTGCACTCGTCCTCCCACTCTGTCACCGGCTCCCAACGCTCCCTTGAACCGCCACCAACAACACATCAGCCAAAGAGTGAGTTGTTACTGCCACATTTCACTGTCTGATGCTGAAGGATTTGCCTAAGCAAATTAGCAATGGCTGCAATCTCTGTAAGTCAGAAACAGTTCAGCTCTGCCTGTGACTCTCTGGTGGGAATGAGGAGGAGCAGGAGCTTGGGGCTGAATCACATCCTAAAAATATGTTTTTTTTTCAGGTTAAAATGTTCAGGTAATGTTTCCTGTATCATTGGTGAGGAAGTAGCAAAGTTGGATGATGTAGAAACATAGGAACATTGCTATTCAGAAGGTTTAAGGCTTCAGTGTTTTAACAAGCCCCAGTGGCCTAATGGACAAGGCACTGGCCTCCTAAGTCCCATCTGGCTTGGGTTCCCCTTCACTCCTGCATCTGGTTTGTGTGTGGAGAAAGAGGTCAAATTTGTAATCACTAGTTCAGTGTGCCAAAAATAATTAATTTGCAGGTATTTACTTTGTTGTGTGAATTTATAGAGATTAATTTTGAGGATTTCAGTACCACAGTTTTCAGTTAAATGTCAATATCTAATCTGCTCTTCACAATAAAGACTGCTGCATCCAACACACACATGCACAAAATATTTACTAGTCTGTTGAAGGATGAAAACTCATCCATGAAAGGAAGTTAATGACAAAAGTATTCCTTTTAGCTAATGTTTCATCCTAGAAGGGCTTTTAATGCTCTAATGCACAGAGGAAGAACAAGGCCAGGTTTATTGGGATCAAGTCACCACTTGTATGAGTCTTTAAATATAAAATCTAGTCACACTTGTTTTTACAAAGCCTCATGCAAACCTCTCTGACAGTTTATAAGACCCACGATACTGCTTTGCATGGTGGATATAAAGAAGCAGCTGAACCTGCAGTTGAATGTTTTCAGTATCTGGTTTTGGATGTTGTTTTAACATGTGCTCTGCTTTGTACAGACTCTGCTCGCTGCCACCAGCAGCCCAGTGATGGGCTCCCGCAGGAGCCACAAGTGGATCAGGCGGAGGAGGGGGAACTGGATCCAAGTTTTTCCAGGCCGATCACCACAGTGCACAACTTGGACGCAGTCACGGAAAACTGCATCAGCACTCCAAACCCAGCCTCTCAGGGAGACCTTCCCAATGGCACAGACACACCGAAATGGAGTCCAGAGTCCACCAATCTGGACTGCACTCTGGATGAGGGTCGCCCGCTGATAGGCCCGCCTCCAGAGAGTGTGGAGCTGACGGTGTGGAGTGCAGATGGGCGGCAAGAGACTTGTGATGCCACAGGGGAGGTTTCAGACCGGGGACGATGCTGCTGCCGCTGCTGTCAGTGTAAATGCTGTCAGAGTGGCCGAGTTCCCGCCTTCTTCTCAGTCCTGGCCTCTCTTCTTTGTGCAGCTGGGATCCTCTATGCACTCTATTTCTATGTCCCCATTAAACCTCCTGAATGCCCTGACATAGCCAGCCGCATCATTTTCACCTTCTGCTGCTGTGTGGTGGCAGCCGTCCCCATCCTGCTCGGTATGTTTCAAACACCTGCAGCCTGACGTTCCAAAATAGTGCATTTGTGCACCACAAATGAAAGATAAAGATTAAGAGAGGATTTGGTCTGTCTGGCCGCCTTGTCTCGGAATGCTTCAATGTCTCCTGTCCTCTTTAATTTCATGCGCTTTCAACCTCAGAGCAGCAGACGTCTCCTCAGGCCTCTAGAGAGAAGCATAATTTCCTTCTGCACATAGCTTTAAATGGAAACTACAGTAAGACATTGGCTGTGTGTCTTGTCTCCCAGGCTGTGACCTAATTGTTTTAGAATATTTTAATCATTTCGCAACCTGGGCAGCCAGAACCAGAGGGCAGGTGGCTAAAGCAACCAAACCAAAGTCTATCCCGACCATTTTCCTCTCAACTTTTTGCCAAACTGATGTGCGTCAGTGAGGCGGATTTGCATGTGGCCCTTTCAGCTGGCGGTTGCTCTATACAAATGAGGAAATTAGGCATAGGCTGTCAGATGAGATCAAGTGCAGGTGGAAGGTGAAAGCTGCAAATTATACGTGGAGAAGTGACACAGATTCAAGATGTTAACTGACATGTCACTCTTTTATCCCTCACAGCGATGCTCATGGGCACGGCGTACCAGTTCTGCACTGGCTCCTTCAGTCTGCAGGAGCCAGTTTCAAGACGACAGACACTTCAGCGGCTTTTTGTCACGGCGTCCTTGGAACAGCTTCTCCTCTATGTCCTCAATCTGGTCGTCATGGCAGCTTTACTGCCTCAAGACGAGCTGAAGTTGGTGCCAATAGCAGTTGCCATGTTTATCTTTGGAAGGTGAGGCTTGAAAGGGGACCAGAGGAGAATTACTGTATGTATAATAAGACTCAGAAAAGTCAAAAGAAAAGTCAAAGGTTCAGAAGTTTTGAGATATTTAATTCTGGACCCAAGTGGAGGACTGACAGACCAGCACTGCCGCCTCGCACGGCCAGACCACTCCCATGGCTAAAAACAAACACTGCCACTGTCATTAACACAGCTAAGAAACTTTGGCAGAATATTGTAGATGCTGATTTGACCCAAGTAAAGATGAACTCAGCTCCTCCAAACTCTCTCCGTTTTCCCACTTAGTTTCAGTGCTCTACTTCTATTCAAACAGTCAGCATGCATTCAGGGGCCAGTGTGAGTCATGTCACGTTTGTGCCACAAATGATATCCAAGGTAGTATCCAACTCTGAAGTGCCCAACAGAACAGTCTGAAAAAGTGACAACGACTATTTGGTTGGTTCATATAATGTTATTTTATAGGTTTTGTATAAATTAAAGAGACCATATGGAAAAATGGCCAGGGTGGCCATGTTTCCATCTTTATATTGCTTATGCTTTGCTAAGATAAGCAAAGCCTAGAGAAGCTAAAATAAAAACAATTCAAGGCTGATTATTTGACATTTAATATTGTCTAAATTGCACTGTTAATGGATTACAGTTGGCTCACATTTAGTGATTCTTAAAAAACTGAAGACCCGGCTTTGCAACCCAGTCGGGTAAATGGCTTTTTCTGCATGGAGTTTGCATGTTCTCCCCGCGGTTGCGTGGGTTTTCTCTGGGTTCTTCAGCTTCCTTCTACAGTCCAAAAACATGCAGATTTGGGGATTAGGCACACTGGATACTAAATTGACATGGGTGTAAATGTGAGAGTGAATGGTTGTTTGTCTCTCTGTGGCCCTGTGATGGACTGGCGACCTGTCCAGGGTGTACCCCGTCTTTCACCCTATGTCAGCTGGGATTAGGCACCAGTGACCCTGCAAGCCTCATGTGGAGGATAAAGGTGGAAGATGAGTGAGTGATAAAGTATAACGATAATCATAATTGCACCAAAGAACCAACTTACAAATGGAACACTGCAGCTGTTTAGAAAAAGTCTCAAGAAGGAGGTGTGGTGTTAGTAGATTTACTTAAGTTAAATCTGGTAAATTGGTTGTTTGAAGTTATGCTAAACCTATAATCTACTCTGACCTAAGATAGGCTAAATTAAAGGGAAACGTTTCCATGGTAACCTTGGTCAGGTTTATGAAACAGGATTTCTTGAAGGTAAACCTAAGTGAGTGTGGTTGAAGTGCTAGTCCTGCTTTCTGAAACTGTCATCAACACTGTGAGGTTTGAACTCCATCAGCTCTTTTATGGTTTCTCTAATCATCCACAGGCTTGTTTACTGGGTCAACCTGAACGTGTGCAGCTTGTGGCGAGGCTTCGGCTCCGGCCTGACCATCTTCCCGCTCCTGGCCATGGTGGCTCTCAATCTGTTCCTCATGTACATCCTGAATCTCAAAGAGCCACTTTTCGTCTCTCAGGACGTCCTCTATAATCAGGTCACCCCCTCTTCCTGGTCAGGGGAGACATCACAGAGCCCGAGTGGCACATCAGACATCCTGGACTCTCAGTGAGGAGGCGAGCTGCGCCTTCTTCTGTCAGAGGAGGAGATCGTTCCAAAAATAGGCCATTCCTGTGGTCTGCAGTTCAGCACAGCTACACACGCTGCCACTATAACCTCCAATTCTGTGACAGCTCAACTTTGTTCTTTTGCTCCTCCTACAGGACTGTTTATATTTTCTAACGTGGATTCATGCTTATTATCTGTAATGTAAGAGCTCTTTGCCCACGAGTGGTGGACCAATCCTTTGAACAACGCTGTAGTCCTTTTAAGCTATTCCACTGCCTATATTTAATGTTTTGAACTCTTAAAGTACTTAAAGCCTCTGCGATATATATGGTTGAATTTGGTTTGACCTTAAAAAAACCACAAGCAATGCAGCTTCAATTCTCATACTTTATTATTATTTTGACTGTCCAGAAAGATTGTATATGATGAAGGAAGAATTAAAGCCATTTGAAAAAAAAGAAGAAGAAGAAGAAGAAGAAACACATAAACTTCATCTTTCCTGTTTTTTTGATCAGTTGCTGCCTGGACTGGGCAGCTATTCCTGGAGAAGCTGCAGTGTGTGTGTTTTCTGTGCTGGGACTATCATTATGTGACAACATGCTCTCCATGTTCTCTGGTTGCTCTCCATCTCCACCCTGCTGGCCCCCTCACTGCTGCTGCTGCTGCTGCTGCTGCTGCTGCTGCTGCTGCTGCTGCTGCTCACTCTGTCTCCTACACCAGAATAAGGCCAAATTAAAAGAAAAAAAAGCAAAAGGTTGTTGACAGAAAGATTAATGAGATTTCCAAATTACTGTAATTAAAGTCAAGTCATTTGTCTGAAGGTAATTATCAAGTAAAAATAGACATTTTTTCAGCCTCAAATTACGTTCTCTCTTACAGTCTAATGAAATGTAATAAAGAGTGCACTTCATTCATAGTGAGGACCCTCACAGGGTTAACCAACTCTTAACCCTGAAAAAGCCCTCTGAAGATTTGAGGACCAGCCGAAATGTCCTCACTCTGTATGATTTATACGATTTCTTCACACACACACACACACACACTGTGGTCCATGACCATTACACATTGACTCTATAAATCCAGTCCTCTTTACTTTCTTCTAGATTTCTCACCTGTCTACCAGGTTTTCATTAGATAACACAAGTATCTAATGACTTTTGGCTGCAGGTCAGATTAGGTCCAGGTTCAGCTTGTTATTTTGAGTTTAGGTAACATTTTACCAGTTTGTCAAATTGCTCATCCAGCTCTTAAAATTCTCTATATTACTCTTTCTCGTCACATCTCTCTATTGTCCAATTGCAGCTTACTAAATTTCCTCAAAATGTAGAACAAATTTGGTCAGACAAGCGGGAATTAAAACAGCACAATTAGTTCTCGGAAAATCAATCAAGTAATAAAAACAGTCCATAAAAGACAATACAAAGTCTGTGCTCTGGTTTACTGCACCACACCTCTCGTCGAAATGTACTTTTGTAATCCAAACTCGGAGGAAACCTGAAGGACGGACAGTTTAAAGAGACTTCTCTTGAGTTTTCTTTCAGTGCAATGAAACAGCAGAATGCAGCTCACTCCTCCAAGCATGACAGGAAACTACATACCATATATGGAATTAGATTTTGTGTCAATATTATCAAACAACACTTTTCATGAAGTGAAACTTTATGAATCGAGTGAACAAAAAGGAACCACAACATCAAAATACACAAATTGACTTTTGCTTGCTCCAAATCTTTTGCATTTGTGGTTCAATTTTGTTCGCTCAATTCACAAAGTGTTGTTTTCTTCTTAAAAAGTGTTGCTTTGCTAATGAAAAGTGTTGTTTGTTAATGTGTTGTTTGTACTTCTATTACAATAAAGCTTCAGCTTCAGAATGCATGACACATGTTCTGGTTTGTCCACTGTAGACACTCTGTAAAGCAAGTCCGTTGCAGATAGAACATACAGAAAGTGAATTCAAATCCAAACAATTTGTATTTTAAAGCAATGATAAACTTACACAAACATACTTGTGAGCAGTACATTCAATTTCTTCTTATATAACCTCCAAATATTACTGGGTCTTTAGCAATAAGATGTCTAAAAATGCAATGGAAATTTGAGTATCTAATTTCCATGACAATCTGCTGAGTGATAATGTCATATTATGAAATCTACAGACCATCTTCCATAGTCCAGATTAAACTATCAATTTCAATGCTGAGTTGTTGTTGTTTTATCCTGTTACACCTGTGGACCTAAGATAATCTGAGCTTAAAGTCCTGTTATAGATTTAATGATTCAACAAAAAATTATTGTTTGATTGACCAACTCTTTTTCGATAGCCATGTCTTAATGGGATTTAGGGAATCAGATGTTAAATCTGAGGAAAGACAGCTGAACGTCACCTCATATTAATCATTGCTCTCCTCAGCATTGCTGCTGTCAGCCTCTGAGCGCTGTATAGCTTGAATAGTTTAATTATTATAATCATTATATGTACCAAGTATGCTTATACATTCTTTATCACATTATAACAGCAAATCGGGATATTTCAACATTTTGCAGACCCTCACGTGAAATCAATCTACATTTCTGCTGCATCAGAAAATACTTTAAAATAATTATTGCTCAGCAAATGCAGTCATTCAAATGGATTAAATAAAAAATATTAAACCACTGGTAACAGGTAGAGATTTTTCACATAAGATGATTTATATCTGGCAGGTTGGTCCGACATGAGGAGTGTACTGCTGAAACTGATCATTAGGATTAAATAATTATGTTTGTTATGACAACACCTGTCTGAATGCAGCTCAACAAGTCAAGCAGCCTTTTGGTTTTATTATCTAGGTCAAACTCCAACGTCTGTCATCAAAGTGAAAGCACAAAATCAATTCATATGGCGTCTCAGTGTTCAGTGTAAGACAGGTCATCTTGTAGAGCTCTGGTTCTCTTTTAAACAGAGGCAGATTTATTCCCAATAGGATCATTTGCTCTCTCATCGTCCTCCACCTCACATGTACTTGAGACACTGGTATAGTGAAATCAGATTTAGATGGAACGTGGCCCTGTGATGCACTACCAACCGCTCAATGTCAGCTGGGCTTGACAGTCCTTTAATTATAGTTATTTTATTTTAAATTGACAAACATTAAAACAAGTGTAACTAATGACCTTATACCGATTGAAAGAGCTGTTCCACCCACCTGTTTTCCTGGGAGCTTCCTGGTCATACTTTTGGTGATAATATTTAAATTATTTCATAACAAAAACGGAGAAAACTGACTTCACAAGTTGTTTTATTTTTTAGACATACTTAGGATAGGATCAAAACTTCCATTGTTTGCCGTGCAATAGCTTTTTTTAAGCATATACGTTTTTTCCCATTTAGGTGTTTTTCTTTTTTTTGATATTGTTTACCAGAGGATCATGTCTGGAATACTGTGTGATGAATGCGAGTGTTTTATTGTAACTGTAATGTCTCTTTAGCCTGTCTGTAAACTAAGTTTCCTATGTGGGACAATAAAATGACGGAACTGAACGAGAGCAACGCTAGAGGGCGATAATTACGGTAACACCGGCTGTTGTCGGCCTTCATAAATCACCATGAAGAAGACGCGTTATGCCAGGAAGCACTTTGACGTCATCGGGAGCCAAAGATGGCGACGTTGGTCGGTGAGTGATGTTTTGACCAAAAATTAAACTAGTTAAATATACGTCGTTGGTTGTTTACACTTGTGCGTGTCATCGTGTTATAAATATCAGATACGTAGGTATGCGCCACCGTTTATGAAGAATGTGTCTGTTGTCGGGTTTGTAACTTTTACTGAATACGCAAGCTGACCTTGCTCTGCCTGCGTTAGCATGGCGGCTAATAACGTTACCCAACATTATTTCACATATACAATATAACGATACATGTTTACTTATAAAACACACAGTCTCTGGCTTTAAAATTGGTCAAGTAATATACTTGACCAATTGGTGAATCGGTGAATCCGATTTTCATCAGTAGTGCATAAATTGTCAAACTTAACACCTTATTTAAAAAAAAAATACGATTTTAACCATTGTGTTTACAAACATCAGTCTCACTATTGAGGTATCACCGGAGGGCTTTAAGAAACAACTAGGTGCCACTCCACAATTCGGCGTGCATTAAAACAACGTAAACTACTAGGGATGCACAATATTGTACTTTTTACCCATATCCGATATACTGATATTTCTCGAATGCTTGGGCCTATTTGGTTGTCTGTTAGAAAAATAACTCAAAAATGTTATGGAGGGATTTGATTAAATGGGACGAGGAACAGATGGTTAGATTTTGGTGGTGATCCAGATCGCTGTCTGGATCCAGGAATGTTTTGAAGGACTCTTTATCATTGCTTGGCGGAGGTCTGCACTCACCATGCGCTTCTAGTTTAAAAAGCACCTTTCAGGACACGCGGGGGCACTGTAAATTGTAAACTTGAAGGACATTAAAACATAGCTTAATAAAAGATTAAAGAAAACAATGTACAAATAAAATGAATACACTTTAGAGAGGGACATTATGCAGGTGGTTCTAGGTTGGAACCTTCTTTAAACAGACGAGTTTTGAGTTGTGATTTGAAAAGAGGTAGAGAGCTAGTGTTACTGACGTCTGGTGGTAAGGAGCTGAAAGCCCTGCTCCCCATGGTGTTGAGGTCAGTTACGGGGACAGTGACATGAGGTGAGAGGAGGAGGATCTGAGGACTTGAAAGGGGTGGCAACGTGGACCAAGATGGTCAAATACAGAGAGGCAATGTGATGGATGGCCTTAAATGTATATAGGAGGATTTTGAAAGGGTTTGAGCTTGAGTGATTTATGAGAAACACCAATATATGCAGTCCATATGTTTTTCCCCTGCACCCAACTGCAGAGGTCATTTAGTCTCTTCTGTAGTGAAAGTGACAAAATATTTTGCCTACTCATGTAACAGCAGATATAGATATACATTTTCTTCATCGAGCAAAATAAATAAATGTGAAAAAATAATAGCTGTACAGGGTGCCAGCATAGAAGTCAAGGAGGTAGCAGCCTATTTTACTGTTGTAGTCATATCTGCAGATCATGATGTTGATAATACAGTTTAAAGCCAATATCTGCCGATAATGTGTGCATCCCTATAAACTACATTTAAAAAAAAAAAAAACAAAGCCTGTAAATACATTGACTGGAATGTTTAACAATGCAAAAGGGCTATCATGCTCCATCATTCTTTATATAAAAAAAAAAATATTGATATTATTCTGACTTAGTGTGTTTTGTGAGAATTCACCAGAAAAGCTAAATACCTTTGAAAGGCTATCCATTTATATTTTATGCACTAGTCTTGCTAAAGTGTGTGGCATGAGTTAGTCCTACCATTAACAAAGGGGTGTCCTTAAGGATGTAGTCTGTATTGTGTTCTAACAAAGTAATGATTTATGCCAAACTCAAATCCATTGCCAAGCCACTACACCATTTCAAATCTGCCTCTTCTCTGTATTTTCAGTACATTGTACTGTAAATTTTCTCTTGTTTGTTTGTCATTTTGCAGCACCTCGCCTGGCCACGTTTGGCCGTTTTTCAACAAGGTAACAACCTTCTAATTCTGTTCTTTGTCTCAAAACTTAATTGAAATAAACTCCCACTGTATCCTTCATAGATAAAAAAAAAAAAAAGCATTGTATGGATGCCGTTTAGTAAATTGTATCAGTGTATCAGTTATTTTGTTGATCTCAGTTGATTTCAAAATAAAAAAAAATTCAAGATAAACCTTTTCCCATTAATAACTGTGGCTTAAACATTGCTGCATTTTTTTTATTGTAGCAGCAGAGCTCAGCTGTCGGAGACAAGCTGCTGCTGAGCTCCGTCAGACAAACATTCGAGTCAGTCCTTTAAAACATCAGACAAACATTGCTGAATACAGTAATAATTTTTAACGATTAGAGTTCTCACCTCTAAATGAATGAGTCACAATGTCAAAATAAGTTTCATTTATTTCATTTAAATGTAGTTGCCCTTTTAAAGGAATTGAGAATTGTGCTGCTTTATTATTTCACTGCTTGGTTTAATATACCAAATATATATATATATATAATCTACATCAGCAATCATTTGTTCCTCTAACTCTCTCCCTCTGTCCAACAGACCCATCTCACTATTTGCTCTTCAACAGAAGAATTTGCATAACAATGCTAAAAGTGAGAACACATGCATGAGGTGGGTTTAGCAAAACTAACCTGGTACAGATGTTGGTGAAAATCATCTATCATGAGAACAAACATGATGGAGCTCCTCTCTCTCTCCTTCTGGTGCAGTGTGGTTCCAGTCAGAGAGAAGAGCACGGCAGTGGCAGCAGCTAAACCAGCATCTGTAGCCAGCAGCAAGGCGGAGTATGTTATAACCAAGCTGGATGATCTGATCAACTGGGTTCGAAGGGTGAGTTCATGAGCACCAGCTTATTGGTTACATCCAGCATGTGTGGAATAGATTGATGAATGTCTGGATTCTCATTTGCCAGTTTTTTGTCATACAGTTGAGGATGAAATTATTAGCCTCCCTATGAAAATTTTATTGTTTTATAAGTATCCCCCTCATGCTGTGAAACACAGCAAGGAGTTTTTAACACAACATAACACACATCCTAGTTTTATTTTAGATGCTTCCATTATTTGTTTTTTGTTGTCTTAATCATTATTTGCACAAACCACTGTTGTGCAATGATGTGCTTAACTGTGTTAAAGAAAGCTTAAAATTTTAAAAATCAAGTTAAAACTAAGGGTTATCTCCCAATGTACACATGCATAGTATAAAATCTTCCCACATCAGGAGCTGTATCAGAGACTTATTGAAAACTACAACAAACAACTGCAGGCTTTCACTGAGCAAAAGTCTACACAATTGACTATTAGCATCAGGGGGCTAATAATTTTGACCCTGGCAGATTTTGTTTTTTGTTGAATCATTTCATTTCTATGAGCAAAATCAAATAATGGAAGCATTTCATTTCTTTTTTTTACACCAGTAGTCTAGACAAATGGTAGTGCCATGCTGTCTCTGTATCTACTCTATGTTGCTCTCAGACATCCAGTGAAGTCCTGGTTTTTATCTGAGATTGCCTCTTGAGAGACTGTTTGTGTGAATACAAATGTCCACAGAAGTTGCTCTGTATATTCTCAGGGGTTTATTCTGCCTGCTCCCCAGTTTAATCTCCAGAAAATGTCCAAATGAGCCCATGTTAGAGCGCAGGAGGAGAGACATGATAATCCAAAGCGTGTCTTGCTCTTGCAAAATCAAGCAAGGTGTCGCACCTTTGCCTGGATCCTAGATACATTTCCTGATGCATCTGCCATTTGTGAATGGCAAACTGTAGATAATGTACAACCCGAAGTATAAAACCCGAATCTCTGCAGATAATTGTTCAGAGGTCACTTCTGAAAATGATTTTGCTTGTCTATCTTTGCTGTACTTCCTCCTCAGAGCTCTCTGTGGCCCATGACCTTTGGGCTAGCATGTTGTGCGGTGGAGATGATGCACATGGCTGCACCCCGTTATGACATGGACCGCTTCGGAGTTGTGTTCAGAGCAAGTCCCCGACAGGCTGATGTCATGATCGTGGCAGGAACTCTGACCAATAAGATGGCTCCAGCTCTGCGAAAGGTGAGTGTCATTGAAGAATTTGATGTAACAGCAGAAAATGTGAATCTTGTTTATGCAAGGCGCCGCAAGGCACCGCAATATGGACCTCCACAGATGCACGCACCGGGAGCAGCCACAGAGGCTTTTATGATTCAGCACACAACCATATTTGCTCCAAATCTCAAGGCAGTTTATAAAGAAACTAGTTTGGACAAACAGGAAAACAATGATATAACATTTGCCGACACTGCTGATCAGCAAATGTGAGTTTTTTTTCCCACACACCCCACATGTCTAATGAGCTACATCAAAACAGTAAAAGAAAAGTGTGATAGATGTTGGAAGTCCTTGTCTCACACAGTTTTGTGTTGCTTTTCTATTAGTGGTAGAACCTGGTACCTGTTCCTTTATTCTCAGGCGAGATTTCAAGCGAGCTGAGTCGATACTTAACTGTGCCGTCAACAGACTGCTAGGCACTGATGTCCATGAATCAGTTCTACAGTTCAGTGCTGAACTGTAGATCAGTTAAAAATACTTTAAAATCCTTAAAACATGTGTGTTAATCTCCAACATTTGGCAAAGACTGTGCTGATAAGAGAACAGCTGTGTAAATGCAGGCAGGATTATGAGCAGCCTGTTGGCTGCTTGGCATACTGAGCTGAAAGGACAGACTAGTTCTTAGATAAACATTATATAACAGTAAATGAACTTCTTCTCTCCATCAGGTGTATGACCAGATGCCTGAGCCTAGATATGTCATTTCCATGGGAAGGTAGGTTTCCACCAGAAGACATTGATTTTAGTGACTTTCTCCTCCTCACCTGTCAGCTGTTTTGATCATTTAGTCTTTACAACTTATGTAAAAAGAAAATGTTTTATGCATCTGTTATTCTTAAATACTAGACTTTACATTGTATTTCAAAATGCCACTCTGCTTATTTAATATTATTTAATAATTAATTATTTAATATTTATAATTTATTCATAATTTATTTAATATTTGTTTAATATCACATTGTGTGTTTTTTTTGTGGTTGTGTTTTGCTTTACATTCACAGTAGTTGTCTTCATAAGTTTCATGCCCTTGTGTTCCTCTTCTAGTTGTGCTAATGGAGGAGGCTACTACCACTACTCCTACGCTGTGGTCAGAGGCTGCGACAGAATCGTACCAGTGGACATTTATGTTCCAGGTAAAACTTTACCTCAAAATATGGAAATTCTTAGGGCCACAACTGAGAACAGTATCTTGTACATTTGATGATAGAGATTAGAGTGAGACAGTATTTGTAGTAACATTAGTAATTATGAATCACCACTTATTGCACCACTTGTTATTTATTTTTTATTAGAAGTATATAATAAAACTTTAATGAATACAGGAAATGTCGTATTGATCTGTGATTGGTGTTAATGTCAATATAATTACCAATGCAGCAGCCACTGAACGGTGTATTGTGTGATACTCAAAGCTAAATATTATGTTAGAGAATTACTGAGACTAATAATCTTAGTATTATTAAGATTTTTTCTGTTTGTTGTTTTCTCTCTGTGTCTTCAGGTTGTCCCCCAACTGCAGAGGCTCTCCTCTACGGGACTTTACAACTGCAGAAGAAAATCAAACGTGAGAAGAAGTTGAAGATCTGGTATCGTAAATGAATGTGTTAAATGTATGCATGTATCTATCTGCTATGTAAATGTTGTATTTGAGTTTCATTTCGAGCTCTACTCCTTCATGTAGAGCTGCTGGAACTTACTTCATTAAAATGTTGTAATTTACTGACGGGTTAGTGGTGTGTTTTGTTTTTTTTTTAGTTTTTTTTAATTAATTTTTACTTCTTTACAACATTAATATTTTTACTCTCTTTGTTCACAGACTGGGCCTACATGAAAATGCATTATCGTGATAGGATCTATTAGCAGAAATATAATATTCCTAATTATGTTTCATTAAATGTTTTTAGTTACTAAGGCTTAATATCTACATCTAGAGCAGGTGCTACAACTGACTCTAAGAGTCTGGTTTGAGCCACTAGGTGGCTCCTGTGATCAATTTAGACAATAGTGGTGGACACTGTGCAATTAATAGAATTAATAACTATTGTTGTTGAGGACATTTAATGCCATCATTTCTGTGCACTGGAGATTTTCTGTAAACAAAGTCATGTATGTTTGTTTTTCAGGAATTTCACTATTAAAATTAATTATGGTGGTTGTGCTTGTAGGGAAAAAAAAGACTCAAGTGAGATAATGTTGAGTTGACAGTAAAACACTTTGAAATGTCAGCTTTCCATAAAGCAAGGGATCAATTAAAGCTACATTTAAAAGCCTGTCAGATTCAATGTGGGATTAACTGGGATAAAAAGTTAAGTATATTTGTTAAGTGCTGAAGTTAAACAAACCAATATATTTATTTATTATTAACCAAAAATATGAAGGGAAACACTACTCTTGGTTTTCCAAAAGAAAATACTTTTTCCTAAACATTTTTGTTGATTAATTTTGTTCAAAACAGTGTCAGTTTTTCAATGCCTATTAAAGCACCTGCATCTCTTATTTTATTGAACTGTCAGTCCATCTCCCAAAGATATTTGAGTTTATGAACTTATATGGCAAATAAAAGGAGATTTTATGCTTTTTTTATTGCTGTAAACCCACTACCTTGCCTGGTCTGTTCTGCCTCTTTTAAGGTTGTCTGTGTCATAACTTTCTAACTTACAACATAAGCATCATATGCTTGCGATTCAGATCCGAGTGCCAGCAGCTGCTGTAGTTTCCCATTATACTGCAGCTGAGTGTTGCCTCACCCATCCATCTAATGATTAATGTGACCTCACCAGGTGGGAACCTGTGCCTACGTGTACAGATAACATGCTCTATAATCTACATCCATAAATTAAAACATACTGCTCTGTGTCGTTCTTGCTGGACTTTTAGAGCTTTTCATTAGGCAGAAACATTAAAAACATTTAAAAACTGATTGAGAAATGAGTGTCAGGGCTAAAACATTAAGATGTTTGTAGGTTTACTCAAGTGTTCTCATACTGTCACCAATGACAGGAAGAAAGCCCTGTTTCTCCTTAAATGTTGGTGCATATTGGGAGAACTGGACATTATGGCTGGAGAGCTACACACCTACCATGCAAACTATCAGACAATTTTGTTGTGATACAAATTTTCTACCGAGTTTGGATTTTATGTGTCGGCATGCAGTAGAGATATTTGCATCTTAGACTATCCACATGACAAAGCATGCATTTAAATGTAGTGTTATCTCCTGCTCAGCCTAAAACTGGGTAATGTGCAACTGAGTTGATATTAGGTGTTATGTAAAAGCTTAAACAGGTGCTCCATGAGGTGTAAATGCATCGTTGGTGGTTTCAGTTTGCTGTAAAGGATAAACTGCATCAGTTAGGAACAAAATTAGTCTTATTACTGATTAGAAGCACTGCTAAAGTGAGTTGGGAAGGACTATAGTTTATTGAAAGATGAGAGCAGGAGGATCAGGTGAAAAGGCACATTGGGTTATAAAAAAGGTTGCTATAGTTTCCTTGGACTTTACTCTTTTAGGATGGTGGGAGTTATCATCTTATTGAAGGAATAGTATTTGCATTCTCTGGGTGGTACAATGTCCATGGTGGTGGTGGTAATCTTCTCCTTCTTGAAGCCAGCTTGGAGTAGATGAGGCACCTGGGTCTCCTGGAAATTATTAACGGAGAGCTGATCAGCATGAAGTGGCTGGTAGATAGTTCAGTCTATACGCGCTTATCCTGTTTGTCATTAGCCTTGAAATTATCACTGCACTGAATTCAAGCTGCACTCAGGCTCTCAGTACTAGGGTTCACCGATAAAACATGAATTTTGACAATTATGTTGTAATATAGGGAGAATAATCAAACACTAAATGCAAAAAGAAAGACATGTTGACAAAGTAGATCAAACAAAAAATTTGTCTCAATCAAACTGTGTTTTCTCCTTGTCAAATTTAATTGTCCATGTCTTTTTAAGTTCCAGCATTGTACTGTGTCATTTTGTAGACGTTTAATAAAGTGAAACATAACTTATCATGAAGTGTCTATGCTAAAGGTTATAATAGGATACATATATATAATATTACAACATTATTATTGTTCGGTTTCAATTAGACATCTTGTCCTTGAGGAGGTAATGAAGGTGACAAACCTCAAACATTTTTTCAATGTTGTCGTATTTGGTCTTGAGCAGCTCGCCCCAGGAGGTCAGGTTGCAGTAGGTCAGGACGCCGCCAGCTTTCAGCAGCCTGTGAGCGTGACCCTGCAGAAAATGCACACATAAGCAAATCAGTCAATCCTTTAAACTCCTTCAGAGGTCAGGAGTGCATATGTATGTATAAATGTATGTTTGCTTTGAAATAAAAATTGTTTGGTTTTTGTTGCCTTTGAATTACAACCTTCTTAGTATGCAAAGGCCACTGTAGTTCCCTAATGTAATTAAGAAAGAGAGCGGTGAGTGGAGGAGTCCTGTGTTAGGCCTGGGTCATACTTGGTCTGGTTGGTATCACACTCTTGTCTTTGCCAGCAGACACAACAGAGAAGACCATTAAATGTCACTAATGTGTGTATGAATCAGAAATGTTGTCATTGTTGGACAGGCTTTGTTCATTTGAGTATTCAGAATAATAATTAGGCCACACCCTGTGAGTAACCTACTGAGGTGTTGTACTGTATTTGGATAGTGACAACTAACCTTGATGAAGTCAAACTGGTGAGTGTGCCATGTGTCTTCTGACAGAGGGTACGTGTCATACAAAATACCTTAGAGAAGAGCAACACTGTTAGTCTCGTATAAAAGACAAGGTAAATCAAGCCACATGTTTATTAATGCTACTTTAGTGAACCACTTTGTATATTTGAGTGGGGACATAATAAAATGCTCCAAGGTTCTTCCATCTTTTACTCCTTTCTTTAGGATATGAACAATGCATGCTCATACTTTGTTGCAGCAATCACTAATGCAGACTACCTAGTAAAAGTAGGCTCTATCCATGTTAACTTCAAGAGGTGTACCAGTGCCAGGGCATTTGATTTGCTGCTTTTAAAACAATAAAGCCCAGATTGTACAAAGGAAAACATACTGCAAATAAGGTGGATGTTTCCACAAGTTTGCTGAAGTCTGGATTCAATTCTTACCATCAAAGTGGTTGTCTGGCAGAGTGGGCACAACATTTTCCCAAAGACCCTTAAGAGGGACGATCTGCAGTAAAACAAACATGAACTTCATTCATTAAGATCCTTGCGTTTAAAGAGTGGGACAGTAGCTGCAGGCCATCAGAGGCACAGCGGCCAGCAGATACATGATTGGAGGGTCTCCTGACCTTGTGGGGCTGAGACTTGGCCCAGTTCTCCAGTCTGGCAAAGACACCGTCGTTACACTCGATGATCCAATGCTCCTCAATGGGGAAGGACTCAAGTTTAGTGGCAGCGATGGCCATGCCAAATCCGATCTCCAGAACCCGACCACCTACCAGACACAAAATGTAAATCTGCGTCAGGTTTCCAGGGTTTCAGTGAGAAAATGTCCCTCCCACTCTCTCTAAATGCCTTTGGATAGTTTGTTTATTGTAACGCTGGGTCTGTAACTAAGTGTGTTTATGTGAGAAAATGCAGTTTTGAGTTATCACTGATTTGATGTAATGTTATAATGTTGAAGAGAAAGGCCAGAGAGTTTCTTCTCTTCTCTTTAGATAAGGAATTTTGCTGCAATTGGTGCAAATCAATAAACAACTTTAAATTGTCTGATGCCAGTAGAATGTACCCAATATACTTTTTTTTTTTATTCTGTAGCAGGCGACAGTGTGTGTACATGTGAGTCAGTCTATTTTCACATTGAGCAGATGAGCTGTTTACCCCAGCAGACTTCCTTGACCAGTGTGACAGCTGCACCGTGCCCCTCACACGTGTCCTCAAGATACTTTACCATGAAATTATAAAGCCCTAATAATCAGAAATGAGTAGTGTGTTATCGCTGTAGCATGATGTACATTGCTTAATTTTGTGTACACCAAGTTATAGTACTTGTGTTTATATATTATACTTGTCATACTGTGTGTGTCTGAATTTTGTGTGTTAGGGTAGGGTTTCTCCCGATATCAACATTTTCTTACATTTGCAAACAAAACAATTTAATAAACTTTTAAATCTGTCAATGATTCTGAAAGATTCTGAAAAGCTGGAGCCCTATCTTCGGACATGGCCTTTTGACAGAATGGCCTGTCCGATAATGGATACAGCTCCGGCTTCGCGTTGTTAACACAGATGGTTTTACCTTTTGAGGCAGCGACGGTGGCAAGGGAGTGCATGTACGGGGTCTCCCAGCGCTCCATCACGGGTTTACCCATGATCTCCAGGTGTGTATCGGCCTCATTGTAACCGGCGCTAGCGTCGTGCCAGGCGCCCTTGCAGTCCTCTCCCTTTGAGAAAATGGGATCAGCGGTGGAGGTCATTTTGGTAGTGGTTATTGCTTGGTTCAGTGAAACGGTTTGGCAGACAGAAGAGAATGACGGGCAGGAGGAGGCGGTTTATATTCAGGCCAGAAGTGCTGACGCCGCGAGACTTTACTACGGATCACATATATCAGGAGAGGTGAGGGTGTCAGCGGCGCCAGAGATCCTCTCTGGACAGGATGTGTCACTCAGTGAATTTTCCTAGCAGCCCTGTTTGGTTTCTTTATGTTAAATTACGTAACATCATTAGTCATTTTTGGCCATTATGTGTGTATATATATATATATATATATATATATATATATGAGAGTAAATTCGAGTTTGAGGGCAGTTGATGAGGTAGTAAATAATTCAATTTTTTTCCAAAGACCCATGGTTCTCAAACTGTGGTACATGTACCACCACTGGTATGTGAGCCTCCTCTGGTGGCACTTGGAGGAAAATCAGAAATAATGTTCTACTGCATATACCAGAGTGTGATCTGAGCAGATTCTGTAGAAGATTAAATAGCACAAAAGTAAATTTAAATAATGATAATTAGAGTCACCTTATCACTCGCTCCAAGTTTATCTAATTTTGCTATATCAGTTTCTGAAGTAACTGTGAGGAAGAGGAGGATGATGAGAGAGCAAATTATCCTACTGGGAATAAATGTCAAAAGTCTGTAGCTGACTCTGCTCGGCCTAACTTTTTGTTACAGGAGTGAAAATAGTGCTTTGATTCCCTGCTATACAGACACATGCATTGAAATCAGACACACCTGTGCAGTCGGACTCCTTAAAAACATAATGTTTGTTCTCTTTTCTTTCTCTTTTGTTGCATGCAGTTCATAGATGTGAGGTTAGATCACATTTTAATGCCATGTGTGAACAGTCATACTTGGAGCTATTCACTTGTAGTCAGATCTCTCAGGACAGATTTTAACGCAGCATTGGCATCATTTGTGATATTGGCCACACAATGAAGCTAAGAGCACTATTCTTTCCCCATGTTAGAATGTCTTCTTGAGCAGGAGCTGCGAACAGTTAAATGGGTAAATACGTAGGTGAATTTCCAGCTTTTCAGCTGCAAAATGATCCACTATATGTTCACCAGTTTACATGGCACTCAGTGCTGAGCTGGTTGTTGTTAATCTGAAAACAGCTGCACAGTGCAGCCTGAAACTGTGTTGTTTAAATAGTGTCTAAACACGGTAAAGATGCAGGCTGTGACATCAGGTCAGTTTGCTGAAATACACTACAAAAGGGCATTTAGAGCTGAGGGACAATGTTCACCTTCCACTCTCCACCATGCACTTGACTCTTGAGCATTTGTACAGTACTCGGAGCTCACAGCAGAGTGAGAGCTCTTTGTTTTCTACATTCTAAGTGTTGGCATGAACAGCTGAAGTCATCCAGTGCATTGGATCTTATTCAGACATGTTCTGCATTTGGACTTATTGCCTAACATAATCTGAGCTGCCTGATAAAGAGGATAGGGAGCAGAAATACGGTGTTTATCTAACCACTGAAAGTATTGACACTAGCCAAAAGCACTCTGTAGTACTCTTCCTTAAAATTGTTCCAACAGATCATTTTTAAATGTCTTGTTTCTACACTTTTTTAATTCCACAACTGTATGTGGCATGATTATATGCAAATATTTATTAGTGTGCAGCAAAATTTGTAAAAAAAATAAAAGTGCAGTTACAGTTTCCAGAAAGTGAACTGGCATTGTAGCTATTTTCTTTAAATGTTTAAGCATAGGATAATGCACTAGAGTTAAGGTTTGACATCAAGTCTGTAAGACACATTTCACTTAAAATGTATAGACTACCTTAAAATGAGGGCCTCAGTTCCCCTTTAAACTGTGAACCTTTCTATTTTTCCACTGTTAGTTTGCCTTTTTTTGTGTACATGACATGACAGTCAAAATGAATCATCTGATCATTTTCACTACATTCTGCCCTGGTTACCCATCATCCACTTCACTCCCATTAGGTGAAGCTGAGTAGGACTGGCTCCTCAGTAAGGGTCCTCATCAAATTATGGGTTCTCATCCACCTACCACTCTTACACAAGGCTCTTCACTCTCATTTCCACAGAAACCCATTCATGCTGCAACCACAGCTTTCTTAAATGGGATACACAAAAAAACAAATTCTGTTGTGCACAAGTGTTCAGTCTTTTGCATCATTTGCAGGTTTATAGTCCTTGGAAATGTCTCACTGTTGGTGCTAAATGATGATGATGTTGAATTGCTGAACCACTTGAGCACCTGAGAGTAAAAATATTCCACAGTTGCTGACTCTTCTCACCAATATTAAAAACCCATACTGTCCTAGAACTGATGACTCAAGGTCTAAACTAAAATATAAAGGTGACCACGTATTTGCTGTTCTGTTTTTTTTTTCTCTACCTTGAATTTCACCTTTCTCAAAGCCACATGAAGGCTAAATTGCAGCAAAAAGATTTTATTTAAAAGCAGCCTATTATCCAAGGCTTGTACTAGTAATAGCTCTGTGTATAAACCTGTTGTCTGTAGACTTTTAAGTTAGCATTTGGAATTATGGAGCTTAAAAAAACAAATGTCTTGCAACAATCTCTCCCTTCATGATGGCTCCAGCCCTGCATTTGTGCTGAAACTATGAGAGGTGTTAATTCAACTTTCTGGTCGTTTTATTAGTTGCATTGGACTTATTTTGTATTATGTATATGTGTGATTTTAGTATTTTTATTTAAAAAAAAAAAAAGGGTAGGCTGAATAACAATTATGTCTCTTCAGTAGCACAACACATTAAATTCCTCAAGATGATCACACTGTGTCTCGAAACAATGTCTGATATGCAAAAAATATAATCTTCTCAAAGGCCTTTTTTTATGTCAAGGTTCAAACTTTTTTCATCATTGAATCAAAGTATAAAAAATGAAATAGATGCAAAAACCCAATACACTACGTTGAATTACTTTACTTTGAAGACCGCCCAAAACACCCAAAAGATCCATTTAATAACTTCTAAGCCTTATGTGACAAAAATTGCAAATTAAATTTTTTTCATTTTCATTACTGTGAAATGGTGCTAATATATCAATAACAATGTAATATTGCTACACAACGCTCTGTCAATACGTGACTTGCTTTTTTATAGCATGATGTGTCTCTTCCATGTCCTGCTTTGCTCTTTTGCAGTTTTGTTACTAATGTAAAGACATTGCTGTCCTCAGCAGTTCTCAAACTAAAGGTGCCTTCTTGTTATCCGGGTCAAAGGGCAGAAGCTCAACCATCTTCCAGGGGTCAGCCAGATAATCCTTCACTTGATTATCGGTCAGTGCAGAGGTCCCTCAATTTTTTCAGTTCACATTTCAGCATCAAGAGAAGTTAACATGTAAACATGTTCTTCACAAAGTGATTTTGTATCATTTGTACCATGAGAGTTGCACTGGTAGGAGTTTTCATTATTATTCTAATATTAACTCTAATAAAGTCTAGTGCTACAGGACATGTATAGTTGCAGAGTTTTTAGTTGTCATAGTTAATGGCAAATTGGTTTGAGGTTAAAAATGTATTGCATATTCCTGTCACGTCTGATTTTCTGAAAATATAGTCCTCCAAATTGAAAATCGGGCTCTTTAGCCTCCTAGTGGCATTTAACACTAATTCATGTGTGTGGTTTTACTGGTTTCTTCTCAGTTTTTGAAAATGTATCAAAAAGGCAATGAGCATAACAGCAAATGCGCTAAACAGCAGAATACGATACAGAATTGATCAAAATGATCCAATGATCATACCAACTGATGTGTTTTTATGACTTTTACTTGTAAAATATAAATTAAACTTAATTTAAATGTAAAATTAAACATTGCAATAACATTTTCAAGCTGCAGTATTCTAGTCTTTTAGTTTATGTGATTGGACAATAATTAAAAAACCTCCTTTCTAGAGGAATATCTCAACAGGGAAATTGTCATTATCTTTACTTTAAAATAATAAAATATTCCAAATAAGTTCATCAACTGCATTATAAACCATTTAACTTTTATTTCTTTTTAGCAAGGTAAATACCACCTTGGTATGCACCAAATAGGGTAAAAAAAGTCTCGTTATTTACATATAGCATTTGAATACAAGGTGTGGCACTGCTTCTCTGCACTGTTGTCTGTCCTGAAAAGTGAACAACTGCAATAGTCAATGAGATGTTACACTGTGTAAAGTGCTGCCATAATTACAGTATAAAGGAATAAGCAGCAGTTTGACTTGTTTGGGTCATGTGTAATTGCCGTGAGCTTTTCTCTTCGTCTCGAATGTACCTACTTTATTTTCATTGTCCACAGTATCCAAATATGAAGTGAGACACAGTACAAAACAGCAATTATATCATTAACTGATAATAGGGTAAGTCAACATCTTGTAGTATTAAAATAATTCAAATACTGTATAATTCAACTTCCAGTTTGGTAGTCCATTGATCAAACTATTTTAACAATGTAAAAGTACAAGTTAGAATATGATATAATACATGTAGAATTAGTTTGTGCCTCAGTCTCAGACTTACTGTGTATCTGCAGCTACTTACTTAGTAGAGGTTGTTTGGATTTGGAGGGACACCGTGCTTGTTGTATTAGAGATAACAGGAAGATGGTGCTGTTCTGTGAGTAATTTTCTTAGCGATAATAGATTGATTTTCATGACACCCTTGCCTATAGGTCAAATGCCTTTGGTATTGTTATGGATCTGCACCGCAGAGTCTCACATCACATTTGAATTTTCAAAAGTGAATCAAACCTTTTAACTCGGTCACATGGAGAGAATCTGGCCCACATCTGTATTCACAGCTGTAAAGGCAAATTGAAACAATAAAAAGGTGTACAAAATGTATCTGAGCATAATTTAACAGTCATAAGTAATAACTGATGATTTAATTCTAACAACTAAACTATAATGGATGAATTGTAGAAGGCACAGGAGGAAAGAAGGTAATCTCATCAGCAGGACATCACTTCTTGTGCTCTGGTTTGGTTTGAACACAAAGTATAGGACAAATTTCAGACATGCCATTTCCCTCTGAGAAGCCTGATCAAGCTGTTTTCCCCATGTTGCAATTTGATGGACTTCAGTCCCAGTGGAGAAAGTCTCATACATCTTGACATGCTGATGTGTGACCTCATTTTGTCCTCTAAAATTATATTAAAGAGATAGGAACAAGACAGCCTATATACGAGACAAACATTACACTGAAGGAGAAGGTGAAGTCATTTTAGCACATGATTCCCAATTGGACTGACTGGAAAGCTTTGGGAATATAGATTTTGTTTCTATTTTTATTATTAATTAGTTCTTAACAATTTCCTGTAGACATTTGAGTTTGCATGTGTCTCGAATATCACACTAAATGTGCATTTTTTTATAGTGTCTGGTATTTTCCTCAGACAACCCCAGTAGAATATGTACCATCAAAGCTGATGTGTGAGCCTACAATGAATGTCCTACTTCTCAGAAGCAGTAGAGACAGGAATGAATGGCTTTTTCCAACTCGCAAAATATTTTGTTACTAAATCTCACATAACACGAATGCAGGTATTGTTGAAATGTCAGTAAATGTTGGAGATTCATTCATTAAAATGTAAAAGTAGGATATAAATCTATTCAAAACTCTAAAGGTCTTTTTTGACATTATATGGGGTTTTCCTGCTATAATAAAACACAGTTTAATTCTAAAAATAAAAGCTTACCTGAAAATAGTTTAGGTGTTTTGTAAGAATGTATCCTTGCACTGCTCAGACACTGCAGATGGAAACTAGCCTCGGGCTATAATCTAACATATTTACATATATTGCTGTATGTTCATTATATGTCACTATATCTAAATTAAATTAAATTAAATTGCTGATTGATGATTAAATTTAATACAACAAGAATCAAACAATTTTAACATAAGATGTATTTATACAGGTTAATAAATGCACAATAAACTTAGATACACAGAAGTAAAAGTTCTGCATTTAAAATCTTAAAAAAAAAAAAAAAAGTACAGAGCGATTGACAAAAATATGTTTGTGTCCAAAGTATTTCTTATATAGAGACACAACCCTGTCAGTGTTATTCAACTGCTGAATCATTATTAATGAACAATACAATCACAAGTACGATGGATGTTGCGGATGCCGAGAAAAAGCAAATTTTGACAGGTCTGTTTGAAAATCAACTGCCTCAACGCCTAGTGACATTGTTTCCACGAGATCCTGGGAATATTTATTTGAGATTCAGCTGGTCATGTTGACAATCATATCACATAATTTAGGCAGATTTAACAGCTGCACATTTAAACTGCCCGAGCTTGTGACTGTTGAGGGATTTTGCAGTTGACCAGACTCTTTATCGTATCATATTGAAACTGTAACCATTAGAAGATTAGTGGACTGTGGTCATAAAATGAAGTACATGGTCAGACAACAACGATCTTTAAATAAGATGGGGCCTTCAAAAAGTGATTGGCTATATTATGGGACCCAAGGGTCACACCACCAGCAGCAGCCTAGACACTTAACACAAGACAGCTGGAGTCAAAGGGATTGGTGTCCTGTTCCATCTGCAGCCTTCAAATGTAGAAGTACTCATAAAAAAATTTAAAAAAATCAACAAAGTAGAGGGAACACTTTTTATTGTGATGTGCAATAATATTGTGTCAGGTCCCAACTTTAATGTTTATATCAATAATTTTATTTTAACAAGTTGCCCCCTAAATTCTAAAAGCCCCCTCAGTCACTTCATCCTGGTGGTAAGAATGTCCTGTGTGCATGCTTTTGTACCTGGTATTCCTTAATTTGTGGGGACCTAAATCTGTTTACACAGTTACATTATGGGGACTTGTCTTCCTTATGGGGAAAAAAAATCAAGTCCCCATAACATGAATTACCACATTTTAAGGTGAAGATATGTTTTAAAGTTAGGCTGAGGTTAGGGTTAGGTTAAGGTTTGGGTCAGGTTTAGGGTTAGGGCACTAGTAATTGTGGTCAAAGTTACAGTAGGTCTCCAGGAAATTAATGTAAGTCAATGCAATGTCCTCTAAAGTCATGGAAACCAATGTGTCTGTGTGTGTGCATGCGTGTATATATAAACCCTTGTGCATCCAGTGATTTCCACCAGCTGTCCTAAATAAATGTAGATTGTTCCTCCTGCAAGTGTAAGACCCTAATATAGCGGTGGATAACTGTTTTTTTTTTTTTAATAATTTTCTCACACAGTACTCTACTTAATGTCCCCCTCATACTGCAACATCCTCATACCTTAACTCAGAGATCTCAAAGTCATGGCCTGAGGGCCACATGCAGCCCCTCAATTGATCTCATGTGGCCCACCACTTAAATATCTGTTTTGATATTTATAGATTAATTTTGCATCATAAATATGTTTTTATTGTGAACCATAATATTGAAATTATGTGAAATATCAGAATGAGTGTCATTATTGCTATATCATGATGGAATATTGTGATATAATTATTTCCCCCTCCTGACCGGACTTGAAGCTCATTTGGCCCCAGGTCATTTGAGTCTGAGAGCATGGATAGAGAAATAAGGAGAGAATTGGTCAGATGGTATATGACGTATATATTAATGTACAAAATGCTTATTTTTATTTAATTAAATTTATTTTATTTTAATAATCCAGGAAGTGAGTGCTGTTTTTAGTTTGAGAAGCGGATGATGGTTTAAGGAGGCATTAAGATGTTAAATGATGTTTAAAATATGTTTTAAAGGACTGGAAATAATGCATAGTCGTACTAATAGACTCCCACGGAGACGTTAGCATGCAATTATTTATCAAAACAACAACATTCAGCGTGTCGTGTATGGTATATTTTCCTGAGACTGAGCTGATTAATACTTCTTAAAGTGAAAAAAATAGTTTGGGTGTAATGTTCCTTTAAAGACTGATTCCCTGCAGCGTCGTCATTGCGCAGAACAGTTTGAACCAAAAAGCGGAGTGACCTTCCTCCGCTCTCAGTCTGACAGGGGCAGCACTAAAAGCGACAAGCCGGTCTCAGCTCCCTCCGTCAGCCGCACTAGCCTCAGAATAATGAACAACAACTTAGTCGGAGATGAAATCGGGTAAGAACCATTTACTAACGCTTTCAACTGTTAACAGCGCAGTAACTCAGAGATCGTCTGCGCTGTGGTCAAGCTGTCATCTGACAGCTAACGCAAGCTAACAGGCTAAGCTAACCGTAGTAACTCGCTAGCCCGACTTTTTTTTTTTTTTCAAAAAAGTGAAAGTAGTCTCTGAAGTACTTCAGCTGTTTGTGTTGCTGTCAAAAGGAGCAACATTTGCACACCTGACCTTTCACTAAGCACGTTACTGGGAAGCGTGAAACTGTAGTTAATTATCTCGGTGTTGTTTTCATTTAGCTTAAAGCCGCAGCTGAACTAGCATAGCTGACGCTTACCAGCGAAGCGAAAGTCTCCTCTTCTCGACTTGGGCACAGAACGAGGACATTTAGCGGGCACTGCCGGGGGATGGAGCAGCCTCGTCCGCAGTGACCCTCCGCTTTTCTCACAGCCGCTGCATTTATGACCGCTGCATTTCAGCAGGGAGCACGACGAATCGTTACTGAAATCGCTCAGCAAGTGTAACACTAAGTGTAACACTGGTGCCTTTTAAACTACTGTTAAACTTCCAGCACCGAGTTCAGCGGTCCGCATGCAGCCGCAGAGCCTGTGCAGCCGCTCTCCTTTCCCCCTCTCCCACTGGAAACACTCGGGTTACAGTGGTGGAGGCTGCAGCATCCGAAGTCCGCTCTCAGTAACACCGCGGCTCTGTCCCGGAACAACTTACGTGGCAGCAGGTTCATAAAAGACCTTTTTTGCGGAGGTCTTTGCAGTAAGGACTTCAGTGACACCCACGGCCAGGACTGCATCTGAACGGAAAAACGTGTGTTTGAATTGTGGCTGCAAGATAATGTTTTGCATACCTAATGAGAGATCGACCGATAAATAGGTTTAACGATTTAACAGGCTGATCTTTGACACTTTGAGCATAATTTATTTATGTTTCTGCTTTGTAACTTGTATTTTTTTCCATTTAAACGTTTCCAAAGATTAATTTTGATCTTCTGTTTCGTGTACTCACTTTTTAATGTGTGCTTTAAAAAGCGTCTGCAGTGCAGACGCAAAATGCAGTTTGGAAAGACAGACCATGGCTGTTGTTCAATTAATGTTTGTGCATTTTTTTCTAAATCAACATAACTTTGCTGCTACATTTAATCATATGGAGAAAGAACCGGAAAATTGCTAAAAACTATTGAGACAATATCAGCAAACAGCAAAACAACAGCAAAAACAAACAAACAAAACAAATTAGTATCATATATTGGCTATCTGCTGCCCTGATATTTAAGATCAGTATCAGTCATTAAAAACATATCTAATTCCATTAAAAAGCTCTTGCAATTAGTGGGTCGCTGAGAAATTCCATTATGGGGATAATCACTAATAGGAAAAATCTTTAAAATTTGATGTGTGTGTCTTTTGACAATGTTGTCAATGTCTAACTCGCCAATTTACAATCCTTGTGATTTGTTTTGACCTTTCACTTGCTTTCACAAATATGAATAATTACAAACAAATGTCTGTATTTACTGCACATCTTCTGAAAGCTTACAGATGCAAACAGTTAAGGTAAATGTACAGGCAGAAAGTCCTTTCCATTAACATTTATAAATGTAAAACAGGATAAAATACTTAAAGTATTTTTTTTTTTTTTTTACAATTATTGCACAATGCACTAATGGTGTAGTTTTGTTATAGTTATAGTGAAAATGTTACTCTTCACCTCCAGGGCATAAGAGGTTTCAGACTTGCCACTGGACAAACAGTATTTCATATGGCTTTTTTCATGCCTATATGTCTAACACTTAAGCTATTGATGAATGACTGACTGGTGGTAATGTTTCTATTGTTTTAAGGAAACTTTTTGTGGGTGGCTTGGACTGGAGTACCACACAAGGTAAGCATTTGGTTTGCAATTTAGCTGTGAAATATTGGGTGCTTCAATTATACCTGATTCTGAATGATATTTAGTTGAATTCAGGGAAAATAATTGAATTACTGCAGAGACACCCAGACAGTGTTTTTTGAGAAGCTTGATGGATATAGTGAAATGTAAACGTGTCCTGTGGAAGGTCAAAGTGCCCTAGGTTTGCAGCCTTGGGGCGTCGGTGGGGTGTCCTTAAATGACGTCATCGCATAATTTGCATATTCTTCAGTCGGTTCTTTTCATTTTAGTGGTGCAATCAGAATGAGCGTTGTTGATGACGTTGTGGAGGATTCACAACTAACGACAGAATAATCGGAACGAGTTTTGCTCAAACATTAAACACGGCGGCCGGTGTGTGTAAATCAAGCTTCATTATAATTTTCACTGATGTTCGCACTCAGCTTAAGTCTCTGCACCACTTGTGTGTGTGTGTGTGTGTGTGTGTGTGTGTTTGCACTCTGCTCTTGCCGTGATGCGATTTCACACCGATTCATTCGGTTCTTCACATCGAGCTTCATGTACACTGGAGGGTGCGTCATAATTTGCATGCAAATTATTTGCACTTGCGTCCCCTCTCTTGTGTAAAGACTTAGGGTCTCCAAAGGTCTCGGACAAAGTCGCTAGACTGGTCGCTAGTCCGCGTGTGTGTGTGTGTGCGCGCGCGCGCGCCTTAAATGACTTCTGTTGTGATCTGGCGCTGTATAGAAAATAAAATTAATTAAATCAACTTGACTTTGGGCAAACACTGCGGTCATGTTTGCAGCACTTGGTAATGAAGGTTTAAAGGACCATATTGACTCAATATTGATACATGTAACTTGCAGGTTAACTTGTAGTTATGTCTCACAATCAACATATTTACAGATATTACAAAATGTTGCGTGCCTAAATTGATATGATAATGTCATTAATGGCACATCAGGGTTATATATTAATGTTTATAAAATATAAAATCATTGTTATCATAATGTATAAATATCATGATTTAAAATGAACAAAATAGCATATTCTCCTTTTTTTTTGACATTTTATAGTCTGTGATGCACGGTTGCACTCCCTGGTGTAAGCCCTGGGGATAGATTTGATAATTTAAGCCTGTATATACATTTCCCCCCATTTGAAACTCTGGAGTAGGTCTAGTTTGTATCAAGCCTTTGTCTCGTGTGCGGCTGGTCGTTGTGTAGATTTGCACAAAGGCTTGTCTGTGAAATAGCAGCGTTAACAATAAGATCTTAACCACAATGCTGCGTTACTCCATGCTTGTTTCTCCGGCGAAGCCCTGGGGCTTCTCAGCAATGAGAGAAGCAGTTTTTGATAACTCCAGTGTGACTACTCATTTGTTCCAACTTGTATGCTTGTGTCAGTGGGCATGTGTGGATATTACAGTAGCTGGTTGCATGTTTGCTGCCATTCAAGATGACAGTTGGTCAGTGCTATGTTTTAATAAATGTATCTTTATTAATGTCAATGTATGACTTCAACACAGATACATTCCCGAAATTCAAGCACAATTTAGCACAAAAAATTCTAGGCAAAAATCAGTAAAATGTTACCTGTGCAGTTTTACAGTCAATCAGGTTTTGGTCCCAGTTACAGTTTCATTTCATTGTTGATAAGTTTAAAATCATTACGACTTTTTTTTCTGTTTAAGTTGGCAAACTGGGCTAAAGCTTGCATTAAGGTTTGCATATTTGCAGTGTTATTGTATAAATTTTTGTGAAGCTCCTCTCACTCCATCTCTCTCTTCTCTCAGAGACCCTTAGGAACTACTTCTCACAGTATGGGGAAGTAGTAGATTGTGTCATCATGAAGGACAAAACTACAAATCAGTCGCGAGGCTTCGGCTTTGTTAAATTCAAAGACCCCAATTGTGTACGGACAGTGTTGGAGACAAAGCCACATAATCTTGATGGAAGAAATGTGAGTATTTTAAATCAAAGGAACAGAATAATCTGTTTGTGCTTTCTGTGAGCTAGGCAAAAGTAACAGCATTTCATTATTAACACTAAGTAGAAGTTATTCAAGGACAAATACAAGTTTGAGTTGGATTGTACCTTACTGCATTTAGTATTACAGATTATGTTCATTTGCTCAACAAGATGTTCCTGTTCATAGTTAAATTAGCAACATTGACAGTTAAAGCTTGATTGCTCAGAGATCAGAAACTAAAGTTTTTGTTAATCCAGTTTCCCATGTGAATTTTTGACTCCTGTGCTTGTTACACAGAAGGAATAGCTTATAAAGCCACATATTTCAATTAATATGCCACTACATATGCGGACCTTTAGTGTGAGCCGAGCAAATATAAAGTGACAACGAGTAGTTGAATGTTTTATCTCTCTCTGCTCTCAGATTGACCCGAAGCCATGCACCCCTAGGGGAATGCAGCCTGAAAAGTCTCGAACCAAAGAGGGCTGGGTAAGAGGAATCTGATTTCTTCTAGGAAGGCTAGGTATTTCTCCTGGACTACGGCTAAGGCCGCTGTCAGATCAACCTTTCCTCCTCTTGAGGTTGAACTCAGGTGTCTGTTCAAGGGCTATGATGAGATGAGGATATTTTTATTTTCTTAAATCAAAGAATGTCATTTTGTTTTACATACTGTACAATTTTCATACCTTTGAGGTCTTGTACATTTTTACATCATTCTCTATCTATTTGTGACCTAAGCAGTGCATCAGTATCAGCTGGGACTGATCCAGGTCATAATTTCCTAAATGTCAGAAGACTGACTCATTAGTCTATTTCACAATACTAAACACTGAAATTTTAAAAAACACCTTTGCATTATCGTTTTAAATTTTCAAAATGAGTTCTGTTAGACGTTAATCTAGTGTCTTATTTGCAATTACATTTTTCACACTTTAAAAATGAAAGATTCTATGTCATATGACGTACAAAATAGCTTTCAGAAGTGGTATTTGTTAGGTTGAAATCCTTGCACCTTGTGGGTCAATCAACAATGCTATCAAGCCCCTGCAGCTGTTTTATATTAATTTGTTCCAAGTGTTAAGTTATTGCTGTCAATAAAACATTTTTAAGTCACACATTTTGCTGCATGCACAAATTCTATATGTCAGAGGCTTTAATAAATTAAACCCTCCTTTTCCTCCTGGAACTTAACTCGCTGAGTTTATATAGTTGGTACAGGATATTTTACTGACAAAGCAAAATATATAATTGGTTATAATCAGTGTTTTTGTATGCAGCCTCTAGCATATATAGCAGGAGTGGAGTGCACAGCAGCGCTTACTAGATGAGAGTGAGTGGGGGAAGCAGTGTTCTCTGATCTGTGGAGACCAGTGTTTGCGTTGACATGACATGTTAAGAATTATACCCCAGGGCAAGAGAAGAACCTAATTTCTCCTGCACTGTTTGAATAGATAATGGCCAACTGGCCCCCACCTAGACCGATCCCTCACATACATTGATATCCATACACTTCGTTTTCTTTCAGAAGGGCAGCAAAGCTGATAGCAATAAATCAAAGAAGATATTTGTAGGTGGAATCCCCCATAACTGCGGCGAGCCTGAACTCAGGGACTATTTCAATAGATTTGGAGTGGTGAGTATTGTCAAGTGCATGATGCTAGTCAGTTCATATTGTCATTAAATTGCTTGAATGGATAGGACATTGAGCAGGGCCAATACTACAGTGTATTTATTAGTGGGGTGGGATAGGACAGTTTTTTAACTCTCCAAATTTATCTTGAATATTTAATTGAAATTAGAAGGGGACCTGCCTGGTTTTCTAAATGGAGTCACTGTTTCCCTTTGTCCCATTCAAGGTCACAGAGGTGGTAATGATCTATGATGCGGAGAAGCAGAGGCCCCGAGGTAAAAGCTGATCCCATTTTTCTCTCCGCTCTCCATACCTTGCCATCTTAAATCTCATGACAGACTATTCTGGCCCAAGAGAAAAATCCATTTAAGCCCCAGATGTTGAATCCAGTTCAATTAAAACCCATTAACATTTAACAGGAATTTTCTTTATGACTTTATGACAAAACCATAATAAAACATCATGTGTTAAATGAAACACAAACACAGTCACTGTTGTGAATTGTGGTGGGAAAAAAATTCACAGCATTCTGTGATGTCAGTTTATGGTAATTTGTTCAGTATTATAATACTGTATGTAATATCCTAACATTAAACAGTGGCAGGTGGTGTCTTTGCACTGTCCTTCATGACCTTGTGGGACATTGTCTCCCTGTTTCATACACACACATTTTTACTCTCTACTACATTTTCCTGAATATAAATCTTTGTCCAGCCACTGTTTCAAATTTTCTAAACTGACTCTGATAATTAATAAGTAGACGTTTTCAAGTGATTTCATACTGTTAGAGGTAAAAAGAAGAAATGTCTGTTTCAGAATATGGGATGACACTTATAATGTCAATTATAATACAGATCTCTTCACTAAAACTGCAGAAATTGAAGAGGCACTTACTGAAGGATAGATAGTATGTTCTCCAAACTTCACAGAATGCAACTGGCACAATGAGAATACTTTCAGTATCTACAGATATTTTTGCTGATTATAATTTAATATTGTCAATATGACAACAATGAAATCATTAGAAATGTTTTACAGTTTCTGTCATAGTTCAGACATTAAGTCAACATGTTTCCTGACAGCGAGAGACATTAATATCTCACAGAAGTTTTCATAATTGTTTCATGAGTGCGTGACATATGTCGACACTTGTAGCATGGATGACTTCACTGGGAGTTTTCTGGTCAGACTCAGGGTGCTGAATTCCAGTCACACAGTTGTCTCATCTGCATTTGTCCTATATAGCAATGATGCAGTGGCAACTGACCCTCAACATGTATTACTGTTTCCATCAAAACACCATCCATTCTCTATTGGGAGAAACCCAGAATAGTTTGTCATTGATATTTAACATGCTATATTACATCAGTAACAACCATTACACAGTTTTTAATAGTATAAATGATTTATCATACTAAAACCGACTTTGAACACTGGTGTAAGTTTTCTTTATCTTGATTTAGATATACTGAATTATCTTAAACTACACAGTATGTGTTTTCCCATATGTAGAAAGTTAAGTATTTTTGTAAGTAAGCCCTTTCTACTTTTTCTTTCTTCTGTCCCCCCCTTCTCCTTGTAAATGGTTTGAATGTGATTAACTGTCTCTCTTAAGATTTGTCTTTTCTCCTTTAGGTAATTGTGCATTGACTGGTAGCACAGAGGTACAGGCCAAACATAAAAAAAATAACCCAGCTTTTTTTTTTCACTTGGTCAAAATGGGGTTTCCACAAATTTGCATCAAACTATTAATTGAGCTTAAGGCATAACTGTTCATTCTACATGTTAACATGTATTTTGAACTTTTGAAGCATTTATTTCTGATGGAAAATAGATGTTTAATTTAGAATTTAATCATACAAGATTCTTTTTTATTTGACCAATCAGTTGTTTAAATGTTTAGAAGATTAGTTTTTCAGATTCAGAGAACTTTATTAATCCCTTGGGAGGTTCCCTCTGGGAAATTTTTCAACAATCCACAAACTTAAGTAAGCAAATATTCACATTTTCAAGGCTGAAAGTCTGTATTAATTGATTTCTTTTTTTAATTTTGCCATTTTTACATAGAAACAAAACATTTCAGAACATTTGGATATAAACTTTCTAAATATGTCCTAGTTCTATAAAGCAGCGAGGTAATTGGTTCATAGTTATTTGTATTTGCATGCAGAATTATTTGGAGCCTGACAGTTCCATTTATAGCTAAAATCTAATTTGAGTCAAGCCAAGCCATGTCTCTTTAACCAAGATATATCAAAATCTTTTATGTGTCAACTTGGCTTTGAATTTAGATCAAGGACGGGTCAATGACAGATGTTATTAATGGTGCCAGATCCTGAGGTTTGGGAAATGGTTGACTTGTTACTAGACGTCTCTAAAATCTGTTGTCTCACAGGATGTACAGTTGGATTGAGGTTAAGTCCCCAAGTAGAAATGTACACACAACCCAATTCTGCCACAGAGGAAAGTTAATCAAGTTGAAAGTAGATCACTGCAGCACACAGTGGCCTGTTGGTGAAAGTTTTGTGACAGATAGAGTAGTTCACTAAACAGTTGGTGGAGCTGCTGGGCTTTACTTGTGTGTTGATGAATGTTGTGTATCCCCTTTGAAAAGTCTTTAGCCAAATTGGAAATTTGTCACTTTGGGTTACCAGTTATGGCCTATATCTTTGTGTTATTGTTGAGAAATATTTTAATTGTCCATTTTAGGCTTATCCTGGCTGACTCAAAAGTAAAATACTGAAATTGGGAAAGCTTGGAGAAAGCTTTAGGCATTCTACAGTTTATGTTTCTTCATATTTTTGTGATGCATTAACAATGGCTGTTGCGAGTGTGTGCTCCAAAGCAATTTACCAAGGGACAGATCAAGGTGGGGTTTGGATGAAACAGCATGAGTTAACACTATGTAGTACTGGTTCAATTGGCATTTATCAGTGTTGGAGGATGAACGAGAATTGAATTCCAATTGAAGTTACTGAAGTTGAATCAAATGCTACACCTGTGATTCTGCATGTTTAGCAGGTAAACACATATGTATTGTTATCTTTACAAAATATTTCTATGCACAGGAAAGAGAAGTTTCCCTCAATCCCTCAGGCTTTAGTCTTGGATTTGTGTTGTTCTGCAAGTCTGCGACGTCATCCGAACCCCAGGAGCCTCTTGCTCAGTCTTGACGGATCCTCAGTCTGCTGGAGCCCAATACTGTTCTCCATCTTGTGTTGTCACAACCCCCTGCTACCTTGATTCACTCTTGGTCGTTGGCTAGGTTTTGGATTTATTACTTTCGAGGCCGAACAATCAGTGGACCAGGCTGTCAACATGCATTTTCACGACATCATGGGCAAAAAAGTGTGTAGTTGTAGTTTTATTTTACCCTTAATATCAAACGGAGGCTTAGGCGACAGAGATAATTGTACTATGAAGCTGACTTTTCTTTTCATTACTGATTGTATAACAAATAGCAGAATTTAACCTTAAGGTTGTTAAAAAAAAATATATATATATATATAATAAATAATCAGGCTTCTAACAATTTTTGGTACCTAATTTTATTTACACCATTCCTTTCATTATTTTCATGTAACCTCAAGAAATGCTATTATATTACAGTTTCGATTGTCGCCCAAGGCTTTGTTTAACCTGACCACTCCTTTAGGATGTTGTAAGTGCATTAGCATTTCAGTTCTACTTTATTGTGGCCTTTTATGTTACAACAAAGTGAAAATTTTTGAAAATAAATAAAAGATAAAGTTAAAGCTTTATATTTTGCTGACTAAAAATCACCTAAAGGATTGGTCCATTCTCTTCTGTTTCTTTTGTTTTCCGATTGTTTACAGGTCACTTATGCATCAATATACATATGTGTATATATATATATATATATATATTTGAAAAGTTAAAGAAAAAACTCAGTGACCTCTGTTGAAGAATCTCCATACTGTGTCCCCTAGTTTTACCAATCGCCAAATTAAAAAGGGTGTAAGTAAAATGCTCCTTAAGATGAGGCACCGTTTTAGCTGCAATTAATTTAGTGTTTACTTTAACTCACTGCATGCACCAGATGGATGTGGTTTACAGCTCAAAGGCAATCCAGATGATGTCATATAAGCTGTCCATCTGGAAATAAACAACAAACACAAACAAACAAAAAAACAATTGTGTAGTATTTAAGCAAGTTTCATAAACCCCTGGCATCCTTTCTACTCTTCTGATGTGTGACAAACACCACACACCTGCCACCTTTGCTGAACAAACTAAACCAAAGGATTGTTGCAAATACAGTTTTTTTTGAACATGCTCATTAAGTAATAAACCCCATTTTCTTTAATATATGTAGTTTGCACTTAGCAGCTTTTAAACTAAAATACTGACATGCCAGAAAAAGGAGTCTCCATATCAACAGTGTAGTGATTTGTGGGCATAAGAATATGATCATAGTACTTGTATCCCCTCAGCCATATAATCATGTACTGTATATCCTGTCTTTGAAATGTTATATGGTCTGTCTGCAACACATGACACACCATGATGACCCTTGTGTATATTTTTTAGTATTAATGTTGAGTTTTAGTTCTAAAGTAGTGTCCATATTTGGTAGTGATTGTTGTGGCTTTTCTGCACATCTATGATAGTACTAGCTACATTTCAGTGATTTTGTTTTTCTTAGATGGAGCTTTAAGTTCTTTTAGTGGTGCTTAAAATTATCATGATTTTCTGCAATCTCTGTCCTTTTATGTGAGAGTGGACAGTGGAGAGATGACAGAAAAGAGTGTCAGATTGCAATCCCACCTCCTTGGTAAACGATTCAGCCTAACCTGTGTACTCTCCAGTGGTATCCCTTCCCCTTGAGTTTGTCCTGGTTTTCAGCAAGAATCAAGACTTGACTTAATCCATTGTTCTTGACTTGACATTACCTTACTCTGGGATTTGAGGGAGCCTAGGTGATATGAGGTACAAAATTAGAAATTGGAGCACATCAAACTGTGGAACAAATCCCAGTTCTGCTGTTAGGGACTGTACAGAAGTCATGGTATCCATCACTCGTAGCTGTGATGCCCACGGGAGAACATGCGCAGGTAGCTGCCGGCGGCGGCGGCGAGGCCACTGCCGGAAACATGTGCATGTAATTAGGTCGACAGAGAAGGAAGAGGAGGCTTGGGGAAGGTGGCAACACCTTAAAGCAGGGAAGAATTTGCGATCCGTTTTCCTGCTGCAAGGTGACCCCAATAACTCAACCGCTCATTCTATTTCTGGTAGGCTCCCCCTTAGTCTCAGCCTGTTTCTTTACTCTGGTTAACTGCTGGTAGCTTTGCCTAGTTACAGACAAGAAAGTTATCATAGTGGGGCAAAGCTTTAAAGTCTCACTCAAGGCATCAAACGTTTTAATTGGATTCTTCAGTATTATATAAAAGAGAAAATGGTTAAATTTAATCTGAGTAACAATTTGGCTTTTTGTGTTTTAATGCATATATTTTAAAAGAAACATGAGATCATCATTCTGATTTTATAGACATTGTCCTCAATTTGATTAAAAATATTTGCTCACTTTTGACACAGTATGAAGATTCATTTCTACGTTTTAAATAAAGTTAATTTTGTTCAATCTGCATGTTTACTTTATATTCTGCCAGAACTTAGATACAAATTCCTTTCTACACCCCCCCCCAAAAAAAAACACATTCCAAATAAAAAGTATATTTCTTTATAAGCATTGGCAGGAAAAAGGTAAGTTAAGTCATGTCCTTCCATTAGATGTCTTAATCATATACAGGGTAGTTTATTTAAGAAAAAATAAGTCTATGTTTCTCAGGTACATCCTATGAAGCTAAAATCTAGCTTTGTCATTTACAATAGCTTTCTTTGCAATATGATTTCGTTAACCATAAAATATATGCTTAATAGGTACCTGAGACACATAGCTGTGCATCTCTCCTGGCTACACAGTAATATCAATTAATTTAGTTGCCCCACATTACTCTAATAAATATAAAGTGATACAGTTGAAGCTGGCCCAAAATGTTAAGTTTCTATATCAGAGGTAGGGCAGGTCTGTCTAGGTGAGGGACCTCAGGAGGATCCAACACTGGTGTTGCCAAATGTGTCCTCCTTGTCCTTTGTCCAGGTGGAAGTAAAGAAGGCTGAGCCTCGTGACAGCAAAGCTCCTGGCCCTGGCCAGTGGGCACCCAGGGGCATCTTGAGTGCAGCTAATGGTTGGACAGCACAGCCTGCCCAGGGCTGGCAACAGCCGTATGGGCCACAGGGTGAGTGGGAACCAGTCCCAGAGCAGGGAGTGAGGCTTTCTGTTCAGAGGAAAACCTAGTAAAGTCCTTTGAAAATGTGTTTAATCCTCTGCTCAAACATTAACCTTGTTGTTTGTTGTCACTGCTTGCAGTGTTTGAATGTCAAATTGAATTATGTGAACACTTGTTGTTTCAGGCACTTTTAGGGTCCTCAATCCATTTTCTTTTTTCTTTTTTATAGGGGTGTGGGTTTCGACTACAGGACAACCCATAGGTAATACATTTGATCACAAACAAAAAAATTTAGTATTTCCAGTCCTCTGTATTTTTTTGGTATTTTGCACAACAATGGATTGATCAAACTGCATGTAGATGTGTGCTTGCCATGTGATTGTGGTTTTATTTTGAAAGTCTTGTGTAGAGGAAGAAGTCTTCAACAAGGGAGGCCAATACACCGATGACAGTTAACAGTATGTGTTATCACTGATTCATAATAGCTGAGGCTGCTGATAATACTCTGCTAAAGACAGATGGCAGCCTTGAATGTATTCTGGCCTCCTCTGTTATTGGTCAGGCTCAGTTTCATTTCCCCACCTCCGGGTCAACCTGCGGGACTTGCTGCAGTATGGGTCCCGTGCTCACTCAAAATGTACTTCATTTTCACTGTGCCAGATAGTATCCTGCAAATGTAGGGTTTCTAAACCATTTGTGATCTCGTCTTTGTCAGCTGTTTAGTAAGACCAAAATAATGCAAATCAAATATAGTGCACACAGCATTGCTGATCATATATACTGCCCCGCTCAAAAAAATGTTTTGCTTATTGCCTTTCGTATAAGCCTGTGGGGGCAATGTTATGATTTGAGGCTGTACAAGTTGGTTAGGGGTAGGTTTAGCAGCATTTAGTTACCAAAAATGAAGTTAGCTGACTCTCTAAATGTACTGTACACACACAAAATACTGGGGAAGTCAGCTTGCTAAGTTTGCTGCAGCATTGACAGCTTGCTAATACTTAGCAAGCTGTCAATGCTGTCAAGCTGTCAGTGACTTTAAATGAGTTTATTTTAGAACTGCATGCATGTTTCTTGTATTTTCTGAATGAGTTCCAATAAAGTAATCGAGAAATAATTATACTGTATGGTCATTATAGCAAATGAATCTTTTGCACAGTACTAAGTACATATATATGTATATTGTATATATACAATATAGAGCACAGAACCTGACAGTTTATACAAAGCATGAACAGATATTTATTCTACCCATGCCTAATAAGTGGTTCTATTCTCTGTTGGTACAGGCGGGTATGGACCTGCCTTGTCTGCGGGCCGGGGTACACCCACACAGCCTCCATCACCTTTCAATGCGTTCCTGGTCACAACCCCCGCAGGTGGCTTTGCTGCACCTCAGGGATACCCTCAACAGGGCTACAGCACAGCACCTCATTTTGGTCAGTTGCACATGACACACTCCCTCATCCCACCATGGCGCTTATTTGACATTACTGCATAGTGATAGTCAAGTAACATGAATATGTAAGGATACACTGTGATTGAGGGAAGGTATAATTATTTTCCAAAAACTTATATTGACTTTTTATGTCATGTAAAATGTGTTAACTGATTCATTGTCAGTTTTTCCTGGCAGCTTTGCTGTTACTGTGGTCAGGGAGGAACCTTCATCTTATCAGACATGAACAGACAGTTTGAGCTGCATAAAATGCTGCTAAAAGGCTTGCTCTAAGTTGTCTCCCGACCAAGCTAATGTTTTGTATATCATGAACTATATATATATTTAAAATAATGCACTGAGCTGGAGATGACAAACAAATTTCATTACATTACATATTAAGAGCATTTGGTTTGGTTAAACAACTTTTATTCTTGCAGACCAAAAAGAGTTCATTTGTTGGCTAAACTGATCAGTGCCTTGACTTGTAATGGTTTTTCTCTGATGGTATCTTTAACTGGATTTTTCTTATGTTTAAAAACACCTACGTGTTTTGCTCAAATCTAAGATGACTTCAAGTCAAGGTGTACAACATAATATGTAAAGCACCAACATAATGACCATTGCTAGTGACAGAGGTTGTCTTATTATCCAGCAGGTTACAGTTTTGGCACACCCCAAGCAGACCAGTATGCTCCACAGGTTCCTCCTCCACCCACCACTCCTGGAACTGCACCTTTGGGCTTTGCCCCCGCCACCACACCAACTCAGGACTTAAGCAAAGCTCCCACCGGTCAGCCTGACTTCTCTTATAGCCAGTATGGTAAGAAAAGCCTTGTGCATCAAGAATTTTTCTGCCCCTTTCTCTCCCACTTTAATTCAAATCTGCCTTGTCCATCTCTCTTGTTATGAATGGTTTCAAGTACAGTCAACTTAAGTTTGTTTTTGCAATCCTAAAACAAGCTGGAGGTTGCTCTTGGTTCCATGTAGCTTGAATAGCGAAACGTGCATACATGCTTTTTTGCATACATGAATCTCTCTGGCTCTACCTGAAGATGCTGCTCAGGTTTCACCAAATCCAGGAGTCTTCAGCAGGCATAACTGTCAAGTTTTTTCAGCTGAGCTGTGGATTGGTAAAAACATTGGTAGGTCTTGGTAGGTTTGAATTAGATCATCCTGCTTTGCAGTGTTTTATGTTTGCATTCTTATTTCAGTTTGTTTTTAGGGGGTTGCCACCTTCTCCCGACTGGCTGTATCAGACATTTGACTGAAGTCAAATACTCCTCCTTCTCTTCTTCCCTGTGTATGACTTTGCTGGTTTCTTTTCATTGACTTTGCCCAATCGCCATTGAAGAGCACCAGCGTTAAAGTGTTATATTTGTGACAACTTTTCTTCTTTCTGGGAGTAGGCATGTCCAACCTGCCAAGCTACCTATCAAAATGTTTTAACATGTCCATCACTCTCTCGCTTGCAGCTTTGCTTGCTTTTTGCTCTGAAGTTAGGAACATATATTAGAGCCTTGTGCAAGTAGTTCTTTTGACAAATGTCTCTGGAGAATTTATTTTTGTGATCTCTGAACTGGACTGTTAGTCAAGTCATATTACACTTGGACTGTGTTACCACTAGAATTATTTCTTCTCATGGTCCCCCCCCCTTAAACTAACAAACTGCCAAATTTCAGTCAGCATGTAGGGACTTGAAAATGAGATGTTTCATTGAGCCACTCCAATATAAATGTAGATAATTATTTGGCTCATTATTTTGTAAGGCTTATTGAAATTATATGTAACTTTTCAAGTTACATACTATACACACAGGCAGGATTGAGGCTGAATACATGCTATGAGCACAACTGAAGGCTAAAGGTTTTCAGCTCTAAACCCAAACAAAGATACAGGGAAAATGGAAGAAGCTTTGTCTTTACTGAACATTTCACCTTTTCAGGAAGATAAGAACACTTCCAGACAATAATCAGATACTCATTGAAAAGCTACATGCATTTTTTTGGCTGGCTGGTATTATTCTCCTGACTTCCCACTGCTGGATCTATAGTCATGTGATCACTGTCAGTCATGACAGGTGCCTATTTTGTTATGTGTTTCTTGCTTGTGCTAATCTGCCATCCAGCTTTTTGTCTTTTGGTTGAGAAGACAGCAGAGAGTCACAATGGTTTTGTGAAATGAGCAGAAAATCTGAAATGCTAATGTTAGTGTTGTCGAAACGGATAATCTTGCATCCCACCAATGAAGTTTAGACACTGGATACAACATTTTCAGTTGTGTAAAGTTAGCAAATGGTTGATGTTAGATAAGATAAGAGTAATCCTTTATTAGTCTGGGGATATTTATTAAGGCAAATAAAGTAGGTTTGCTTTCAGTCAATGTTCAGTTAGGCTGATGTAAATTTAGTTCTCAAAAATGGGTTATGCTGAGAGTAAGGATCAAGACTTTTGGTTTTATGTAATTTAAACATTTTTCAATTTAACAAACAATTTTCTGATGCATACCATATATTTTTAGTTGATTCTCATCTTCCCTCCATGCAGTGACAAGTTTTAATAGAGTACACCATGAAACTTGAAACTTTTGTCAAAATCCCTCAGTGGATGGAAGAAAACTGGAATTTATGAAATGTAAGAAATAATTGCTAAGCAACCACCTCTGATAAAGTATTGTTAATTGTTTCTTGAACTAGTTATTGTTTTAATAAAAAAGATCACTAATAGAGTTCATTTGGCAACTTTTGGACGATTTAATGGCAATTAATGCCCGTAAGTTATGGTGCTGCTCCTTTTGATGTCATGCTACTCAGAGAACTATAACTGTACCTTTCCAAAAAAAGGACTCACAACAATACACTCATGTGATAAAAAGATAAATCTAGCCTTGCTGAAATTTAATTTCACAGTGTACTAAAATGAAAGAAAAGCAGTTGTGGCTTGTGAGATTGGAGATGAATCCAGAAAGTTATAGAGTGCTTTCGAAAATATCATTGACATGTATTCAAGACATCTTTAACTCATTGCAGCATACAGAACCTCTGGTGTTGGTGTTCTAGTTCCCATTTCTAGTTCTGATAATATTGGTAGGAAAGCACATTTCTCACATGATTGAATCTGTAGCATGTGCACATTTTACTAAATGTCCTGTTATCAGGCTGGCTTGAAAAGTTAGGTATAATTAGCAGATAGCTCACACACTTACCCTCCATTTTGTTTTGACGTTCCAGATGATACTCAGCAGCGAGGCCTCACCAAGTGTAGTACAGGCCCAGTAACCCAGTATATGCCCATTATAAATGTAAAGCTATCTTAGCTCAGTAAGGGGGGACTATTTAAAGTAGTTGGCCAGCAGCATCTGGGTTCAGTCAACCTGGTCTCCTCATCTCATTGATAGGCTTGGGTAACTACCCACAGGACCCCTCTGCCTACGGACCAACGCGTCCTTCTCACAGTTATGGTCAGGATGAGCAGGGAGGATATAGTGCAGGTAGGTGCCAGCATCGTCTTCTCCACCCACAAAAGTAGCTTTTGTTCAGTACTATAGTGTTTATAGATCAGCAGCCTGGTACTGCCTTTTTTTTGTTTTTGCTCTATGTTTAGTATTTTGCATGTACATTTTGCATGTACATACAAATTACTGTCTGTACTCTTGCGTAGTAGAAACACAGCCCCCTCTATCTTTGCTGAGACGTTTTGAGCGATGTTTACGTAGAAATTGGCCATTTTAAGCTCTACGCATGTTATCTGTTGGGGCTGTAGCTTTACTATACCAAAAGTGACCATGTCCTTTTTTTTTTTTTAACTCACTCTGTCTGCATTGCTTTGCTGATTATAAAAGGATGATCTAATTGTCAGGAAATGTGTTCATGGTTCAGTTGTCTCTATGCATCAACAGTCCCATTACCCGTTCTCCTTTTCCCCATGTATTGTTTCTACATTATAGCTGAAGGGGTGAGAAAGGAAAGAAGATTTAAAGGACACAATGCCAGTAAATTGTCAATTTCTCTCAGATTCTTTTGTCTGATGCTCTTGTCGGGACTGCTCCCTGTCATCAGACTTTGAGCACTCCAAAAGCACTGTTTTTCTTTCAAAATGTCTCCCTTTTGTTTCACATTTTCTCTCTCTCTTGCCTCTCCATTTTAGTCATGTATGACCTTCTGTGCTCCAATATTTATGGTCTGTTGCTTACAGAATTTTACCAGTACAGGGGAATAACTATTCACTACTAAAATGCTGGAAAGATTTATCTGCAGCTTGGTTTAGCAGTGCTACATTAAACCAGCCATTTTTTTTCCATTTTCCAGTTACGTTTCCCTCCCTGGTGTCCCTAGGGCGTTTGCATTGAAATGGTGCCATCTAGTGTCTTAATAGCACAACACAGTTCTTACGTTACAGATTAAAACCTTGACATCATCCTCCTCAGTTGATCCACTTTTAAGTTTAAAATGCAAATTTTGTCTTTGTGCCATAACAGTACTAATCTGATATGCAACAGTGAACACTTACTGATGGAATATGAGAGTAAAAATCCACCACAAACCATGCAAAGCGTTATTCAAAATTAATTTGTGAACCAAGCAGATAGGTGCATGGAATTATTTGTTTCCAGGAATAAAGACAAAACCAATAAATAGATCAATAATAGTTAATCATTGATTGTGGAGGAAAGTAACAAATGTAGAGGGAAGGCAAATTTTGTGTTGATTAATCTTTTGATATATTGTTAGAATTTTAAAAATATGAGGATAAAAAAGTGAGGGCCACATAGTTGATGTAGTGGTTATCACTTTTGCATTTGCAGCAAGAAGAGCCTGGTTTGCTACCTCGTCAGAACAAGGACTTCTCTGCATGGAGTTTGCATGTTCTCCCCCCCTGTGTGGGGGGGGGGGGGTTTCTCCAGGTTCTCCAGCTTCCTCCCACAATCCAAAATTAATTAATTGGCCAATTGGAAACTCTAAATTGCCCATAGGTGTGAATGTGAGAGTGGATGGTTGTTTGTCTTTGTGTGGCCCTGCGATGGACTGGTGATCTGTCCAGGGTGTAACCTATATCAGCTGGGATTAGGCACCAGCGACCCTCATGTGGAGGATAAAGCGGTAGAAGATGAGTGAGTGAGAAAAAAGTGGCTCATGACAAGTTCTCAAGGCACAGGGTGCAAAGTCCATCCTCTTGTTTAAAATGACTAAAGTAACAAACCCTCACATTTGTGACACTTTAACAAGTAGGTGATTGTCATTTGTGCTTGATAAATGAATTAAACAATATATTAGTTACATTATCAAATATAGTTCAGTTAAATTTCACATAGATGGATGTCATCGTGGTACTTTCAGCTGCATCAGAATTATGGTTCATTAAAAATAAAACTGTGTCACCTGCAAATAACTTTTTTCATCATGTACCAGTGGAGGGGTAGGTGGTGGATTTTTATTAGTAGTGAGAATTGTGACAATAAGCATGTCATTTAATCTATATTTTTGAGTAAGACCTCTCCTTAAATGCTGTCTGGAGACTCTGATGACCCTTTTTCTTTCCATCCCCTCTCTATTCTTGTCCACCTCAGGGTATGGCCAGGACCTAACGGCCTTTGGCCACAGCTTCGCGGACCCCAGTCAGCCAACGGCTTCATACGGGCCTCCAACAGCGCAGCCCACCGCTGCACCCCAGCCCGCAGCCAGTGCATTTGGCAGAGGGCAGAATCACAACGTACAGGGCTTCCACCCATATCGACGCTGACTGCCACTTCTGGCCATTGGCGCTGTGTAAAATCTAATAACAAAAAAGAAGTCAGGGAAATGTTTGTTTTTGCTAAAAAAAAGCATAACTGGAGTCCTGGGTCGTTCTATGGGATTATTGAATGCACACAGTTTGTAAAACAGAAACCATTATGAAAACAGGGATTCCAGTAAATTCAATGGGGGTGTAAAGAACCCCCCCACCACCACCACCCCCTTTTTTTGCCTAACATAAAGGAACATTCAGCAGAAAGAAGCTTCCGCCCCAAACCTCCTACCCCATGTTTTGTAGTAGAACTCAACTACTTTGCAATAATTTTGATTGTCTGGTCAAACACTAGCACAGAGACTATGTAAAGAGACTTGCATATAAATATGTATATTTATGGTGGACACAAATGAAAAACAGGGTCTCAAGTTTCCTCAGCTTTAAATTCTAGGAAAAAAATGTTTTTATTTTTCATTTGGTGAACTTTGTTTACTTTCTGAGCCTTTAAAGTTTGTTTAACATGGAGAGTATGAATATATATATTATACACAAACTGTGCAATTTTTTAAAAAGAGAATTTTGTACTATAAATGTACACTTTGCTTGTTTTTTTATTTAAAGATGTAGACTTCCCTCAGGTGGCTGTTTTGGGTGCATTTTTGCACTTATGCAAAAAGAAAAAAGGACAAATTATTACAAAAATAAATGTTTTATTGATACAGTGCTTGTTATGGATGTTGAGTGAATTTGCTTCTGGTGTTTCAGTGGAAGCTATGTGAACTAGGGCTGTGATAATCAGTTCAGTAGTTCAGTTTTTGTTGTATTAGGGTCAACAATTCTATTTTCAGAGCTTTCTAGACTGGTACTTCAGATAAATGACAGTGATTTATTTAACAGAAATCACAGAAACAGCTAAAACATTATTGAAGAAGTCTCATGCTGTTTTGAAATTCTGGAAAATTTTGTCATACAGTATCATTTCCACAGTTTTGCAATCAAAAGATAAATTCATAATTTCAGTAATAGTATCTACCAGTGTGATGATTTTCGAGTTTTCTCTGATTTAGATCGTTACTGTTGTTTGATAATTCATAGAACAACTATAGTCTTCATTGAGAAAATAATCGATTATTAAAAAGAATTAATCAAGTTGCATGTTTGATGTAATGAGAGGAGTCACTGGCATATTTAGTGAGTGATCACACCCGACTCCAACAAGTGTATTAGATTTTTAAACGCAATTCAACGATTGATTCATAAAAATACATGACCGCAGGTATTCCTGAATAATCAAACGGTCCCAACATTGACGGATCATATCCGGGTTAGAGGTTGTCAACTTGTATGTTTGATTCCCCAAGTCATTTCCTCGTTCATGTTAGCATGTTAGCACCAAGCTAAGTGACTTCTGCTAAATTTACTGAGATTTCTACACGGGCGTTTCTTCGACACAGGGACGGGAGAGTCTCTACAGGTCTGCGGCTGGAACATGTAAGCTGTATGTGAATGCGTGTTTGTCTGTTAGAGGTGTTTTTTTTTTTTTTAACCTGTATTAATTTTAAGTGTCATGAGCTAACGATTCGTTTTTCTGCGTTTAATGGATGGATGGAGAAGCTAACGTGTTAGCCGCATCACCACAGCAGATGAGAGAGGTTCAGAGGGATTGGTCAAATAGAAACAGGACCGAAGTCATTTCAGTCAGACAGGTCAATTTAAGACGTTAAACTTTAAAACTCAAACACATCTATTTTGTATTTGTTAACAAAACGAACACTAACTAATTATTTTGCCGAATGATAATGCAACAAAATTAGTCCTGGCACCAGAATGAAGTGACTGAGGTGGCTTTTAAAAAAATGTCATGCTATAACATCAATTGATTTAAGCAGAATAATTACATAAAGGTAAATACAAAATAGTGTGTTGTGTTTATGAATTACTTTCATTCAAAATCAGCAAGGGAAGGTACATAGAAACATCTGATTATGATTCCCATTTCTCATATTGCCTTTTCTCCTGTAGTTACATGTATGTGATCTAGTAAGTTTAGATGCACAGAGCTTAAACAGGGAGCAGAAAACACAACTTTGGATTTTAAACAAAATATAATTTAAATAATTGATTTGAGTGCTACTAAAAAGTTATATAGTAGCAAAATAAACCAATTTTTTTTTATTGCTTTGGTTTATTTCATGTGCACATAAATGATGATCTAATGTAATAGTAGTTTATCCATCACAGGGGTCTTTTCTCCACACCAGGTTATTTATTTACCTGCTCATATTAAAATAATTTTTTTTCAAGTAACAGTTTAATTGCCTATTCAAATGTCACAGTAACTGTTCTTCCACTCTAATGAGAATATCCACAAAGTATAAGTCACCCTGTGTGTGCTCTGATAAATACTATTGAGTCAAATCACATACGTTTTTAACTCTAAAGAAATCCTTGAATTAATAAAGGACTTTTATATTTTCTACACTAGAGCGCTTTGGATGCCTTTCTGTTGCACTGCCACTCAAACACGTCTCCTTGACGGCTTTCAGTGAATCTCTCATGACATCATTGCTGATGGTTATGTGTGGGGACAGTAGAGGGATTTCTGTACATCAAACCAAAGCTCTCTAAAGCAGGGATGTCAAACTCATTTTACTTCAGGGGCCACATACAGTGCAATTTGATCTAAAGTGGGCTGGAACAGTAAAATAATAACATAAACTATAAACAATAGGAACTCCAAATATTTTCCTTTGTTTTACATATAATGAAGTATCTTTTTACAAGACATTTTAAGAACCTGAAATCTTGTGAGGGGAAAAATGTGTGCAATTTCAACATTATGCCTAAATGTGCATTACACGTGTACGTGTGCATTACAAATTACAGATCCCTTGCATTTATTAAGGCACAAAGCATTTAGTCACAGATATTTGTATTATTCCACATCATGATTAGATTCACAAATTCGCCTTGTGGGCCGGATTGGACCCTCTGGCGGGTTCTGGCCCGCGGGCCATATCTTTGACACCCCTGCTCTAAAGCATTCATTATATTTCATCATTCCATATAAATACACCTATTAACACATGTCAAAGGCATGAGTATGCACATGTCAGCAGCTGAACAAGGGAACTGTGTAGGCATTTTCTGGGGAGTAACCTCTGCAGAATTTGCAGCTCATTTTGTTGCAACTAAACAGCCTGGCCTACACTATGACGTCTGCAGTAAAATTTAGAGTAACAGTGTAACATTTGCCACAGTCATGGCACAGGCGTTGCAGTGTCACGACTCTTCATGACACTGAGTCACACAGTAAAACACAGCTGGACAAACAGTGGCAAAGAACAGCGGCTTATCAATGAAGCAGCATAGAGACGTCTGCTCTGAATGGGGTCGTTACGTCAGTAACAATTTCACTATTGATAGCACGTGAGCTTAGCGTAGGACAGGATCAAATGCTTTTAATACTAATTCATATTTGATAAAGTAATTTTTCATTAAGAGCAGATGCTGCCATGATGAGATCTGGAGTTACTGTGAACTTCATACAAACATTTTTTCACATGTTTTTTTCTCCCCACCTGATTTTATAATAGGGTGTCAGATCTGGTCCAGGATTGTTGAACAGTTAATGCACAGAGTCAAGAAGCTGAAAATTGAAGACAACGCAGAAGGCGGTCAGGAACGGTATGGACCTTTTTTTTTTACTTGCTGCTGCCTAAACCACATTAATTCAGTTTATTGTTTTCATTCATTTTAATATATTAAAGATTTTAACCAAACTAAGGGTTTTTATTTTGGTTGCTGCTAGAATGATAAGGTTTGTATGAAAGAGCAAAAACCTGTTACTTGACACTGTTGGCATTTTGATTTCAGTATTACAGTATTGTAAAGATTTAGTGGATTTTTATTAAAGTTGGAGAACAGACAACTACTCAAGGCAGAACTAACAAACTCTTTAAAAAAAAAAGTCCTACAGAGAAAGGTACACGGGGCATTTCACATGCATGCAGCACCTAAATGCTTGGAAAGGTGCCAAATGTGTTTTGATCCGAGGAGCTTGAGTGTCTTGCTCCTGTTGTGTTAATCACTAAGCAACCAAAACCTTGGAGCTGCAGAGATGAGCAGACTCACTCACTCACTCACTCACTCATTTTCTACCGCTTTATCCACTGGGGGTCGCGGGGGGGCTGGTGCCTATCTCCAGCTAGCATAGGGCGAGAGGCAGGGTACACCCTGGACAGGTCGCCAGTCCATCACAGGGCCACATAGAGACAGACAACCATTCACTCTCACATTCATACCTACAGGCAATTTAGAGTCTCCAATTAACCTAGTCCCCAAATCTGCATGTTTTTGGACTGTGGGAGGAAGCCGGAGTACCCGGTGAGAACCCACGCACCACGGGGAGAACATGCAAACTCCTTGCAGAAGGCCCCTTGTTCCAACCAGGTTGTGAACCCGGGACCTCTTGCTGCAAAGGCAAGAGTGCTAACCACTACATGAGCAGACTCACTGAATTAATTTTCACATTAAGCTAAGAAAAATTATCAAAATGAAGATGTCACTCTTGTTTGTCTGTCTGTGTCTAATGTGCAGCTGGTGTATACAAAAGACACTGCATGTGAACTGCCTTTAAGGCTGCCAGTGAGAAAACCATTTGAGAAAAAACCTTAGGTTTGAAATATTTCTAAAATTGGCTTTACAGATGTTTATTTAGAAGGTAAACATGTACATTCATTAAATCCCAGGGTACAGTATATTGTGGTGAGAAACATATCAGTGTAAACATTACTTGTAGGAGTAGGCCTGTCTGATTTACTGATGAGCATCTGTCCACAGCATCCGAGAAGCAGCAGAAGGTATGACGGGGGTGGATGAGCTGTCGGACAGCATGGAGGTGGTGGAGATGGAGGACGTGAACCCCATTCACTTCCAGGTGGGGAAGCATACATGGGATGGTCTTAGGAAGATCATTCACAACAGCCGCAAGAACACTGGCATGTTCATCAACAAGGCGCCACATGATTTCCAGTTCATCCAGCGGGATAAGTCCAGCCAGCACTCTCACCGTATCTACTACCTTGGTGAGCTTGGAGACGTGAACTCAGGGCTCTGTGATGGATTAATTCACAGGCAGATAATCTCACTTTCTATATAAGTGTTAGAAAATAAAAAGGGTCCAGCAGAATTTTTTGTGCTTATAGTAGACATTGAATTGTGAGTTATGGAGTGACAGAGTCAGATTCTTCAGAAGTGGCATGCTTCTGTGAATAATCTGTGGATGAAGCCAGCCTGGAACTATTTTCCTGCTCATTTGAATTCTAAAGATTTGCAGTGAATCTATTCACTGTGTGTACTGGAGATAAGAATAAATGTCAACACCATTTTTTTCTGTATATACAGTATTTCTTTTGCAGCTGCCTTGCACAGAATGTCTGCAGAATAGTCTGTTTCTTAGCTGCCATGTCTCAAGCAGTTACATCTGACGTGTGATATTATTTTCCAGAGCTGTGTTGAATTTTTTGATGTGTGCCGGGCAGTTTGTGTAGAATCTGTGGTAAATCACTTTATGGCTATACCAGTTATCACTAGAAATCTTCTCTTTAGAAATGTTAAGTTACATTTATTTAAAATTAAATCTACTTGACCCCATTCGGACTTGGTAATAACAGCCATCTGATTATATACTGTCTGAACTAAACTCTGGTCAAACCTTAGCTCATCTACAACACAAAACCTTAGCTTTACTTGGACTTTCACTTATCTTTTCCAATAGGAATGCCATATGCCAGCAGGGAAAATGCTTTGCTCTACTCAGACATTCCTAAGAAGATCCAGAAAGATGCCCTGCTGGTTTTGTCATGGAAACAGATGCTTAATCACTTTCAGGTGAGGAGAATTCTTCCTCATCTTCCTCCACTCAGAATTTCACCAGTGATTTAATTCTTTGTTTTAATTGATTGTAAAGCTGTTAATCGTGATGGCACATTTTTCCATGGAGCTTGAATTTACGAGTGCGTTTCTCTCAAAAGAAGATTAAAAGACTGTTGAGGTTCATTAATATCCTGCCAATATCCTGTGCTTATCTGCGAATAAGATATATGTTTACATTTATTGGTATGTTGCTTTTTCTCTCTTTAATTTATTTCTGCTTTTATCACGCCCTGACCAAACTCTTTCTGCCCTTGAAATTGCTCATCCAGCATCGTCTCGTTACCCTCTTGTCATCTCTGACCTCAGGCCAGTCCACACCACAGGGGCATCTCACTGGAGGAGGAGCTACTGAGAGAGAGGAAGCGTTTGGGGGTTTCTGGTATCACTTCCTATGACTACCACCGACCCAGCGGTCTCTTCCTGTTCCAGGCTAACAGTAGTCTTTACTACTGCTGTGATAGTAGAAACACCAGCCTCATTGTGAGTTAAAGGACTTTCATAAGATGATTATAGATTTGCAAGGGGTTGATTTGTTCGATAATAATACCAAGGACTCAAAATGTCCTAAGTAGATGTTGAGATTTCTTTTTAAAATCACCTTTGGGCCTCTACTGAGATCTTCAATAAAATACATTCTAATATATTTTAAGTTAAATAGTTAGCTGTCCTCATTTTCTCACACATTGTAGCCTGAAGTGATAACCAACTCCAATTTTATATTTGCTTAGTCTCTGTCAATATTGCTTAATGAAGATAGATTAGTATTGAGTCAAATATAGTAAAGATTGATGTATAACAAGTGGCTACAGAACACAAATACCAGAGGTAAACTGTGTTTTATTACTACATATTTTGTCCATCAGAGTGCTGCCATTATTGCAGATTTGCCTGAGGGTAGTGAAAATAGTTTAATTTTCTCTGAAAAAAAAAGTGACATCTTGCTCTGTCCACCCAACATAACTAAAACCCAAACATATTTATTTACTGACAGAAGTGTGTGTGTGTGTACACGCGTGTGCGTTCTTGCTGCTGAGTGAGGACCAAAATTCGTATAAACCCTACAAAGTGAGGACATTTTGACAAAGTAAGGACATTTTGACTGGTCCTCACTTTTTTTCACCCCTTAAAATGGCTTTTTCAGGGTTAAGACTTGGTTTTAGGGTTAGGGTTAGAATTGGGTTTAGGTTAGGCATCTAGTTGTGATGGTTAGGGTAAGGGGCTAGAAAATGTATTATGTCTATGAGGGTCCTCGCTCAGATAGAAGCACAAACGTGTGTATGTGTATATGTATATATATATATATATATATATAAACATGGCTCTGCCATTTTGATTATACATAGTTTATGTAGACTAAAAAAGAGGGTTAATGTTCAAACTAATGATAATAGTCTTCTGTGGTTCATCTTTTTAATGTCTTCATCTTAGTTGATAGAGCTATGTTTTCCTCTGTTTTCTCTGCCTATATGTGCAGACCTCTCCAGTAAATCCCATAGAGATTAAAAGCAAAAGTTCAGGCACACGCATGGACCCCAAGATCTGCCCTGGGGACCCCAACTTTATTAGCTTCATCAATAACAATGACATTTGGGTGACCAGTATCAAGACAGGTGAAGAGAAGAGGCTCACTTTCTGTCACAAAGGTCAGGAATGAAGCATGTCACAGACTCGGTCTCACCTGGTATTCTGGATTTTTCCACAGTGTTTCGTTTTTATCTGCTTTTAACCTTCAGGTATTAATAACCCAAAAGAGGACCCAAAATCTGCAGGTGTAGCCACATTTGTTACACAGGAGGAGTTCGATCGCTTCACTGGATACTGGTGGTCACCAGCTGCTCAAGAAGGTGAGTGACTGATGCGCTTTGCAGAAATGCAAATTATCAACAGGGAACAAAAAATATTAATAATTTATATTTTTGCTTGCTTATTAATTTTTGAATTAGTAATGTTTATTAGACCTTTCATGAGAGGGACATAATATTTGAGTCCAAATGTGATCTTTAGTTTACCTAGTGTAAATTTTTCTTTTGATTTGTACCTGCTGTCATGTCATCTCTGTGGCTCAGAATCAGATGGAGGTAAGACTTTACAGATTTTATATGAGGAGGTGGACGAGTCTGAAGTTGAGATCATCCATGTCCCATCTCCGGCTCTGGAGGAACGCAAGACTGATGTCTACAGATACCCACGTGCCGGTATGCAGGAACTAAAATAAACTTGGTGTAATGTTATGAACTGCAGCAATTATTAGTCCATTAATATATTAGTTTGTCAATATATTATATATTGTAATATACTAATATATTAGTTTGGTATAACTCAGTTATATTTACTTTCAGGTAGCAAGAATCCAGATATTACTCTCAAATTAGCAGAAATCAGGTTGGATAATCTTGGCAATGTGAGTGCTCATCTGTTGATTACTCACTCACAGTGAACATAACACTGAAACACTCTGTGCTATAGTGAGCTGGGTGTTTTTCTTTCCTCAGATCATTGGCACACAGGAAAAGGAGCTGCCTGTTTCCTTCACCAGCCTTTTCCCAGCTGCTGAATATATCACTAGAGCTGGATGGACAAAAGATGGCAAATAGTAAGTTTCTTCTGCTCTTAACGCTGGACTCACTGAGATGCTTCTCATTCACTTTGAATGGAATGTCACAGAAGCCTGTTGGTTGACGCTGCGATGGAATCGCATCACTTCACAATCACTTTAGCAACATAACCAACTCTTGCTGTGTGGTTGACGGACACTGTGCTACAACCTTTAACAGCTAATTCCAACAGTAAGCTTTAGACCTGCCTACCATGAAGCACTGATTCGACTTAAATGTGTGAATCCAATCTAAGAGTATAAAATGTAAACCTGTTCATATAAAAGCACTTCAACTCGACCGCTATATTGGTTGTGTAACGAAAAAAAAGAACTGGCTGATTTGAAAATATTTTATTGAATAAACATTGCTGAAAAATGCTTTGTGACTAAATGTTATTACTATTATTATTATTTTGTTGATCTATAATCTTTATGTTTTTCTGTATGACTTTGTTAAAAATAAACAAACAAACAAAAGTGAACCTCCAAAACCCAGACAGATTAGGTAATATGTTACACATTTTACACTTGTCCCATCTCTACCTCTCTCTGTGTCAGTGCGTGGGTGGTTCTTATGGACCGACGACAGCAGCATCTTGAGTTGGTTCTTCTACCTCCATCACTCTTCATCCCTGCACATCAGGATGAAGTCAGCAGAAAAAAGAGTCTGGAGGCCCTGGGAGACTCGATCCAACCGTTCATCATCTACCAAGAGACCAGTGACATCTGGATTAATGTAAGGCTTGACACTACATCTACTGCATTCTGTAGATCTTTAACTCTTCACCCATCATGTCTGACACAGTCAAGGTTACTGTTTTGCTTTTAATAAAAAAAAATCCTGTTGAAATATGTTTGCCTTCACATGTTTTAAGGGGGAAAAAAAGAATAATTTATGTTTGTTTGTCCTCCAGGTTCATGACATCTTCCATCCTTTCATCCAAACCAGCGTTGATGAGATCACCTTCATCACTGTGAATGAGTCTAAAACAGGTTTCTGCCATCTATATAAGATTACATCAGTGTTACAACGGGGCAGCTACAACTGGGCCAAAGGCTACACACACTGTGAAGGTAACAACTATGTGGAGAACAAAGCCTGGTGTCATATACTGATTGAGATTAAATAAGATATAAAACCCATAGCTATTTAAAGCTAGAATAGGCAGGGTCCCTAGAGATAGTTGATTGGCAAGTTTATAAAATATCAAAAAAAAATTTTAACTGATAGTTAACACTAAAAAAATCTGTTTCTACCTTATCCTGTATTGTCATTGGCAGTCCTGTATTTTCTGGGTCTTTCTCCCTCTTCATATTAGTTTTCCTGTCCGTATTAACCCCCAACTACCATAAGTTGTTATTTATTTAATGATTATGGATGTTAAATGGGTGGACTATTGCCACAGCTAACTTGTCCGATCCCCTTACATGACATTCTTGCTGCTCTATGTTCAGATGACTTCAAGTGTCCAGTCAGGGAGGAGGTGACTATAACCAGTGGGGAGTGGGAGGTGCTGGCCAATCATGGAGCAAAGGTGAAGCATTTTACTGTCACTGGTTCACTCAGTATTTGAAAACAAAATGCTGACATGGGACAGGTTTAGGCCTTGATTTCTAAATGCAGTCATGTTACACTTTACATTAAGACATAATAAAATACTGTCACCTTCAGTTGGCAATAAAATGAACAAAAAATACCTAAAAGACTTGATAAAACAATTTTTTTTCTAGATTTGATTTTGGTGCCTAATTTTCTTAGTAATACCTACTATTTATGAGTGTGACAAATATGAGAACATCCCTGTAAAATAACCAAAATAGAATGTTTCAATTAATTTGATTTGAAAGTGATGCAGATAATCTTTTTTTTATTACCATATACAATCTGTGAATATATGATAATAGTGCATTTGATGCGTATGTACAATTAAACATAATTTAATAAGTAAACCAAAGCTCATTTCAGCAAAAAAAAAAAAAAAAAACATGAGTGGTTGAAGGAAATATACGGTGTTCATTATTTTTACATAGTACATAGTGCTCCATTTCTTACAGATACAAACAAAAGCTCGCTGTCGTGAGTCATGGGCAGACACTTTTTCCTTTCTCTACAGTACATGCATTTAATTTAAGAATTATAGTGAAAATTTGTCATTCACCAGCCTAGAGAATTGATTTGTGATCATTTTTTTCTTCTCCTGCTCTACTATTAGCAAAACATACTGTACCACCAATTTTTTGTCTTGTGTGGTTTTTGTTTTAGCGATCCTCTAGTCCTCAGATTTGGGTGGATGAGGCAACAAAGCTGGTTTATTTCCAGGGAACCAAAGACTCTCCTCTGGAGCATCATCTATACGTGGTGAGCTATGACTCCCCTGGTGAAATCGTCAGACTGACCAAATCTGGGTTCTCCCACAGCTGTTCTGTGAGCCAGGTATCAAAAACATACACACACACACACACACAAATCTGTAAAGATTCAAACCTTTAAGTGAATATCAGTATAGTTTTACACAGTTATCCTTTGGGTTTAGACCTGTGCTGTGACACTGAGGAGCAAGATATGTTTTCACATAGCAACCTGCAGACTTGTACTGGATTTCAAGACAGTTTAAGGTTTTAAAGAGGACATTCACTGGAAAATTAAATTTCTGATGTTTTTTTTTTGGTGTGTCCCCATGTCCTTCCCATAGCAATCTTGATTTTTGGTTCAAAAAAACCCATTCTATGTGACCCTTTCCCAGGCATGTCAGGGATTAATGGTGGCCATCACGTAACAGAAAGGTTGCAAACAGATTTTCACAACTGTGTCCACTCTCTCTCTGCCTTGTTGTTTTTTGTTGTTTTGCTATACAACAGGCTTATGTGGGCAAAGCTATTAAACAGCACTGGTGATGTTTTGTTTGGGTGGCCCTTAAAGCCTAATCTTCAGTAAATAAGCCTCTTATCTTAAGTGCATATAAAAGGGTTATTCTAAGGTTACAAAGGATTTTTATTTTAAAGCGATTATATACCCCCCAATCAAACCTATAGATAGTATATTCAGTTTCTGCCAATAAACCCTAGAATCAGGGGTCTAAGCTCTGTGTGTAAACATTAAAGCAAAACCATTGTAAATTAATATACAGGATATACATTATAAACAAACTACATTTATCTCATCAGTGTTATTGCCATATTATTTTTGTTTCCATGACTTTCATGACAAATTGTTGTTGAGGTCATTGTCTTTCTTTCTTCTGTTCTTCCCTGTAGACATTTGACATGTTTGTCAGCCATTACAGCAGCTTGACCTCCTCACCCTGTGTCCACATCTTCAAGCTGATTGGCTCAGACAGTGACCCACTACACAAAAAGCCCCAGTTTTGTGCGAGCATGATGGAGTCTTCTGGTACTGAGCAGTTTGATTATTACCGATAACATATTGTCACTCACCTGTGAGGTGTTCTGAAGAAATTGGTATCTTTTTCCTCTCATCCAGGTTTTCCATCTGACTGCAGTCCTCCAGAGATTTTTAGCTTCATGGGGAAGTCGGGCTTTAAGCTGTACGGCATGTTGTACAAACCACACAACCTGGTCGCTGGCAGGAAGCATCCAACTGTCGTCTTTGTCTATGGTGGTCCACAGGTTTGATCTCTTCCACTTTATAAATGGACAATTAATTGGTATTACATTTGGTATCTTTGGTGTTTTATTGTAGCTGTTGTTAGTGACGACATATAAACAATTAACTGATGAAACTGATTTGAAAAACAATTGCCTTTGTCTTATCTGTAACTCGATTTTTAAAGTCTTTTATTGGTGATGCAAAATAAGCATTTTACTCAGCAAATGTATTAAGTACAATTTTGCAGTTGCGGCACTTGAGTGTCTCTGCTTCTTCCTACGTGTATTCTCTTATTCTTCAAGCAAACATATGTATTTACTTTAAATTACAGTATTTAAAAATGCTTAAAGTTAAAACAAATGTAATCCACAAATGCATAATGTATTATAATAGACAATTGACACATTGGAGGGAATCTCACTATCTACCCAGCAGTGTATTTGCTGTTTTAATTAAAACATAATAATTATAATCCAGTAATATTATATAATTTTAATGATTATATGAAATTTCAGTTTACTTAATAATAGTTCTTTTTTTCTATAGTGCTCTTTGACAGTACTAAACTTGAGGGAAGTGCCATACCTGCAATTTACATCAAATGTGTGATAGATACATATTGAGAAAGCAAGAAAATTCTAGCAAGACACGGTGGCATACATCAACGTTAGATGTAGGAAATTAATTAAAACTCATGCAAATAATCTGCAAAAATACTGTTGGAAAAGTAAAAATGTGAATTAACACTATGTACAATTAGTAACACTTAATATCATTCTAAAGCAGCAGATGTGGAGCAGGTTAAGGGTCAGGAGTCTGTGCAAACTTTGTGTTGCAATGGGCTTTGGTGAAACTAACTGGTGTTCAATCGTGTTGGACAAATCATGCTTTTTCTTCCAGGTACAGTTAGTGAATAACTCATATAAAGGAGTGAAATATTTGCGGTTGAGCACTCTGGCTTCTCTGGGCTACGCGGTGCTGGTCATTGATGGACGAGGCTCTTGTCAACGAGGACTCCGGTTTGAAGGAGCTGTAAAGGACAAAATGGTATTTATTACATGAAGCATCTATAGTGATGAAGTGAGAGCAGTTCCTCCTTCATAATGTTTAAACAGATATAGAATCATGTAGGAATATTTAATTTAATGTTTTTGTTGTTGTTTTTTCTGAGAGAGAGAGAGAGAAATGCTTTAAGTGTTTATTGTTTTCTTCTGCCCAGGGTCAGGTGGAGATTGAAGACCAGGTGGAGGGCTTGCACTATGTAGCTGACAAGTACAAGTTTGTGGACCTGAGTCGTGTTGCCATCCATGGTTGGTCATACGGAGGCTTCCTCTCACTCATGGGCCTCGTTCATAAACCCGACATCTTCAAGGTCAAAACCATGAACACTTGATATTGTTTTTGTTAGCACATTAGCAAAATGAAATGGGTTAATAAACAAAATAATTGTTTATATATTTGTTCCACATTCTTTTAATTTTTTTTTGGTTTTCACTGTGTTAATCTTATGTATTTAGCCAAACATCCTGTGCAAACAGAATGATCACTCAATTAAATATGTTCAGTTTAAGGATTTAATCATATCAGTTCTCAACAGCTTGAAGTAAGTGTTTGAAATCTTTGTATTATTGTTATTATTATTTTATTTTTAGGTTGCCATTGCAGGGGCCCCGGTGACATTGTGGATGGCCTACGACACGGGCTACACAGAACGATATTTGGACACGCCTGAAAAAAACCAGCAGGGATACGAGGCTTGTTCTGTTGCCCTGCATGTTGACAAACTCCCAAATGAGTGAGAGCCATGATTTTAAAGTTTAAATTATTACATTAAATCTTTACTTACTTTGTTGTCATGTTTGTGTCCGTTAAACAAATTAGACTGCAGCATTATTATAATATTATAATGCACCTTCTGTTATCCACTTGCTTTTTTATTACAGATTGTTTCAACATACTGCATTTCACAGACATGCACATACTGTAGTTTGTTATTAAGGGCAGTGTGTAAGAGTAAACTTAAATTCTGCCTCTGTATTCACTGTTATAACAGTTCTACATGTTGGTATGTGCAGAGGAGCAAACTCAGCCTTTTCTGTCCCTCTGTACAACACAGGCCCAACAGACTGCTGATCCTGCATGGTTTTCTAGATGAAAATGTGCACTTTTTCCACACAAATTTCCTGGTGTCTCAACTCATTCGGGCAGGGAAGCCATACAGCTTGCAGGTAGGAGGATTTACTTTACTCTGTTGCTACTGATTCATCACTGTCTAGGTGTGAGAATCTGAACGGGTTCATTACATCATCAAGCTTTTTGTTTTAATTATTCAAACAACACTTTACAATGAAGATTTAAGTCTGTGTCAAACAATTTTGGTTGGTGGAGACCTTTTAAAACACTAAGGTGCCAGAAAAATGTGGCTGCCAGTCTGAGTTGTATGTTTTTCCATTAGTCACGAAATGTATGTCTACGAAATGTATGTCTACAAACCTTGAAATTATTTCTTGAGAGTGAAAAAATCACACAAAAATCTCTCCAGATCTTATCCCACATTCTTAATCTCAGCTTTTTCTTGTGTGTTTCCTGTTCTTCCAGGTTTATCCCAATGAGCGACACAGCATTCGATGTCCAGAGTCTGGAGAACATTACGAGATTACGCTGCTTCACTTCCTCCAGGAAAACCTCTGATAAGCCTTTCTACACCCTGACCTTTCCTTCCTTCCATCCTGACCTCACTCTTCCTTGTCTCCTTCCTCCATTTATTGAAACTCACACATTTTTTCTCTTTCATTTGATTTTATTATATGCTCAATGGAGGCTATGCCAAACCTCAAGACACCTCAACAGTCATTCATCAGATTTAAAAGTGGTATTGCTTTTTAGCAATACAGAATCATGACAAGATGTTATCGATGTTAATGTAATTATCATAAATTAGTGTTTTGTGGTGTTGAAGCTTAGTGTTATGTCTGCATAACCAGCAGAGGGCGCTGTTTAATACAAACAAAGAGCCTGCCTCTTTCTGACATCACGGTGATGGCAGACTGAAGCATAGTTATATTATCACATGTTTTTTGCAGTGCATCTTTCACACAGCCAATTTCAACAATGCAAAAAGAGAAGTGGACCTGCTGCACTGAGTTTTGAAATCAGTGTTGAACTTTAATTTGTGTCGTCTTTCATTTTGTTTCCTTTAACCATAAAGAAACACTGGAGTGCAGTTAGAAAACAACAGGCTTACTAATAAGCCTTTTTTCTTATAGATGATTCTTTATCATGTGTGTCACAGATCTACGAGAAAATTTGTGTATGTATATTTTTTTTTATTGTGTCTCATTCCAAAAGTCTTTTTACAAATTTTGATGCATCCTTACTTGGTGGAAATATGTTGTGACCTCTTGTTGTTTCCTTCAGCTGCTTGCTTTGAATGGGAGTAAGAACTACTTCTGCTGCTGCTCATGACTTTTGCACATTATTTGCCCTGGTGCCAACAGACTCAACAATGAGAAAAAGATTTACACGACAGTTGGTCCGGGGTGCCTTGTAAGCGCTTTAGAGTGCCTGCTCTCATAGCTTATATCAGGGAGTCTATCTGAGGACCTACAATGATAAAATGCCCTTTTTATATGCAGGTGTCCGATGACCATCTTTAAGATGAGCCACCAGCATCTGTACTGAAATAATGAAGAAATAAACACAAGTGAACAATATGTTGAATGAACTCTTGTCAGCAAATGAAATGTGTCATTTAAAAAGTGGTGTTTTTTTGACGAACAAGTAAATGTAGCCATTTAAGGTAATAAAGCATCAACCTCAACAAATGAACCAGAATTAAAAAGAGAGTGCAGATGTTTTGTCATCAGGTGGTTCTTCAACACTAACAAAATCATCTTCTGTAACCTAATAATTTTCATTTTGTCCACGCCAATGGATTGGCGACCTGTCTAGAGTGCACCTGCCTCTCGCCCTATGTCAGCTAGGATCAGGCACCAGCGACCCTCATGTGGAGGATAAAGCAGTAGAAGGTGAGTGAGTACCTCACAGTCTTTTCTACGTAGTAATAGTTATTGTAGTGTGAAGCTATATAGTGAAGGATGTATTTTATATTTTGATTTAAATAGAGGTAGAAACACTGATGGAGCAAAACAAGTGAGCATTTCAAACAAAGTAAAACCCTGTTCCGGCTTTGCTATAATTTCTCCAGCAGGAGGCAGTAGTGCTCAAACAATCCAGATTGAGAAAGTATTTGTTTCTCAATTTTTAGGAAAGGACAATTAATTTGTTAGGATTTCATTTTAGGACAACAGTGAAGTTAAAAATAGCATAAATATAGTTTTTATTTTTACAACGCTCTTCAGTTCTTGATGCTTCATAAATTAGTGACTTCCTTCAACCTCCATTTAGTTCAATTGTATTATATGGTGACTTTGGTATTTAAAATTCTTTATTCAGATTTACATAAGTGACACAAATTTAACAAAAATATCTTATCAGGTGAGTGTCAAATCAGTTTTTCCTTTAGGCAGCCTTGTTTTCAGTGTGTCTTCTGGGTTTGAAACCTGAACTATCACCTGTAACCTAATATGGTGAACTTAGGCCACACAAGACTTGGTGAATTATGTCCATGTAATGCCCACTACTTTTTATCATTTAGTATAAGTAAATATACTCTCTTTATGTTGAACACACCTATCAGTTTGTAATGTTAACCTATTTCACACAATATCTTAAATATTTCTTAAATTATGTTTGTATTGAATCAAAAGTCACATGCCAAGTGACCTGCCGGTAGGCATCAGGGTTTTTCAGGCAGCTGTAAAATGTGAATGAGTGAAGACCCACGCTTAATTTAACCTTTAAAACTTTATTTCTTCCACATCATATATGAATGAAATATAGAAAATCCATTTCAAAGCATACACATCGACAGTCAGAAACTCTGAGTACAAACAAGTTAAAAACACACAGCAGTAGTATTAAAAATAGAACAATAGTATAAAATACTTGTCATAAAACCCTTACAAAGGGAGTAATGCATCTGTCAATATGACTGAATAGGTCTAATGAGACAATAGTGATCATATGGCACAGCATAGAAATATCTGGACATCGGAGGGATTATCCATGTGCTCACTGCTAGAGTGGTGATTTCAGTCCATCAACAGTTCAGCTCTTGATTTGGTCCTTTTTGTTGGCATATTTGAGACAGACTGAGCAGCTTATTGTTTTATTGTGACAGGTGCGATCTTCATGAGTGTGGTCCTCAGAGACCTGTGCTGTCCTCTTGTCGACGTCCAGAACATTTCCTGACTGTTGTCCAGGCTTGGTCCTCTGGGATATTTGCCGTTGAGATTTGACTCCCCACAGCTACTGAACCACCATCCACCTGCGACCCAAGAGCATCAATATTAAATTCTCTTTTTCCATGAGAGGAGGTTTTACTTTGATGTGCAGAGGGTAAAGGTGAAGTGAGGACATGCTTTGTTGTGTGTGTTTGAGTGGACTGTGCCTTTCGTAAAGGTTTGAGTGAAGCATTCGTACCTGAGAGCAGCTCAGCACAGTTGACCTCTGCAGCAAGGTCATTGTCTTGGTCAGCAGTGGAGAAAGGAAGACCGGTGGAGATGAAGTTTTCCTCCTGATGTCCAGACGGCATCTCCTGCTCCAGGTGGACAGTGAACTTCTTCTCTTCTCCGTCCAGATGAAACTGATAACGTGCCGTCTGCTGCTCTCCTGCCTGGTCAGAGAACTCCACCTGGAGGACGTACTGGCCTTGTTTGGAGAGAGAGTGAATGTTCTCCAAGCCCAGCCAGAAGTCACCTGAGGGACGACAAAGGTCAGGTTTAATTTTTTTGCTGCTAAAAGAACATTTACAGATTATTATATTTGATTCTAAATATACTGACCACTGAGGTTGCCAAAGCCCTTTTTATAGCTTTCCCACAGCTGATTGAAGTTCTGGGATCCATCTTGACGTTGCTGGATGACGGTCCATCCCCCTTCTGCAAAGAGAGGAGCACAAAGGTTGAGCCAAAAAGGCAGATCACACATGATTAAAAACATGATTTTCAAAAAACAGCAGCACTAAACTTACGTATTTGATAAGGGTTTGAAAAAAACAATTGTCTCCTCTGAGACTCTTTTAAAACTGTTAAGAGTGTTTTTGTGCTTTCAGCAGTGTAACAACATTGTTTGATAATTACGACCAGGGGTTTTCACGTGTTTTCTTTTCCTATCAACTCACCTGAAGTGATTTCACAGAGGACTTTGAACGGGGGGCTGTTTTTGGGTTGGATTGTGTAGATGCCGCTGGCTCGCTGTCCTCGTACCAACACCTCATTGCAGTCTTTTGGCAAATCTGAGAAGATCAGAACACAGGAAACCAGATTAGGTAAGTAAACAAATCTGACCACTGAGGCTTTTATTCATACTGTCACTGCTGAGTCACTGTCCAGCTGCATACTGATGTCAATATGAACTGTAATCACCAACATACAGGAGGTGATAATGAGGCCTGCTCTGCCCTACAAACATAAAGTACAGTAGGTGTGTGTTTGTGTGTGTGTGTTTTTCAGACGTCCCCATTTTCCTGATCTTTGGACTGTGAGCTGCTCTGCCAGCGAGTCAGGTATTCAAAACTCAGGTGCAAAGGTGAGTGTTTTTATGTTTCTGGCACTGACTGTAAATTATTTGTTAACTGTGTGTATGTTTTTGTCAGTAGACTTCGGCACTATAGTTGAAATCCCATAGTAAAGGAGGTCACACTTGATTTAATGAGTGATCGCATTCGTGAGCTTTAACTCAACTCTGAGAGGACACTACTGTTTTTTTTGCATTATCCCTCATTTAATACTTTTTTTTTTTTAATCCTCAGAAGAAATTCCCTTTGTTGCTCTTCAAAGAGTTAAAATCCCGGATGAGTTTCTTTTCTTACCTTGTATTCCCTTGCTGAGCTCTGCTTCTCTCCTCAGCGCCGCCTCGTCTCTCTGTCTCTGTGATTTGACTCTTTTCTGTTTAACCTTAAGAATCACGGAGCAGAGTGAGCTGATTAATTAAATATCCATCACCTCTGACATCAGAGAACTACATAATATATGAAGGTGGTTTCTACGACAGGACGTGTAGCTCACCTTGCTCTGCAGCGCTTGCAGGTGCAGACTCTGCTTCTCCAGCTTTTCTTGTTGCTGCTTGATTTTCTCCACCAGCTGATCAATCCTTCTGTTCTGAGCTGACAGCAGCCTCTGGAAACAGCAGCAAGAGAAACATCAGCTGCATTTCAAGTGTTGACTGATGTGTGTTTTCACTTCGTCTCAGCACATACGCTCTATGGGTTGTGAAATAATGACATGACAGCAGGAGCTTCCACTCACCTGGATAAATGGAGCTTCTGAGTGATCACTGTAGTTGCTGTCCAGGTTTGGCACAGTCAGCACTTCATCCACCTTCTCCTCCAGTCTGTCCATTCTGGAGTTGATGTCCTTGCTCTGCTTCTTTACTTCCTTCAAACTCTCCCTCACCTCCTCAGCCAGTCCTGCAACCATCCTGTCCCTCTCCTCCACCCCTGCACCTCTGCTCTTCAGAGCTTCATCTTGCTCCTGCTGCTTCTTCTCCAGCTCCTCCACTCTGCCATTGAAGTCTTTGAGATTGGCATTGATGTCTCTCATCTGGACTTTGGTCTTGTCCACGTTCTCCTTCAGTGCCTGGCCCAGTTGCAGGAGGCCATGGGCCACCACATTCACATCGTCCCAGGCGGCATATTTGTCCCGGCCCGGCACAGCTCTCATGTCAGTGGGGAAACCGGCAGCTACATGCATCAAAATGGTGAAGAGGAGGATGAGCAGAAGTGGCATCTTCATCTTTGTGCCCGCTGAGGGTATAGTCTGTTCTGATGTGTCTCTCTGTCTGTCTGCTGATGAGAGGCATGGTGAGGCTTTTATAGCTCAGTGCTGCAGCAGAGGCCTTCTCTGATTGGCTGCTGGAGCTTGTGGGGGCGTGGACAGTGTTCTATTGTGGTTACCCGTCTAGGGACGTCTGAGGACATGATGCAATGAAACATCTGCATTACTCGTTACACTGATACAGGGATGTGATGTGATGTGAATTCAAAGTGTGCTTTTATATCAAAGCTTTAATCTGCATTTACGTTTTTTATTCCAGTGATCACAGATCAGTTAATCACTCAATCACATTTTAGTTGATCATTTTCATAAATCTCACTTTGCCTTATATGACTTAATATAACACAATGCCTTTTGTCCTGACCCCTCAACATGATGGAAGAAAAACTATACATTACCCTGAAACAAAATTCAAAAATTACTCTAATGTAAGAACAAGAATATAAGTGCATTATTAAATCTGAGATGCTGGACTTATCATGAATTTGATTGTGACAGTATTGTTATTTAACCACGGCTGAAAATGTGCGTTTGCTTATGTCAAAACAGCTGATATACAGCGTTACATTGGTCAGATTTGTGAGTTCTAAAATGGACACACTGACAGTCTGTTGTTTATCTCAGTGAGTGGTGAAGGAGTCAGGATTCAGCATGAATGAGGAATGCTGGAAACTTTGGGAAATGGAGGAGTGACTGTGAGAAGTAGGGGAAAGTTCAAACCTCAGGGCTTTTTTAACACACGCAGTCCTGACAGTGAAATCCAACAATGACTCTCTCTCACACACTCACACACACACACACGCACACACAACATACCCAGACACAAGGCATGTGGTGCACTGATGAGGCACAGATGATAAAATACTAAAACACAAACTTGTTCAGCTCTGTGTCGACAGCCTTCGCCTTTGGACTTTGGTCAAACAGTATTTTTAGGCTTTTTTTCTCTTTTAAACCCTATCTTTCAAGATTATCTGCAAACAATGTACTAATACTCTGTACAGGTTAAAAATGGGACTTTTCCCTTTAACCCTTTTAAGTATTTAACAATCTCTCCTGCATTCTCAAATAAGTGTATGACTCATTTGAGGTGGTTGATGGATAAAACAACCAACTTCAACTTCAACTTTTTATTTGTTTTCTGGGACATTTAACATATTTTTTTTGGCTTTTTAAAGAACATGATTAATCAATGAACCACCAAAGCAAAGTGATAAATTCTGGAATGTTTTTTGCAGTGGCACAGCAGTGACAAACGCTGATGAAGACACGAATATTTGTACCAAATTATTATCATGTAGTTGTTGCAGTATTTCACAATTTGAAGGTACAGTGTGTGTAAAATTTGGTAACATTCATCGGTGAATGCTGCAGCTGAATATTCCTCACCTCACTTTCCTTTTCAAGTCAGCTGAAGAACCTATGCGGGCCTTTGTCCTTTGTGGGCTATTGTAAAAACATAGTGGACCAAAATGCTGGCCTCCACTGAGCTACTCCTATTATTTAAATATAATCATTTTATCTTTTTATCTTTCTGCCAAAGGAAAAACTAATTTTACACACTTGAGCTGTAAGATTCATCAGTGCGGGGCCATGAATGTCTGAACTGTATAACCTACATCTTATAGTTGCTGAAATGTGACTATATTTATTTTACAGTATGTAACAGTGTTGAGGGTAGCCACTAACATTCTCTGTTACAGTGAATGTTTTTCCTGTCGCCACCACCCTGCACGTCATTTTATTCAGTTACAGTGAATAAGTACAGGACTAAAACAAATAGTGGCACAATACTGTAAAGGCCTGGAAAGCTGAGTTCATGTACAAACACTTCTGTTCCTAATTTAGCTGATGATACTTTTACATCTTCCAGTGTTCAATATAGCCACATTCCATGCTGTTCAGGTCTGAGCTCTGCCTGTAAACACGGCACTGCAGGCGTATTTCCACATCTTGTAGGAACACTGCGTAGCACGTAGGTGAGCTGCAGGCTGCTGTTCTGCACGTATCCTCCAAAGCCCTGCGCTGAGCTGACGTGAGGCTGAGCACATGCTTTCAATGCTTTTCTCAGCTGTAACAGAACATGGCGGTAATTCAGTTCTTCCAGTCTGGAATTTGAGTTTGAAACATTTGTTGTCCTCTCAGAAAATAGGAGGGGGTCCATTGAAACTCTACTTATAATGACATATATTGTACCTGTATTTTCTGGTCTTATTTATATTTGGATTTAGTTCAGTAAAATTGTTCCTCTGAATTACTTTGCTCGGTCCCTTCTATTGGATAGTTTTATCGACTTATACACAGACTTGTCTTGTTATTTGCTGTCTAAAATCTGAAATAAAAGTAAGGAGGTTATGATTTTATTCTGTCTTTAGTCTGTTTGTCAGTGACCAGCTCAAAAGAAGAAGAAAACATGGGAATGTAATTATTGAGCCACAGGAGAAATAGTTAGACTTTGGAGGAGATCCAGACATAAACATGGACAGATAACATCAGGATTAAACAGACAACATCAGGATTAAAACAACGAATTACCTTGGACGATAGAAAGTGTCTGACATTTTAATCAAGTTGGTTCTTGTTTTTTTTTTTTTTTTTTTTTAAATGTAATTAGTTTTCTATAAACAAGGAGTTCTGTATATAAGTATAGAGTGTAAGTGGGATTGCTGGCAGTAACAAAAGCCCTGTGAAGTGAAATGTCACCAGACTCTGCATTTTCCATCAGCTCATTGTTTTAGTTTTACAGTTAACACACTTTTCCTTTTGATTCACCAGGTTCATACAGTCATTTCCAGTCACACTGTTCACTACCTGCACAATACAGGTGACTGATTTATTAACTAGTGAATAAAGTTTACCGTTTAGAAGTGAGATAGTAAAACCTTTACCTCAGGAGACAAACTCCAAATTTAAATTTCACATATATTCCAAATCAAATTATCCACAAATTTTATCTTGTGACTAGGATAAAGTTTAAATGTGAATACTGATTGCATCCTCTTAATATTTAAGCCTTGAAATGAGTAATATCTGCATTAAAATTAACAAATAAATTGTTCACATGTGCAAAGAAATACAGCTAATCTCATAAATGTTCCAGTGCATTTCTGTGTCTTTACTTTGAATGAACACCCGTCACCAGAGATGAGGACGACACTGAGTGACAGATACAGTATCTGATAAAGAGGAGACAATATCCCTAAACGTCACACTGTGGTCGTCTGCAGATTATACGTAGATCCCAGCACTTAAAAAGTTGAGACAGTTTTCTTCCTTGAACACGGAGGAAAAAAAACATTCCTCAGTTGTTGATTAACCTTGAGCCTTGAACGTAACTGAGCAGATTATAACAACGCAACATGTCCCATCAAATCTGCACATGTACAGTACATGAGTTTCCATCACGGAGCAGGGTGCTGGAGGCAGATGTTGTTTTTAGGCACCAGTGGGTTAGTGTGTGAAAGGTGAAGCTTTGGTTTGGCTGAACAAGACTCGTGGGTGTTGTCACGTGCCTGGTTTGTTGCATCAGCCTCCCCCACTCTGAAACTGTTGGGATCAAACATGCAGGAAAACAATCCAACAAAAACATCTGTTCTGCTGCTGTATCTACAACTCTTTTGTGTCCTTTAACCTCGAGTGTTTACTAATCTCTTCTATCCTCAACCACAGCTTGGTCTGCTTTGGTAATTTGATCCACTGTAGTGTAGCTGATCCATAGCTGTAAGTGTTTACATGTATTCATTTTTAGGTCATTGTGCACACTTTGTGTTTTGGGGTTACAATCATTTTTACCCTCAAATTTCAAAATGTACATATATGTTTGAAAGCTACTTATTCGTATGCTCGCAGGGAGGTGAATAAGAAAACCGATGCAACTCTACTGTAAATGATGCAAAGTCTCCAAACTATTGCAGGCAGTCACCTCGAGCTGCACGTCCATATCCACGAGACACGTCTCCCAAACTCTCCCTCTCAGTTTGCTGGGATTTCTTTTTTAAATGAAAGCTTTTTACATTTCCGTAGCTCTCCTTCAGCCTGTCTGTGCTGCTGTTGCTGCTCATATGTTGCGTTTACATTTCACCTCCAACCCAGCATCCACCTGCAGGCTCTGATGGGGGTTCAAGATTCTCGCTCGTCACTCCCTGGTTTCCATGCAAATCTGTGGGTTAGTGATGAATTCAGAGCCTGGACGTGTTTTCTGATTAAAATACTTTTATAGCCATTAACAGAGCAGAAACAGAGGGAAAAGTTAGTCTGATTTTGTTCAAAGGTAACACAATGCTCTAACACCATGGTTCTCAAACTGTGGTACCTGGTGGCACTTGGAGGAAAATCAGAAATAGTGTCCTTCTGTGTGTTAGTGTATGTGATCAGAGTGGAGCTGAGGAATTTTGAAATGAAAAAAAAAAAGAACATTATAAATTAAATAAGATAATAAGAGTCACCTTATCTCTTGCTCCATCGTGCTATGGTTATTTACACCACTGTATTTTAACGTTACTTTGTTACTTTGGAGAGCTCAATATTTTCTACTCGGTATGAAAATTTTGAGAACGACTTTTATTGTCAAGCGTGGATTAATAACCTGGTACTTAACACCCAGTAAACCTAAAATGTGTTGCTTTTTTAATAATAACAATAACAATAACAATAATAATTATTATTGTTATTATTATTATATAACAACAACAACTATTATTATTATTATTATTATTATTATTATTATTATTATTATTATTATGTATAATAGTGTATTTGAACTAACTGATGGAGGCAACAGTGGACCAACAACTCCTGTGTGCCATGACATAAAATCCCTAATTTTCTCTATCGACAGTGAGGTTTACAAAGCAACAAAAATGCTGTGTAACAGTGAGATGAAACAGTGAACACATTCTGAGGACATCGCAGATCTGACAGATTGTAATAGACGAGTCTTTTGTTCACATGAACTTTCCCTTTACCAGACTCAGGCTGTCTGTTTGCTCTGGTGTAAATACTGCAGATTACCTTCTCTTTACCTGAGGATGACCATCTGTATGAATTTTAATCCCTCACTTTCCGCCATATGAGGGGAGCTGGTGCCTAATCCCAGCTGACATAGGGCGAGAGGTGGGCTACACCCTGGACAGGTTGCCAGTCCATCACAGGGCCACATAGAGACAGACAACCATTCACACCTACGGGCAATTTAGAGTGTCCACTTGTCCTAATCCACAAATCTACATGTTTTTGAACCTGGAGAAAACCCACACACATGAAGAAAACATGCAAACTCCATGCGCAGAGGCCCTTGTTCTGAACCCAGGTCTTCTTGCTGCAAAGGCAAGAGTGTTAACCACTACACCAACCTGTGGCCCTGAATTTTGTATCTATATTAATTTAAAACAAAAAGACACTCTTGTGTTCTGGCTTGACTGAACTGGAGGCAGTTCAGTAAAGTTGGCAGTGCAGTGAAGTGTGTGAAAGGTCGCTCTCATCTTCACTGTGTCATGATACTCCGCTTACTCTCTTCCATTACACTGACCCTTTACCCAGATTCCTCACTCGTGCAGCATCTGTATCCGTGTGTTCCTGCTCGTGTTTGGACCTGTTGCCTTTTTTCTTTTCTTTTCCTTTTTTTGGCTTGAACTTTAACCTAGAAAACTGTGTTGTTTTCCCATCAGATATTCACTGATACTGTAAGTCAGAGGTTAGCTGCCAACTGCTGCGTTTAAATAATAATAAAAAAAAAACAACAGGTCTTAAAAATCCACCACACTCTTTTCAAAATGTCTTTCTCAATAATAGATTTATTAGTTTTCTTTTTGTCTGAACATATCAGGAATGTCGGATTCACTGCAAATATAACCTTAACCTTTACTTAACCTCTGATCTTCCACAGCACAATCAGTAGGTCTCCAGTGGCATATTTCACATTTTTCAAATCTTTCCCACTTCAGTGACAAATATTCGAATATTTACATTCAAACAAAAAATGAAACCTGTTTTTGTCCAGAGATTCTGTTTATGCCTTGAGAAATCACTAAAGACAGAAAACATAAAATAAAAGGCAGCTTTTTATTATTTAGAAATAAATAAAATAATTGTATGACAATGCAAAATAATATATGCATTGTCATACAATGCATATATTCACATGAAAATGTTTGTGAATCAAAATGGATAGTTACAATATTATAAAATTGAATTTCATCCCCTCTTATGTCCCTCAGATCATAAGACACGTGTCCCAAAAACATTCCCAGAATCAAAATCAAAATAAGGTGAAAGTGCATTCAGTCATAATGAACCTGTTCTCTGATGATTTAAGATCTGCTGTAAATCTATCGATATTTAAAAGTAAAATTAGTCAATTTTCCTTTAAGCTTTTGTTGTTTTCAAAAAGGAGAGCGATGTTTATGTGTACGCATGACTCTGTTTGTTGCTTGTGCTTTTATTGTAAAGCACACTGAGTTGACTTGTGCATGAACTGTGCTATAAAAATACAAACTTGTTTGATGACTTCTGTTGCCCAAACAGAAAGTAAATTCATGTGAAGACAGTTACTGTGTATGTTGATACAAACAGATTCAGGCTCATATTGACCGTCATTTTACAGGATTTTCAAATCAGGTGTCTGTATACTGTAACCCAAGTAACATGTAGAGTTTATAAAAAAAAAAACCTGCAGTAATTCTGGCCCCTAGTTTTAATATGTCAAGATTGAAACAACTAAACTTAAAAAACAAATTGCGTCTCAGTGCCTCACTGCATGAAATGTAACAACTCTCCAAACTCTGCTCTGTTTCTGAAAATAGAAACCCCATCCACATTTTCTTTTTTAGTTTAGTCCAAATGTCTGTTTGATCACATGGGGCTTGGTTGCTTCATTGGACGCTACAATAATAACATTCTGTTACTGAACGGTCTGCATGGCCATGACCTGCGCTGTCAGGCAGGTCGATGAGTGCACAAACGCAGTTCACCTTTTACCCAGAAACACGCAGAAAAGCCTGTGGTGTGATGAGAGACAGGGAGGGGAAACAATTTATTTTCTACACAAGAAATTGTTTTTGTAACCAGAAGTTACAAAATCCTTTTCTATATAAAGTGGTGCTTTTTGATTTTTCTTTAAGTGATTTTATAGATCATTTGGATTTGAATAATTATGGATGTGCAACAGGGTCAGTACTGAGATGAATCCCTCCAAATTATTTAAACCTATTTCTTCTAATTTAACCATATATTGTTATTGTTTGGTCTTTTTTTTTGGTCTTCATTTATTATATGCTTTTCTTATAGCTCTAATATTTTGTTTATGAGCTCATTATGTTGTCTCAAGACAGTTAAAAAAATATTCAAGTTTGACAGCTTAATTCTAATATTACTTTTTTATTTATTGAAATTATGTGGCTTGGTGCTTGGTGCTAATCACTGATCGAAACGTGTGGTTTGGATTGTAAACACATTTTATAATCATTGTTACATGCAGATCATTTCCTGGCATAAAAGTTACAGCATACCATCCATCACACTTCACATAGAACATCATACTAAACACAATTATTTACTGTTAATTTCCCACTAAATTCATGTATGACCATGACATCAATAATCACATTTGTGAGTTTATTTCCTACTTATTTACCTAAACATTAACGTTAAAGCAAATGGATCTTGACACTGTTCTGGATGACGTTACATTTGCATTGTTGACCACCATTTAATTTTATAACATTTATGTAAACAACCTGTTTATGCTGCTTTTTCTTCCACATCTGTTCTGGTAAAGCGGACATTTAAAACTTCTCTGCGGAACTTCTGGTGATTTTTGGTGTTATTCTGACTCTTTAGTCTTTGTGAACAGAAACAGTGTAACATTATTGGTTTGTTCTGTCCTTCATCTGGAATGGACTCTGTCAAGTAATACTATCAGACCTGACCTGAGGGAATCCTTGTGTGTATACACCAGCAGTGCAGGGTTAAAAATGTGTTGTTCCCATTAAACCGTTGAACAACCTTAAACTCTCTGTGTGTGATCCTTTTAGTGTCTTCACTCAAACTTAAACTTGTTTGCAGTCTTCGCACTTTACAAGCTCAGTGTTTCTGATGCCTCTGTCCGTCCTTACGTAAAACTAACCACTTGTTTTTTGCAGTGTGGCTGTTGCTAGGTGACAAGAGATCCAAACTCCACTGTACTGAGGAGCACAGAGAAAGTTGTGAGAAACGGAAAAAGGCTGAGAGTCAGCATTGTGCAAACTCATCTGACAATTGTTCAAACGTAACGCGCATTAAAAGTTACGCACTACAACTACATAACTGATCAGACAAACCCAGATGGAAAGCTTTTTTTTTTTTTTTTTGTCAGTATTGTACTTACATTACAGTAAATTATTAATAGTAGAAAAACAACACAAAAGATTTCCCTCCCCGAAACCTCCCATGTGGACTCTCCCTGAAGAAAACATGTTTTTCTGCCACTGTCTCTGGACTTTGATTTGGTGGACAGGTGTCCAGGTATCAGTACCACACACTGCTTGGTGGGGGAAATGACTTTTCAGGTCATTGTTCTGATAAGATGGTGCTCATGTTTGGCCTTTAACTCGCCCACCGTGTGACAAAGTTAAAGTTAAAATTTTACTCCAGCAAAAACACTTCAGCTGCTTCTTGATGCGTTTAAACATTGGTTTTTTTTTTTCATTGACTGGCAACTCAAACAAAAATCTGACGTGTCAGTTTTGATCTGCATGTATTAAACATTAAAAAATAGTCATCAATTACAAATTATAAATGGTGTCTTATCAGAAGGTAATGTCATTTGTCAGAAAGCATTATTTTAAAGGGTTTTTTTTTTTTATCTTAGTAGCACACAGCAACCAACAGCCAGAATAATAATTAATTTCCCGTCATTGTGAGTGTTTCAGTGTGGAACAAAAAAAACAAAACAAAGACACAGTCAACAACACCTAAAGTCCACAATCATGACGTCTGTCCTTTTTACTCTGCAGAAATGAACAGGCTGTCCAGCTCCCTACGTGCACACGGAAGTGTAGTCCGTGAACAAAAGGAGACCAAGACTCTTGTTTTGAAGAAGCTCAGTCCTGACTTACCATAAGCGAGTGTGAGGAGGGAATGATGTCGCGGAGAGGTTATGTAAAACCTTGGGTGTGTGTTCAGCCATGCATGTCCTCTTTGTTGGAAGAATGAAAGAATGGTCTGATCTGGAAATAATCCATTCCTCAATCCATCCATCACTCACCTAAACCTCACAACAAATGGCTGAACTAGTTCTTGGATCTCTGTGTCTCCAGCAGCTGTAAATATATCCACTAACCCTTTAAACATATTTATTCACATTTAACTTTTTCAGTGGTGCCTTATTTTCCCCAAAATGTATCACTTTCTGTGGCCTTGTCATCAAACAATTGCTTTACAACCTCCACATAGGCAAAGTCTAATATCTAATTACCACCTGTGCTTTATTTGGAAAATATGAAAATGGTAAAGATAATATTTTCTATAGACCACAGCTGCCATTCTGCAGTAAGAACTCCAGCTCAGGGATGATCTTTGGAGCAGCCATAGGAGATTTTCTTTCATGCTACAAACTGCATTATTATACAAAATCTATATCTATCTATAAATGACTGAGAAACAATGTAACGTGCACTAATATCTGTGTATTATGTATCATCAGCACACAGTTTTAACTGTTTAAGTATTAATCTCTAGAAGTGGAATATCACCATAAACTAGGTTTGTATAAGTGTACCTGAAGTTTTACAAAGAATAAATAACACTTTTAAACGTGTGGATCCATGACAGGTGATGGAGAACTCAAAACTCTTATTGATAGTGACATCCTCTTTGGTATGCAAAGGCCACCGTACTTTCATGATGTCCTTAACTGGGATAAGGAAGGTTGAACGGAGGAGTCCTCCATTTGCTGCAATTTGCAGTTTCACTATTAGCTGTCACCACTTTTTTACACACTGTACACAATCTGTCTCAGACGAGAAATTCTGAAAAAAAAAATCTAGTACATTTTTAAAAAACAAGTGTGTGGGCAAAATGAGGTAAAAACAAGTACAATAACAGACAAGTATGGAGTAGAATAAGCAAAATACACAGGAAAATGCTCAACAGGTAACATTTTTTGAGAAGTTTGTAAACGTTCTTAATAATTCATCTGTTATTTCTGCATTGTTTCAATGAATGATTGCGATCAGTTGAGAAAAAAAAACAATATGAAAAAAGTATCCCATCAAACAATTACCAAGTTTCTGGAGAAAAAAACATATTTTCCTGTTACAAAGAACATGGGGTTGAGGTCAGGACTTCCACACCAAAACTCGTCAAACCACATCTTTATAGTCTTTATTCCTGATGGAATAGAAAAGGGCCTTTGTCAAACTGTTCCTGCAAACTTGGAAGCATAGATTTGCCCAAAATATCTTGGTATGCTGAAGCGTTAAGATTGTCCCTCATTGGAAATAAGGGGCCTCACCCAAAGCCTTAAAGCATCTGAATTAAATACATAACAATACTTTTGTCCATACAAGTCCTCAGTGGCTTTTCTACATAAGATCAGTTGTAGTAAAATAGTTGTAAATATTATAAAAGTGCATGTAATGTGATACAAAGAATCTCCTCTGACTTTTTTTTCCACCCCGCTTTATAATGTGTTTTATGAACCACCTTACCAAATTTGAATGCTTGAAAAAAAAGTTGCTACTTGTTTTCAAATATCGTAAATGACTATAAAAGAGTATAAAAGTGTGAGTTTTGTTCAAAAAAACATGTTAAGAAGCAACATTTTCGCCCTTTGGTTGCAGTTTTGCAACAAACACATATCATTTCATGCAGCTCACAAAACCACGTTGTGATCGCTTGATAAGCAAATTTGCAACTGTTGAACCCATCTTTGCTGGGTCTGTGACTACGTGGTGTCGTCAGTGTTAGGTTGAGCATTTAATCATTCATAGATGAATAATAATATGGGTCAGTGTCCTGTTGTTTCAACCTGCCAGTTCTTGCATTGTTCCCTCTGGTCACCGGAAAACTGGGCCTTCCTTTTGAACAATGTTGCAGCGTGAAAACCCTGTTGTTGCTGCTGCTGCTGCTGCTGCGTTAGTGTGTGGTCTCACCCTAACTCTTAATTTAGACAAATGCTGTAGCCGTTAGTGCAGTTGAAATATTTTTCTTTTGCACTAAGGAGGCCTAAAGCTTGATGTTAGTGCTGCAGGCTCTATATTTTACATTATCCTCTTCAGTACGAACCCATTTTTTGAGGCGCCTGCTCGAAAATGACATGCCCAAAATAAATAGACAATCACAAGCTCTATATGAATTATTTTGGTATCAAAATAACAATGACACTTGTGAGATTCCATCACAGGTGTAAGTATCACTGTAGATTCCACTTTGTCAGAGTAAATGCAAATGAAACCCAAAATAAATGAAGGATTTTCATCCTCCTCTGAAAAAAATATTGCATTTTATAGTAAATATCACCTCTGAATATGTGCAATAGTAGCTTAAAAGCTCGAGGGAATCATGTAACAACATGTGAACATAAGCTGTACCAAGATTGATGCTGCTGAAGTAAAGCAGAGCAAAATTGCAGAGGCCTTAGTAAAGAAAAGGCCTGGGTGTTCCCCTAATTCCCCCTTCAAATAAAACCCAAATAAAACCATCCAATGGGAGTATATTTGTCTCACACTGGAGTAGATTCACTGTAAAGTGTAACTGGTTTGTCTGTAACTGTCCCTTTGCTGACATCTGGTGGACATCTGCATCTGCTCCCTCTGCTCCTTTGAGCCAACTTCCCAGGCTATTAGCTCTGGCTTCCATTGGTCAATCTTGGTGATTGACAGCCCTTTTTAATCCTCTGAACCAATAGAATCACGTTGTGGTGTTTCATTCACCCTTCCCCCACTCAGAAGGGTCGTATGACGCTATACAACGGCCATTCGCGTCGGCGGCACTCCGCAAAGCATGATGGGAGATGTAGTTCTCTATCCAACGCGGGTTTGTTCCGGTGGATGTACATGTTTTTTGACAAACAGCAAAGGTAAGACGTACCTTATGATTTTGTGAACATCTTGCTACTCTCCAGCTCGTCGAGTTTTCGTCACACAGTAATGAGACGTACATCTTTGTTATCGTGAGAGTCTCTGCTTTCACGCGATATCTTGTTTGTGTGGTTTGCTATGAGTACGGAAGTTACAGACGCACGCAAGTGGACATACGCAGTTTTCGTGTTTTTAGTTACATGCCCGCTTAATTGCTTGGGGTTTGACTTGTGTTTAATTTAGGTGGCGATTCTTGGTAGAGGCTTTTAGCTGAGTTTTTTCCCCCGTCATTTTGGTATGCTACATGTTAGCATTGACGCTTCCGCTCTCTCTCGCTGCCCCCTGCAGGGGGGGCTGTGGTACGGAAGAGGATTATACAGGGCTTTTTGTGTAGATGGTCTGTATTTACATACACAGTGCTTGCCTAGTCCTGAAAGCTGCTTCATGCTACAGTTTTCCCATTCACACCCAATTACTCTATGTGCAGCACACTTTTCTATCTCACATCTGTCATACCCATTTACATGCTGCCGCTTCAGCTGTCAGGTCCAGCATAGGGTCAGCAAGTGTCTTTTAGGGACTCATCAGCATGCAGATTAAGGAGCTGGGAATCCAACCATCAACCGTCCACCTGAAAGGCTCCACCGCCGATCCACCAGTGAGGATCCAGTTGGCAGTAAAAATGTCAAACCCCATCAACCAGATTAGAAATACTATTTAAACAATGCAACCCCTAGTTTGAAAAACAGCAACTCAGTGTACACTTAATATTTTGTTTCCTCTAAGGTTTAAACTCACAAACTCAGACACAGAGGGCAAGTCGTGAGATGCTCTCTCACCATATGTCCTATCTGTTTTCCATTCGTCAGTTATTATGACAACATTTGTCAAATTTGCTAACTTTATTTAGTGTGAAATGATTCGGTTTGTTAAGCAAGTTCTGTTCATCTTAAATGCATTTTAACAAAACAAAACAAAAGTACACTAGATTTTAACAATCAAAATATATAATAAAGCATTTGCAAAGCTATTTCATATGGAACACATTCATTTAAAAATATTTTAATGGATTTGAATGTTTTTTTTTCTGGGTAGATTTGCTCACGGCATGTGCAAAACAATTTGTATAGTTTCTAGTTAAAAATAAAGAGTTAAAAGAGGAATAGAAATATGTTCAAACAGTAAAGTAGTCTGCAATGACTCATTCACTAATGACAGCTTTTTTAATCCTGAATTGTAAATGGTAAACACAATTTTTAATCCTGAGTGTGACCAGTTCTTTTGAACTGTCCCGGCCAAAAATGCCGGGGCTGTTTTTGTATTTTTTTTGTATTTTTTTTTTTAAATATAATCCTAGTCCTGCTGTGACAAGTGACAGTGACAAACAATGGCTACTGAGTTGGAGGATTAAATTATCTAAAGATAATCAAACCAAACAATTTAACAGGATTTATGTGTGAAATGTCCTGAAATGGTTTTCAACTTTAAGGCAATGGCGCCCCCAATTGCTCTGTGGCCGATAGTGCAGTTTATTATGATTTACTGTATTAATAAAAACTGTGTGTTTCTATATTAACATAATGTACTTTATTTCTAACGATCAACCACACAAAGCTGGCAAACACTGTCCCCCACAGTCCTCCATGTTCCCATCATAATATTCAAAAAAGTCCACTAATTCCAAATAAAACAAACATGAACATTTTTGTGGTTTATAATAATTTGTTATCATATGTTTTCTCTTTCATGTAACAATAGTCAATACAAAAATGAGTTTTCATATTTATTTTAATTATCAAGCAAAATGAAATGTAGTTATCATGAAACACATTACATTTACTTCCTTTTAATAATATTTAATTAATTCATTTTCAATTTTTCTGACTGTAAAATAAGAAACAAAGCAGGTGATGGACAACGTTTATTCAAATAGCACATTTAAAAACTTAAAATACAGTAAAAATACAATAACGTAAGAGCAATTATCACTATTCTCCAATAAATATTTTTTTTCCCCCACTCTATCGAAATGTATTGCAAATTTACTTTTGGTGAATCAAAAAAAAAAAGTCCCTACATGATTTTTCTTCTGCAGCAGAAATTATTAAACAGTGACTCACATGATGTTTAGGCAGAAATATAAATTAATTGATTTTAATATAACTAATGTGGAGGAAAAACTAGTTACAATAATTTATTAAGACTGTACATACTCTTTGCTGTGAAAGAGGAGAAGCAATTTGAACTAATGTAAACAGATAAATGTGTGAGCTCTGTGAATTATAATCTCATAAACTAAAGTAAAATGGGCTGAAACGTCTTTTAATGTATCTTTGGCGCCACATGAACTAGCTGGTGAAAGTCCCGCCCCCCCCCCCCCGTTCTCCACGCCCATAGACTCAGTATCTTGTTCCTCATTGGTGGATTGAGATGTTTGTCATTGATTCTTTAAGTTTGACTCGGTGGCAAAGTCTAGACATTTGAGTCAATGCAGCACATTTAGCTGAGAAGTTCCTGCAACAGGCGTGACTTTGCTGTCACAATAAAAGCACAAAGTGCCGTGCACTTGAAATTTTAATCCTACAGGACGGAAACGTTTGATTAGTCTTCCATTTAGTTTTGTACTTTTGACTTAAATGCCTTGATGTATTGTTACAGTGGGTTGACATCATATTATATTCATATTGTTCTGAAGCAGAATTTAAAAAGTAGAGATTATTGAAAAATTGGAGAAAATTTTTTCTTAATACCAAGTACCAGCTGAGAAAATATTGAGCTCTGGAAGTAAAACCATTATCACAAACGTTAAAATACAGTGGTGCAAATAGGCCGAGCAAAGTCGGCTACAGACTTTTCACCGGAGGTAGATTAACTCGTAATGCAATCATTTGCTCTCTCATCATCATCCTCTTCCTCACATATATTTCACACACTGAAATCAGATTAAGACGGAGTGAGAGATAAGGTCACTCTTACTATTATTATTCAAATTTATATATATCTTTTTGTTATTTGTTCCATTTTCTACACACTCTGGTCCAAATTCCTCAGCTCCACTCCGATCACATACCCTGTTATATACAGTAGAACAGTATTTCTTATTTATTTTGCTCCAGGTACCACCAGAGGAAGCTCACGTACCACTGGTGGTACATGTACCACTGTTTGAGAAACTTAGCTCTAGGTGACACAAAACAAACATGACGGACCTCAAAAACACCTGAAGAGATTCAAACTACTTGGTAATCTACTTGCAATTATTATTATGTTCTATAAATAAATACATATATAAACATATATTATTTACATATATACATATATAAATAAAATATAAATAAAACCTTTGTTAACAAGATCTAAAAGGAGATCTACATGTTACATAGTCACCTCTATGTCCACCACCACTACTATTACTACTACTACTAGATTTTTGATATGAAATAATAAATAATATACAGACACGACAACTGGATTAGGGTGCAGTTATTAAAATGAATACAATTAAGCTATAAATTACTGTTCAAATACTGGAAACAAGCCAACATAAAAAAGTCCAAGTATCATCACACCAAGTTGTCGAACAAGTGCAGAAAAATTACACCGAATTGTAAAACTTTTAAAGTTCAGGCGAACATGGGCGTTTTATTTTGAAATCCAAAAACGGAAACTGTGGTTTACACGACGCGTCCTTGACACTGATGGTTCAGTCAGTCGCTGGGGTGTGATTTTTTTTTTTTTTTTAATCTTCTCCTCCCGAACTTTTCTACCTCCTCCCAAAGTCATGACAAGTTTCAGTGTGACTGAACGAGCAGACGCCAGAAGGTAAGAGGAAACAGCCCGAGGGATCCACACACACACATCGATTAGCCGATTAGCGCCTGACTGATCGTGTTTTGAGTGGCGCCTCCTGTGTTTCTGGTGAAAAATCGATCCTATAGGGATGTGCATTTCCGAGAAATACAGTAAAGTATGTGTTATTCCAACTGCTGGTGACTATAGAGAAGCTGACGTTCCTCTCATGGAATAGTTCTAGTATGTTTTGTGTTTTTAACTGTAGTTAGTTTGGGGTTTTATTTTTGCTTTACATTGCTTTAATGTCTGTTTGTTGTTGCCACAGTCATCCATGTGGCAAAAGAATATTTTCCATTATTATTGTTGTTTCCATAAAATGTTTCACAGTTTTTTTTTTATGCTCACACATCACTTAAAGCGTTTTGGGGGGATTTTCTTGATCTTATTTGTCACAGCAATCTTAATCTCTTTGTTGTAATTTTTTTTCTTTTTTTTTTAAAAAGAAGAACCCAATCTACCCATTTTTCTTTTGTTATTTAACATGATTGTCCTGAAACTGGTGTTTTTGGTGCAACAGAGAGGGGAGATTTAGTGAAATATGTTGTCTCAGACTGTCATTTTCTGTGCTGACAGTCTGGGAATGCATGTGTGGTTATTGCTCCTCCACTCCAAGTCCTGTAGAAGCCACATATTCTTAATAATCATCTCAAACCTCATGGTATTTATGTGTGTGGATATAACAATAGTTTCTTGATATTGATTTTCAGTCAAATGTTTGCTTCCTTTAAAAGAGCAGCTTCTTTTGTGTTGTCAGACACTGTTGTGGGTGAGGCTGTTCCAGGACCTTGGATGGAAATCCCCCCAAACACTGTTGTCAGACGTTTTCATTATTACAGTGAACATTGCTTCAATTTTCCAGAGCACAGTTTTTCTCTTTTCATCCCTGGGTATTTATATCTTCTCGACCTTCTCGGGCCAAAGACGTCCAAGAAAAAGTATTCAAATAAGTCATTATTAATAATTATCGCACTTTAGTTCTGATGTAAATGTTGAAGAAACCAGTTAATTGTGGTTTTAAAATATTCCATGGACAGAAAACTACAAACATTTCCCAAATCCGAGGCAAGTCAGTTAATAGTAATTATGTGTGCTATGTAAATTGTAATGGAATTATTGCCCAGATAGTTACAAAACAAAACCAAACGTTGATTTAGTTTGATAGAAGAAAATGTAAGTTCTGCTTCAGGTTTCTTCTAGTGATGTTTCCACTTTTCATGACGGGAACTAGAATGACGAGAACCTCGTAACACATCTGTCACGCAATGTTGGGAATCACCGTAGACCACACAATATTATCACGATATTGTAGTCACGACACTCACACGACAGCTCTAGTCAGACTGAGAACTTGGCTCCATCTAGTGGACGGAAACATCACTTGGTTTTGTTGAATGCTAATCCACAAAAAAGTTTATTTGTAAAATCAGTTAAAATATCAGGACACATTTATAGGGGTTTGATATTTTTTGACATGAGAATCTGAAAGTGGATAATTTGGAGGCTAATATCAGGCTAAAAGCCAGACATATCACCCGCTGTGAGACAAGACTCTGCAGCAAACACTCTGCCAAACCATGTTGTCCCTGAGATTTACTTTCTTCTGTCACAGATTTGCAGTAAGAAGTTAATAGCAGTTATAGTTCAGGACAGTTTATTTTCTTTTGCTGTAGCTTTGATCGTCCCCCAAACAACCTTAATAGTTGCTTGACCTTGCCTAAACTTTAATCACAGTTTATTTTCATAACCACTATCTTTCCCCAAACCTTCAATGTAATATAGATTTCCTGCACAGGAAACGTTGTAGAAGAGATTTTATAAATTCCCTTGCTAAATGTTGGCGATTAATGCATGTTTTTGGGATTTTTTTCCTTTTAACTGATCTACAGCACAGCATTGTTCGGTTTGATTCCTGTGTCGGACGTCTTGCTCATGACTCCAGTCCAGTGACAACACTCGCTGACCAATCCGTGGCTGGCAGTCTGTCGACGTCACATTTTAGTATTGGCTTAGCTCACTTGGAACCTTGCCAGAACAGGGACTAAAAATAGTACCAGGTACTATCCCTAATGGAAAAGCCAAAAAACTGAGTGAAGTTGAGTTGAGCCAAGTAGTGCTAGAACTGTCGAATGGAAAATGCTTTCCATTATATGTTGTGAAAAGTTTTAAGTATTCTAAAACTACATGCACTTTTCCCGTATTTTCTAGATGTGTTTCCAATGAGGCAATTGAGAATATTGAATGGTCATTATTGCTTTGCTAAAACAACAGTGATGTACTGAGGGTCAGGGTTAATTCAGGTGATAAATTGATTGTTGTGTTGAAATCATCATGTTAAATCGCTTTAAAACTCTTCACAGTTTCCCTCAGCTTCCCCCCAGGGGAAACTGTGTTTGTGGAACAGGACCCTGGGGTTTGACTTACTGCAGTCGATTCAAAAATAGATGCTCAGTAAGAGGTGGCTGGGGGTCAGAGTGACACTCCTGCCACAGTCTGGATGTTTCCTCTCTGCAAACTTTCCAGAAGAGTATTGGTGCTCTTAAGTTTTTTTTTATTTTATCTGCCAGACACACTCCCTTCCTTTTCCCACCTTGTTTATAATTTGGAAATGATTAAGAGGTTATTAAATGACATCCTAATTAGATTTTGTTCTGCGTATACAGTATGTGCTCTTGAATCCCCTGCTGAATAAAATGCATGTATTTTTAGAGCTATTACAAGTGCATTTAAATTTAGCACCTCAAGACTGGGAGTTACTCAATGTGCTGCTGTGACATGATGCAGACAGCAAAAAGAATTAAAAAAAAAATAAATAAATAATAGCTGGGCTTGCATTAGGTGCACAGATACATTAGTGCTAAACTCCGACCAATAAAGGTCCAGTTTGTGACATTTTGTAGAGTTTATTTATCTGTAAGTATGTTTACATAAGTGTGGATTTGCTTTAAAATAAAAATAGTTTGGTTCTTGTAGCCTTAGACTATGTTACGTATTTACTTTAGGCGAACGCTTTGCTGTACAGAAGCAGCCATTTGTGCCACAGAAAGGGGCAAACCAGCCAGTGCCTGCATTTTACATTTTGAAGCAAAGGTTTACTACACAAACGAAGCAGAGCAATGACCTTTCTGATACGCAAAGGCCACCGTAGATTTCTGATGCACTTGGGAAAGGGGTGGATGAGCAGAGGAGTCCTCTGTTGGTGAGAGTCTGCAGTCTCACCATTAGATGTCGCCAATTCCTACATTCTGGAACTTTAATACAATACAATGAAATGTTACAATTTGAATTTACACTGTGTTGCTCTCTTGGTGGTATTTCAGAACAACTTTTAAAAATGTCATCATTCATCTTTCTTTATATGATTCGACAATGATCCGTGTCCCGAGCATGTAACCTGTCCATGTCTTTGCAGGTGACAGCTGTTTGCTCTTTCCATGTAAGTGATTTTTTGGTCATAGGGTTTGTTGCAGACAAATGCCTGCAGTATTGTCTGAGTTTGTAGTTTGCTTTGGACACTCAACTGTACTTATGTTGCTTTCTCTACTATTTGACGTTATTCTTGTGTAGGTGACAGAAAACTGTAGTGGTTTTTCAATCTGTAATGTACAGTGTTGGATTTTAGATGATTGAATTATCCAATGATGTCAATGCAAGTCATCTACATAGATACGTCTCCCATTTTTGCCATTCATCACATATGATGTGAATGTAGCATGAGTTTAGCTGCAGTTTGTGTTGTTTTGCTATAGGCCCTTTTCCACTGGTCAAAAAAAACCTACAAACAACTTGTTGCTTTTGTCTGCAGCTGGATTGGATATTCAAAATCACTCTGCAAGTGACATGACTTGTATTGGATCTGCCACTATTGGCAGTTATGTCAATCTGACACTCTGTGAACATTCTAATTTCATCTTCCCCAGCTCTATTTTTGCCAACAAGCACTGGTCACACTGGTCTAATATTAGGGGCCTTATATAACATTTCATATACTATTTAACACTTAAATAATCAGTGATTATCTAGCATGTCTGTCTTGGTGGGTGACTGTTCAGTTTACAGATTTATTGGCTTTTTATTTGGTAGATTATGTTTATTAAAATGTATGAACCTGTTTAAACAAAAACATGCATGAATGTATATAAGCACAAACATGCATACATCCATGCAGACAGACAAACGTGAATAAAACATTTGAGTTTGAACGTTATTTCATCGCAGAGATGGTTATCAGCTGCTGGAGGGTTTGGAAAGCAAAGGTCTCGATCCACGTACCAAAGAGTGTTTTTGTCTTGCGTGACTCGATAACATTGAGAAGCACCACCGAAATCATCATGCACGCATCATGTCAAGTCGACTGACCAAACTAGTTGCCTACATATTTCGTTGTAGATAATTGGCGGACTTCATTCTGCATCTTTTTCCAAAATGTGTAGCTGGGCATTGTTTCTTTGTTGAGTGAGCCATCTTGCTTTCTACCCATCTGTATTGAGAGTGACAAATGCTTATGTGTGTGTGTGAGATGCCTCTGCCAACTCCACCGGAGTTGACAAGTAGATACATTGTTTCAATAATCGATGACCAGATGATGATCTAAATCGTTGGTTAGCTGCAGCCCTTGATAATGACCAAGTCTTTTCTTTTAATAAGGTGGCATTGTGGGTATTTCGATGTGATGTTCTGGTAAATGTTGTTAGTTGAGTTGAGTTGTCAGCTGCAGCTGCAGAGACATGGGTGCATGTACAGTACGCTTCGTGTCGCTCAGAGCCAAGAGACTGGAGAGGTCAAAGCAATGTGCATCAAGTGAGTCAGTCCCATAGAATAAAACACAACAGCTGTTTTGCTGCAGTGTCAGGTGAAGATGTTAGTCGAGCTAGAAGCTAAGTATGAAAGTGAGTCAGCGCACAAGAGGATGTGAGAGAGCGGATGCCTCGTTTGTTGAGACAAAGAAGGGCATGAATTAGTTTTAAGTGTTCAGCCTCTGTGAAACTTATACCACAGGGTTTTCATCATACTTAGCAGACATTCAGGCTCTGAAAGTGGAAATTGCCCTTTTGGTCTTCATGCCTTTCTCCATGATTGGAGTGTCTTCGCAAACTTTCAATGAAAGAAGAAGATTTTTAGAAGTTTAGCTTGGCATGCTTGAGAGGCAATGGAGTATTTGTACATGTACGTAGCTCTTAGCTGTTTCGAACTCAGTAGGAAGTACACAGACATTACAATACAAGGCAATTGTCCACGGCAGAACGTCAAAGTAAGACAAAGGTAGTTGTGGTTTTGAACATGCATGATTGGGAGGTTGTACTGCAGACAGGAGACGTTATAGATTATGATTTTATTCAATTCAATTCAATTTTATTTGTATAGCGCCAAATCACAACATACATTATTTCAAGGCACTGTACAAAACCTTTACAATATTACAGAGAGAAACCCAACAGTTCACACAATGAGCAAACACTAGGCATCAGTGGAGAGAAAAAACTCCCTTTTAACAGGAAGAAATCTCTGACAGAACCAGACTCAAAGATGTGCGCTCATCTGCCTCGACCGGTTGGGGTGAGAGGAAAAATGGGGGACAGAGGAGAGGTGAGGGACAGAAAGGGGGGAGAGAAAGAAAAAGAGGGAGGTGAGGGAGAGACAGAAGAGAGAGACCAGGAGCAAATATACAGCAGTTGTATCAAGTTTAGAGTCAGTTATGTCATGTTAATAGAACTACAGTGTAATTTATACAAGCAGCAGCAAACACTATTGATAAGAAACTATACTGATGAACTTTTAATCAGAGCATAGTAATAATGACAGCAGTATTATTGTTACTGATAATAATAATAATAATGATAATATCATCAAAACTGGATCTGGATCCTGCAGCCTGCAAGATGAGGACAGAGGCAGAGAGAGAATGGAAGGAAGCAGACATAGACTTGGGAGGGAAGAAAAAAAAGTAAGGTTAATGACACATAATTAAGTCACATTCATACCCTGAGTGTGAGAGAGTGAGTGTGAGTGCACCACAGGAAATCCCCCAGCAGTCTAGGTCTATAGCAGCATAACTAAGAGGCGGTTTATTTGCCCCCATTGTCTCAGGATGATGAATTATTTACCTCAGGACAGCAATTTAGCCGCTCTCTTCAGATTTAACTTTGTTTTCTGCAGAAAGAGCCTTTCAAAATGGCAGATTTTTTTCTTTCTTTTTGCAGAAACCCAGAATTAATATAATTATGTGGATAAAGAGGTTGAACAAGGAATAACGCAAAATATATGCAACTAAGTGCTCAGAATAGCACACATCCACTAATGCTCAAAAAATCCTATTTTACAATGACAAAACAGTGGCAAATTCTCATATAAATGCCTAACCCTAATCAAAAACAAAAAGGTTGTGACTTAGACTTTGCCATTTCACCCCTATCTGAATGAGAGATAAATAGGCTCTGGTCTACTTATCTTAAACTGTGAGGATGAGGACAATTTTTTTTCAAGGGGTGAACACAACTTACAGTAATAAATAGATTAGCAGCAGTGGTGACATATTTAAAGGTCATTGATAAAGGTCATTGAGGCCGCTAATTTTCTAAAAATCTTGTTGCTGTCTACAAATGAATGGAGATTAAATGTGTCATTTAACATTTTCTCACTAATACAGTGGTAAAGAATCACTTTACATTTGCCAGTATTTATTTATTTATTTTATTTAATATTAGACACTTCAGTTACTGGACAACCTTACATTTACATTTTGTCATTTGGCAGGTTTTAATCCAAACCAAATTATAAGTGACATACACTGCCAGCACAACCATGGGGCGCAGCTTGGAGTTAAGTGTCTTGCTGAGGGACAATGTCCATGTTAATTGAAGTACTGGGCTTTAGCAAGAGACTGTAATCAAACTCTCTGAGCACCAACATCTGGGTGAAAGTAACCAAACACTGCAGCATCTGGTGAATTTCTGTACCAGGCACTTTGGCACTTTTTTTTTTTTACTGACAAAATGTTAAAGTACAGACAAGTGCTGACTCTAGTGGCTTGAGCACTGAAATCATCAGATTCTTACTCTGCCTATAACCCGACTGCTTTTCTCCAAAAGAACCAAACCACAACTACTTTTGGAAACAGTTACTGCATGCCACTGTGGTGCCAATTCGTTTTTGGAATAAACAATGAAAGTTTTGTGGTTGTATTGAGACTTTCTCTGTCACTGTCTTGAAAATGTCCGTATTGTTTCTGCTTATGAATCTGATGCCCGAGAAAAGACTCTTAAGGGCAACGTGAGTGCGTGGCCTTGGACTCCTGTTTCCTGTTTCTGTCTCCAAAACTGGGGCCTGTTTTCCCAAAAGCAGGCAGCACAGAGATCACCTCTGTTCACTGGCTCATAATGGAACAAATGTTGTGTTTAGTCCTGAGATGCCTGTGGAAAAGCACCCCTGCCCTATGACAGAAGACAAACTAGGCTCAAACACTGCTGTTCAGTCCACGGTGCAGCTGAAAACCTATTTGATACCACTTTATTCCTCTTTCTTTGCATGTTTCCACTTGTGTTGATTATTATTTTATGTTTTATTTTATGTACAGTATAACAGTCACTCCGTAAAGCAGTTTGTAACAATATTTCCTGGCACAATAATGATCATGAAAATTATAGTTGCCCGATACCTTATTCCTACTGGTAAAGAAAACTGCTTAAACCTGGATTTAAGTAGGTTTTGATTAGTGGGAATGTGTCTAATTGGTATTCACTCCTGGCAGCTTTTTGTCAGCTTTGGCTCTGAACAGCATCAGTGGTTCCCACTAAAGATCTCAGTGAACACGCTAATTTCTTCTTTATCTGCTTCATTTCTGGCACAAGACTACAAGGCACGGCGGTTGGCATAGTTGTTAGCCTAGCATTAGACATGATTGTTTTTGACAGACGTTTCTTTTTCACAACTTGGGACAGCATTTCAATATGTATTATTTCATCAATCGTGTGAATTGTACGATTGATTGACAGAGGGATCAAAATAAAAAAAATACAAAACAGTAACAACTACAACATTTTATTCAAGGTCCTTTTGTGATGTCACACTGGGAATGCTGTTAAAAACTTTTTTTCCAGTGGCATCCAGAATGTCAGAAATGAAATGGCCCATTTCTTTTCATCAATTCAAAGGCTGCAACCAAAAAAACATTTCAGTTAATTATTTACTGACATTCAAGGCTAATTGTGTTTCATTTCAATTTTGTAATGTACCAGTTGTATCAATTATATTCATCAATTTGTCATTAATTACAAAGCCATTACTGAAAACGCGTGGAAGCATAATAAAAGTAGTGTTCGAATAACACAGAACTGTAAAAACATAAATGCAAAACTGGACATAGCAATTTAGTAAATAATCTCAAGGTTTAATTAAGGCAACAATAAATTGAACAGAAGTCAAACTTTATGAAAACATTGTCCTTTGACAATCGACACAAAGTCCCTTTATAAAATCCCCATATACCTGGCAGACACTGAGTTGCATCTCTCTAAGATCATGGCAAGAAAGACCTGCCTAATTATGATGGGCTAACTAATTTGGGGCATTATAGAAAACTGAATTAGAGCCCACAGACATGCATTTGCCACAGGAGCAGCTCAATGATGGTGGTTTGTTCTCAGGAGACATTTTCACGGTGTTTCAAAGACGTGTACATATCTTCTGCCTTGTCATTAACCCGACCCTCTTCATCAAAGAGATGCTGAACTGGTATAATTTGTAACACCAGTGCAAATTTTACGAAAACAGACACACTTGTAAGTTCTTACTTGGCAGAAAACAGCCGAGGCTGACATCTGGTCTTGTTGTGTAGTTACAATATGTGAATCAAACATCTGGAGCCTCCACTTGCTACTGTTGTAATGTTGACAAATGGGTCACTGTCTTCTCCTCAACACAAATCTGCAGAGCAGACATGTAGGTCAGCTTCAGAAACGTTTACATGCTTGAAACTGGTTCACTTTTATTATTTGCTTGGGTAGAAAATGAAAAGAGCAGATGTGATTTAAAGAGTAATTTTTCAGTTGGAAAATTTTGGTTGAGGCAAAAAGGCTGCATGGGAAAATAGAAACATCTACTAATTCTACTAAGGTGCAGCTTGTCATCTTGGGGAAATAAACCAGATAAAAAGGTGCATTTTGTTGGCTACTTGGATGAATACTTTGGATTTATGAGCATTGTTCCAGGGAGGGGTGGCCTTAGTCTTACCTTACTGGATGTTTCTGCTCGGATGCAAAATGTGCAGTTTAAAGCTTTTAAGACTGTGAACTTATGCCAGCGCAATTGTTTCTGTAAGTCAGGTTGTGTGATTTTCAGTGATGCAGTTTTCCCAACAAATGTTCATTGCTGTTGTTGGCTTTCTTGATTCTTGTAAAGAGAATTCATACCAAAATACTACCTCAACATTTTCTGTCTGTTCATGTAACTGGTTTCAGGGCTCTGTGGAGGTTGTACTATCAGCGTCACGTCTCCTTGTATTCACGTGTTGCCATGCCGTTGATTAAACTAATACCAGGATCATGTGTGATGGATAAGAATCGTACTTCTGTTGGTTGTGGAGTGTTGTTAATTTGTGGTTTCAGTTTCACTGTCACCTTGTCATCATCTCATAAAAGAAATCCCTGCTCTGAATTTTAATGCTCTCAATTGCTAGTTTAAGGTCTTCTAAGAACATGTTTTAAAAATTGATTATTACATTCCTTTTTAGAGGAAACAAGACAATAAATCATGGCACAAATGAATGGACACTAGCGTGACTGACAGCTGGTGTTGTCCAATAGGAGCCTGGTTACAATAATGCAATAATCAAATAAACTATAATATTATTATAGTCATGTGTTCATGGGGATAAATAACTGTTTTCCATATTTCATGCATTAGAGGAACGTAAGTGGATTTATTCACATCATGTGTGTTTACCAAGGCATTTAGTAATGAAACAACTCTTCAATTGTATTAAATGTCAGTTGATCAGCATGTTCCTGTTAAAGTTGTCACTGCATGTCAGCATCCATGTTCTGTGGTGGTCTTTCATTCATAGCTGTCCAAGTGCTGGAAGTTTTCCAGTAAGTTTTTTAAATTCACTTTGTGACATTTTGTGACTAGACGGGGAAGGGAAACAGTGAGGCCTCGCTGTACTTTTTTTTTTGGAAAACAACGTTGCAAAGAGGCACAATGCCTCATTGTGGAGGCTAAATGTGCCCGATTGTGTTTGCTGGAGAGTCTGGAAAGAAGGAGGAGGGGAGGGGAGGCACGACACGTGATGTTTGAAGTCAACCTGATTGTGATTAAGGAAAAATTGAATTTATTTTCCTCCATCCAGTTAGTAGGGTGCAATTGGTTTTAGCGACATTGCAATTTGTGTTTATGATGATGAGATTAGAGAGAGTTGGTGTGTGGTGATCATGCGTACCATGGTGACAGTATTATCGAGTATGTGAGCTTTATCGCGCGCAAACACTCTTAACCTTGAACGTAATGCATCATGTGATGCTGACCCTGTGGCTGCGGTGTGTGTGTTTGCGTGTATGTGCATATGTGTGTCTCTCACGGTTTTATTTGTTCAGCTTTCAATTTTTGCTTGTCTTCGCTCCAGTGCTTTCCTGCTGCCTTCAGGAAGCAGCTTTCAGGATGGCCCAGTGGGTTTCCTGGCAGGACTCACCCCCTCAGTTCCTATTGGGAGACAATGGGGGGTCTCCCACAGGGCATGTGTGTTTGTGTGTGTCTGTCTGTGTGTGTTGAAAAGGGGGATTTATTGGGAGAGTAGTGTGCTTCCCCTCAGGAAACTTCAGATTTATTCCACTAGCAGAGAGGCCCTCCTGTGTCTGTACATGTGTGTACACTTGTATTTTGTGTCTATTTAGACCAAAATGTTCTCAGACATGAAAGAAACATTTTCTTTGCCTCCTTAACTATTAGTTTCAGCATTACGAGTTGACGTCTGGGAGTCGTTTCACATCTTGTTTGGTCTTTGGACTTTTCGGCTCATCAGAATTACAGGCATTTTTTGTAATTAATTCATAAGTGTCTGTCTTTGTAGAGTTGAAACGTACTGCATCAAAAATATTAATACAGTAAGACAGAAAATAAACATGCTGTATCTCAAAATTGCATTAACTGATTAGCCCAATAACATTTGAATGGTTTAAGAAAAATATGGGTACCAGTTAAACAGAGTTCTGGGAGTTAAAAGGGACGCCTGTGTGTATGTGGGCATGCTATGAATGAATGTAGGAGTGGTCAGAAAGGCAGTATGGCAGTATGAAAGGATGTCAACTTTCAGGCTGCCTGTTTCTCCCTCTCTGGCTTCCCTTCTTGTGAAAAAGGGTGGTGTTGGGATGAGCTCACAGATTCAACACAAGGCTCCAGCCTCAGACCATTCCTCTTCCATGATGCAGGGCAACTCCTTGTCCTTGTTTTTACTAATATTACATCAATGACTCTGCTCTGTGATACCGAGCTGCTCGTTACAAGTTCCTACCTCAGGGAAGAAAAACTGAATCAATAACCAATGTTTCTGTTTGATAGCTTTAGGGAAACACTTTTGATCACTGAAATTCCAATCCAGATTAGTTCTAATTCCCCAGGTCTTGGTCAAGTTAACTAAATATTAGATGACATAGAAAGCATAGTGTTGGTGTGTAAACCATGAAAGTGATGTACTTTCTGTACACTATAGTAAGTGTCTACCAAAAACCTTTTTAGATGCTTCAAAGATTTCACTACAAAATTCATAAAACAGAAAGTTTTGGATGCAACTAGTATTGGGATGAAGATCAGCCAAAGTTTTGTCGCTGTCTTCTGTATTTTCCCAAAAATGTACATGACTGACCAAAACAGAGAAGGGTAAATGAAAGAATGAAGAATTTTATTCATTAAACACATTGTGGAGGTAATTTTCTGCTCATAATTAGAATCCTCCATTTAATTCCTTTTGTTTCATGGTTCCAGTAAAGCTTTGTTCATTTCTCAGAACAGGAAACACAGTGACAGTGTATCTAACAGGGCAGGAAACACTAGTAGTCAGCTGTGCATCAAAAATCCTGATTAGCCACATCACAGTTCCATCATCAACAAGACTGTGCATTGTAATGTTAATTATTCTCACCCACCCTTCACCAGCATCTTGTCCTCATGAGGGTCACATGAGGAGCTAGAATCAACCCCAGATGGTGACAAATGTCACACCCTAAGTGACATGATAATTTTTAAGTTACTGATTCTTTACTGTAATCATCCTGGTCTCTGTCTTCTGCCTCTGTCTTCGATGTGAGGGTCTAAGGATACAGGGTGTCACTTGCTGTACAGACTGTAAAGCCCTTTACAGTCTGTAAATTGAGGCAAATTGTGTTTGTGACTTTGGGCTATATAAATTAAATTGACTTAACTGACTTAGACACATAAGGTTGTTGATACCTGCTTTGTGTAGCCTCACACTTTCCAACTTTTAGGGACCAAGTTCAAAGAACTATGATTGTTCCTAGTTCCTATGCAGTATGGACACAGAAAAAAAGGGTGTTTTCCCAACATTTTGTTAGAACTACAGTAAAGTACCTCTGCTGCAAAAACCCCTATTATGAAGCACTCAGGTTTGTGAATGTATGTTTGTATGAGTGAGTGAGACGTTCAGCTGGTCAGGGCTTGGGTGTAGAGAGGAGGAATGCAGCGTCTCACTTCAGTCTGTAATTTGCTGCCTGTCATCAAATCAGAGAGAAAAACAGCAACACTTGAGAGGAGGTGTGTGTGTGTGTGTGCGCGTGTGTGTGCGTGTGCATGTGTGTGTAAAGAGTGAGAGATGAGAGTCATGTGAGGAAAAAATGACAGTCATTTGATGAGAGGGGAGGAACTGTGGAGGAGAGCTGATGAAGACAAAAGGAAAGAGAAGTGAAGAGATGAAGAAAGGAATGAAAGGATAGTGTTGGCAGAAGAGAAGCAGAGCAGGGGTGGGTGCTCTTTGCCAGTTAACTTAGTAACACTTTTTAAAATCAAAATTTCTCATTAATGTTCTAACCAGAATTAAGTAACTGTATATCATAGATTACCAATTTTTTTTTTTAAATGCTGCATTTTATATTGTGTTGTTTTTGTTTTGGTTACAATTGTTGCTGACCATAGACAAAGTGAATTTATGATGCCATTTTATTTGAAATAATGGTGTAGATACCATCAGTCTAGAGCGGATAAAACAGAAATCCATCACTTAGAACAGTCGGCATACTCCCCATACCATGAACTTTGAAGAACAGGAGGCTTTGCTGTGAGGCGGTGCCCTCTGTTTCCACTCTTGTTGTGTAGTACTGTCTGTATACTGAAACACACATCCTGTCTTATTAAATGTGGAATGTGGTATTTAGTACCGCCTTCACAAACACTGCCAACATTCTGTTTCAGAAAGGATAGAAAAAAGAACAGCGGGAAAAAATCTGACCCCGTGACAGTGCGGTTCTGTCTGTCGATACTCAGGTGACCGTACCAAGACTGGAGAACTGAATAAGGTTTTTTTATTTTTTGAAATTGATTAGTTGTTTGGTTTGTAAAACATAAAAGATGCTGTTAAATGTTATTTAGAAACAGAGAAAGCAGAACATATCCACATTAACAGGCCGAAATCACATAACTTGTCCAAGAATCAACAGCTAAAACTAATTACCTAACGAGTTGATGATTACACATGATTATTATCAATCACTTACTTGTTGTAGCCTTAGTATGACATGGAGAACAAAACGGACCATTAAGAGATGCTTCCTAGTAACACCAGGCTCTTTACTAAGGGAGAGCCCAGATACCTTGCAGAGGAAACATTTCGGCCGTTTGTATCTGCGATCTCATTTTTTCGGTCATTACCCACAGCTTTTAACCACCTCGGCAACCTCAGTCCCAGAGATTGACGAGCCCACCTCCAAGTCTGTCCCCAGACTCTGCTTCCTCTTGGGAAGGTGTGTTGGTAGGATTGAGGCAGTCTTTAAGTACTCCCACCTCCGACCGACGTCTCGATTCGAGGTCAGCAGTACCCCACCTCCACTGGACAGTGTTTGCAGTGCACTGCTTCCCCCTCCAGAGCTGCTGAATGGTTGACCAGAATCTTCTCTAAGCCATCCGGAAATTGTTCTCCATGGCCTCCCCGAACTCTGGTCACATCCACGTTTTTGCCTCAGCGACCATTGAAGCCACATTCCGCTTGGCCTACCAGCTGCCTCCCAAGTCCCACAGGCCAAAAAGGCCCGATAGGACTCCTCCTTCAGCTTGACATCATCCCCACTGGAGTCCACCATTGGGTTCAGGGGTTACCGCCATGACACTGCACTGACCACCTTATGGCCACAGCTCCGGTCAGCTGCCTCAAAAATGGAGGTGCATGGCTCATTCGGACAAAGCACCACTCCGGTTCAGATTGGGGGAGCGTGCCTCCCAGTCACACCCCTACAGGTCTCACCAGAGAAATGACATTCCATGTCCCTAGAGCCAGCTTCTGCAACCGAGGGTCGGACCCCCAAGGTCCCCACCTTCATCCAACACCCAACTCACACTGGGAAGGGGGACCCATGTTGCCTGTTCAGGCCGTGCCAGGCCGGGCACCAGGCGCTTGCCATCGTGCCCCACCCCTGGCCTGGCTCCAGAGCGGGGCCCTGGTGAACCGTGTCCAGGCAGGGGAAGAGTGTTGTGAACTGCTGTTTGTCTGGTCCCTCACCTAGGACCTTTGTCTTGAGTAATCTTACCAGGGCCAAAAGCCCCTCGACAACTGAGCTCCTAGGATTGTTGGGACACACAAACCCCTCCACCATGATAAGGTGGCGGATCCAGGAGGGGCAGCCCATTAAATAATTTGTGGTAATTGGTATTCGGTGTGGCTGAATGCCTGTGGTGTTTTCTTTGACAATAATCTGTGTGTATCAGCTGGAGATAATCTGCATGTTTGTGTGTGTTGAGTTTGTGTGTCTATAGTTTATCAGTAGTTAGTCATAAGGGCGACCAGTGAGTTGCAGCAGCATGTGTCACTGAAGGAATGTGCCTGAGGCTGCTGAAAAACACATCTGTGAGAGTTAGGCACAAAATGAATGATTGCATGTATCTGGGGTTTTGTGTGTGTGGAGGAGGTGGGTATAGGTTACTTTATCTGCGACTGTATATGTTCATGTTTCAAAGACAGTGGAGTGTTTTTTGTGTAACAGACACAGCTGTCAGGGCTGAACCAGAAGAAGTGCCATGCACACACTCAACACACTGGCTTTTTTACAACCCACAAAGGGAATAACCTCTATAATTGTCTTTGTAAACTCACACACCTGTGATTGTGAAGTCTGCAGCAGTGCAGGGAGAGGTTCACCTTTTCACACTTTACACTGGTCTCTTGTCATTGAGAGGACACTCAGTTTGGTTATGCTGGTTGAGATCTGGTGGGACATGTAAAATTATGTATACGTGGATGATTTTCCTATTTTCCTCATTCTCTCTTTCTCTGCATCTATTAAACCACTTATATATTCATGTTTAGTTTTCCCCTCAATGCTGTTCTTGTGTGGTTTTTTTTTTTGAACAGCTTTTTAGAAGATATCTTCTTTTATCTCCCCTATAGGGCTGCATGGAGCACTGAGGAGGGAACCAGCCTGAACTCCATCTGCATGAATCCTTCACTGAGCAGCTGAGAGGTACCCAGAACAAAGCATAAGTTGTTTTTTTTCATTGGTATTTCTTGTGATTGAAATTATCTAACCAAGTGTCCCATGGTTCATGCAGTGCTTGGCATTTAGTTGAAATCATGGTCTCTATGACTCTGTAAACACACACAATCAATCAATTTACATAGACCTAAATAGACCTTACCTTACTACATACAGTATATTTACAAATTAAGTACAACAGATTTTTTTTCTGGAATTCTTTATGTAAGAGAGTTACGTAATGCAATTTGAATGCCTTTTGTACAACTGGTAACTATTTACTTCATGCAAATGTTTCCATCTCATGTCAGGGACACTTAACTGACTGGTTGCTTTTTCCTGCTGTACAGGAAGTAATTTTAGTTTCCTGTTTGGGGCAAACCAGGTTATTAATAGGAGCAATGAACATAGTATTTTATTGAATTAGCTGCCATTTGATTCTATTCTGATTATATTTGTTTCTTAAATGTAAATAAGAAAACCTTACTTCTGGCTCCAATCAGATTTTTTTGAAAATCAACTGGTAAATGTAATGTTGCTTTTAAAAAGCAAAGCTATTTTGCTTTGGGTTTTTCTGCCGTGTTCACCCCGATTTTATTTTCCTGTATTTTTCACATGACTGAATACTGAATGGACACTATACTTGGAGGAAATAATTGATTTCCCAGTGAAACCCTGATGTCCAGTTTTGGTGGTCTTTGGTGGAGCTCTTGGTTGTTTTTTTTTTTAACTTTTTTCTTGGATATTTCCCATGACTGTTATTTTAACACACAAACACACACTTACTCTGAAGAATGAATAATGTTACACTCAACATCATTCAACACCTCTCGGGAGGAAAAGCAAACAAATGATCCTTTTAACAAAACCTCTACATCTCTGAAAGAAGACATTTCACCTTCTTTTGAATTGAGTCATGGGTTGTCACAAGTGCTAACAAGCCACAAGAAAAACTTCCAGGAGCCCTTTCTGCCATTTGTAGGAAGTTACCAACTCCTGTTAAGATGCAAGGAGCAGTGGAGCCACTTTAGAGCTTGAGCTGTTTTGTTGTGTAAGTCTGTCTTCTATTAACAAAATATGCTGATGTGGAGCACATGATCTTCATACTTTACAAAAAAAATGATGACAGAGAATCCAAATCCACACTAGCACTTCTTGATAGCCAGTACAAATGGTAGACCTCCTGTAGAGTTACTGTGTGGTGTTCCCACAACATCAAAATAAATCAATTTTGGTGATATAATCGTGTATATGTTGTTTTATATGTCACCGACAAGCCTGTATACAGCCTGAAAATATCAAAATATACATTTTTCCAATATTCCTATTAGATTTTAGAAGTTGTTATGCTCTCAAATCTGTTTTGAGACTCTACACATTTGTAATATACTAAAGTGCATTCAATCAAACACCATATGATTCTTTAAATGCCCCTGCCTCAACCTGACATATCAATCAGAGGCATCACATCCTTTGTGGGAATGGGCCTGCATTTCTGCAATCTCTTCTGCAATCTCTCCCTACTCAGCTCAGATATTGTTTTAGATATATGTCTTCACTTCATAAATGTCCTCATCATCATCCTCTTCCTCAGAAACATCACTCTCAGCTTCCTCTTCAGTTAGCACTTCAGATATAGGCGATGGGTGGGACAAGAAGTTCTCAGAATAGTCGGCTGTCTTCCACGTTAAGCTATGTAATTTTGCTGTGTAATAGTGACAATGGCCATTCACTACTAAACTCTAAACACTTTAAATAGCAATCAGTACAGTGACAAGTCTCCCTCACAGCTGATTCAAATTAGAAATATATAAATATGTGTTAGTTTCTACCAGAAATATGTTTGTTTCTACCACTTCTACTACAGAGCCATGTCATAACAATGTATTTCTGTCATTGTGTTTTCTTCAGCCAGGTGCTGATTTGAAGCTGTGTGTGCTAAGAAGTTCCAGTGCTGAAAAATGACTCAGTCTGTGCAAGTTAACCCGAAGCTGCCTGGTAGGAAACCATGAGAAGATGTCTCTGTTCCTGTATTTTCAATTTGTACCCCAACTTTTTACATATATGTATTTTGAGCCATTACTAGAGAAGATGGCAACAATTTAGGAAACATAAATTCCTAAATTAAAGAAAAAGAAAGGGGGAAAAAAAGAAGAAGCAATTTAGTTGTGAAAATTTGTGACTGGTATTGCAGATACTTTGTTCAAGAATCATCTTTGTTAATCCTCAGTTATCAAAATGCCCATCTTCTTTTCCTCCAGAATTGCGCTCTCCATTCATCTACCCCAGTCAGGAAGAGGCTGACCAGCCTGTGTCCTACTCTGTCCAAACACCATATGGTTTCCAGCTGGATCTGGACTTTCTCAAATATGTTGAAGAAATAGAGAGTGGGCACAATCTCCGTCGGGGACCCATCAACTCCCGTCGCTCGGGCAGAGGGGTCAAACTCTCTCAGAGGAGTACAAGTGGGGGTGGGCGTACCAGTGGCTGGACATCCACAGAATCTCTTGCTTCACAGGGCAGTGAAGATGGGAGAGTACCTCCACCGCCACCACCACGCAACCGCCTTGGCTCAGCACCTTGTGAGGGACTTTCTCTCTCTCCTGTAACCCTCCTCACTGTCCCTCCACTGTCTGCTGGAGCCAAAGTGCCACCTCCTCCACCACAGCGCAATCCTAGAGTTGAACGGACTCTCCTGGAAACCAGCCGGCGACTACAACAGGAACAAACCCAACAGCATCAGAATGGTGGGCGATTACAGCTCGCAGATCCTCCCAAACAGCTCTCATCCCTCTCATCCACTCAGCCCCCACAGAGTAACTGGACTAAACCCAGTCCTCAGACCTCTGGACATAGCACACCAGCTGCTGGCAATGCAATGACACCAATCCCTCCCAGCCAGCTGCAGACAGTAAGAGAGCAGATGGCCACAGCTTTGAAGCAGCTGAAGGAAATGGAAGAGAGGGTAAAAGGTGTTCCTGCACTGGAAAAAGAGGTAGCCAAGCTCCGCGCTGAGAAAGACATGCTCTTGTTAGCCTTGCAAGAGAAAAAATTAGCTATGGAGGAGGCCTACAAGAAGCATCAATCTACAGAGTCATCTACCCAAACCGCGGAGACACTTCAAACACAAAGTGACCATCATATTCTAGGTCGTTCACCAAGCTCTCCAGGTCACAATGGCCATGGAAAATCTGGCGAGCTGAAGAAGCTGTCAGAGAAATTTGAGGGTAAGGAAGAGAAACCTACAGAACCTTCATCAAAAGTTTTAGTAAAGGCTACAGAAAAAGTTTTAGTTATAGAAAAGAAATCGGTTGCTGCTGGGGATGACATGCTAATGGACTCCATCATTTGCTATCACAGACAGGGTGTGAAAGATGTTTCTGTTGGCACCAAAGTGAATGTTTGTGAAAAATGCACAGGAACAGAGGCCCCTCTGGTTCAAGAGAAGGGGGAACAGGTCACAGTGCAGACAGAAGAAGCTGCGGTTTGGGTCATGGAGTCACTACTTGGACTGACTAGCGAGGCACAACGGGAGATTGACACCCTACAAGACACAATTAAATTCCAGCAGGAGACAATTGTGGCTCTAGAGGATCAGCTAAGTGTGGTTGATAAAGATCTTGGGATGCTGAGAGCCCAGATAGAAGAGAAAACCTGCAAAGTTCAGTTTGAGAGAGGGGTTCTTGCAAAACCACAGACAGTGGATGCCCAGGTAGAGACTCTGACCTCTGTGTTAAAACATGTTGGGGTTTTATGCCAACAAACGATGACTGATGCATGTGTAGGTGGGAATTTGATGGTAGATCAGACTGAAGAAGGGACCCAGACGGAGGCTTTACAGAAACCAGCAGAACCAGCTCCTGTAGTACTGATCAGCACTGGGTGTCAATGGGAGAACTTGTTTGGAGAAAAGACTGAAGAGCAGAAAGTTGTAGTACCAAAAAGGAGACAGTTAACCATTGCTGAGTACAAAGTTTCTCCAGAAGTAGAGATGGTCAGCACAGCCAATAAGCAAGAAGAAGACCAAGGACAGATGACTGCACCCAGCAACTCCAAGACAGGTTTGAAACAACAGTAATTACTTACTTACATTCTTTTTGTGTGAGGCATGTGTTTCTATTTTTTTTACATTGTTCTTCCTTCATGGTTATAGGCATGCTGAAATCAATCATGAAGAGGAAGGATGGGAGTAACTCAGGCGAGAATCGCACCACTGGCAAGAAGAGCCTTCAGTTTGTTGGTATTCTAAATGGAGGGTGGGTGATATGAAACCTATTTTTTTTTTTTTTTACCACAGCGACAGAAAGTCTAGAGGTTCAGAATGTACAATAACTCTGACCAGGTCACAGATTTGACAAGTAAGAAACAATAGCTTTTTCTTCATCAACTGCAGTGTTGCTTTTGGAAAAAAGAGATGGTTGAGTACACATACAAGAATTCTTTTTTGATCTTTGCTACATCTTCCAGGTATGAGTCAACGTCCAGTGAAGAAGAGGAGGAGGAGGAAGAAGAAGAGGAGGAGGATGAGGAAGATGGGAGTTCCTCTGGAGAAAGTGGAGAAGGCGAGTGCTTGGATAGCACAGAGGAGGATGAGGCAGCTCTTGAGGAAGAAACATCTGAGGAGGAGAGAAATGTCAACCTAGATGAGAGTGACACTGATGAGGAAACTCTGAGAGCTTCAAGTTATTCATCTGATGCTGTGAAAGAGAAGTAGGTCATTATTTATGACTTGTATAGCAAAGACTCATTGCCTTTTTTAAAACAGAGAAAGAATTAATGCACATAAGGCAGTGAGTTGGTTTGAGGTAAAACCTTACATTTGTGTTTTTTTACAGGTTTGAGCTAAGCTCAAAAATGCGTGAAGCTTGCCTCATTCTGAAGAATCACCTGAATGATGACAGTAAATCACTGAAGAGTAAGGAAGTGGTGCGTCCCTGCATGCTTCTTCAAATAACTATCATTGTGCTTCCTTTACCTCACTACTGGAATAATGCAAAGTAATTGATAGCAATTTAATGCCATTAATAGTTAATGCTGAAATAATGAAAGCCGTGTGACTATATATCATTTAAATAACAATGAATTTAAGAGCTTCATATAACAAAGAAAAAAATCCTAGAAACTGTTCAAATGATTAAAGAAAAAAAGACTAAGAACACAACTTTGCAACCTCACCCTCAGCTTTCCAGCACCCACACTGTGCAGCTTGAGTGGTTTCGAATCTCCAGTGCCAAGATGGCTCAAACCTCACGGGTCTCCGACTACCTGATGGCGTTCTCTGAGGTGTCACTGGCACTGCTGGAACATGTAGTCAACATGACTGATGGCAATGGCAACACAGCTCTCCACTACAGCGTCTCCCACTCCAACTTTGGAGTGGTGGGACTGCTGCTAGACACAGGTCAGTGATCAAGTGTCCTCAGACAAGAATCATCCAAATTACACTACAGGACATTACCACACAGACTGCAGATTCCAGTTAATAATAGAAGAGATGGGACTAATTCACTAATAAGTACACAGAAATTGTCTTTACGCCAAAAATAAGTGCTTGCCAAAAATCTTGGATAGGTTTACATTAAGCTGATTTTGTTTCCATTACCCTGTGTCTGTTTTATGACAATAAATGATGGTAATGAAAGGACAGTAATTTTATAAATACATTAATAAATTACAGTTGTCAGAGTGTACCATTGCATCATTGTCACTCACCTGAACTAAATGGCACAGTAAACAAAGCTTACTGTATACTCTACAGGTGTGTGCTGTGTGGATAAGCAGAACAAGGCAGGCTACACAGCCATAATGCTGGCTGCTCTCTCTACTGTGAAGGAAGAGCAGGACATGGCCGTGGTCAAGAAACTCTTCAGTCAGGGCAATGTCAATGCCAAGGCCAGCCAGGCAAGTGACCGTCACAGTTCAGAGTCTCTTGTTTTATACACACATAATTTTCTTCAGATGCAGTTTCCTGTCAGTCAAATTATATTACACTATTTTATTGGGGAAAAGTGGTTTTGGCATTGCTTAGGTTTTGTTTGTTTTTATTCTGGAATACCACAATTTTAACACTAGACGATTAAGGGATAATTTAAGTCAGACCTGTGAGTACACAATAAGGCTCTGTGAATTGGCAGTCACCCCCATCAGCCATGGGTAACTGGCTTTGGACATATAAATTGTTATCATGAAATATTCAAATGGTATTCTACATTTTATAGCTATGCTCGACATAAACAGTCTCTCATGTTATATTTGAATAACATTAAAGATAGAAAAATGAAAATTTTAATGAGATAATGCCCCTGTTACATGTTTATTGTAGTGCAGTGTTTTTGGAATTTTCTGTTTTGTCTTCAGAGTTGTTGTCTTGAGAAATAATTGATTTCATGTTAAATTTGACTGCAGAGCCTGACGCAGAAGTCATTACTGAGAATCTGTTGACTTTAAGTTTACTTGTTGTCTGGCTGATCTAATCACGATATTTACTGTATGTGTTTGGACATGGTGCCTGATAGGATTCATGCCTAGTCATAAGACTTCATGACTTAATTTATTGCATCACTGACTACAAATAAAATTACTGCCTCTGGTTATTGGGAAAAAAAAAACAGTGGGCATGCAATGCAAGCTTAGAGACAGGATTTTAAATAATATCAAGTATAATATATAATTAATTCATTTCTTTGTAACAATAATACATGGCTGTTTTGAGGAAGCAGGTGCTTGACATAAAGCTGAAAATTGAAGTCCTAGGGTAAACTGTACAAAACTATTTACAGTATATAGGAAAGCACTGCAGTCATGACTGTTCCAGGAAAACTACTCAGTAGAGCACATTTTATAGTAAAGGTATATACGTACATTTAAAAAAACGTGCACCCAGTGTAAGTGTCTTTGTTAGTTTCCAACTGGTGCAGTTGTCATTTTATGCCTAGCTCCCATGTCGTGTTGGTAGCAAATGGGACTGAGGATCAGTAGATGATAGATGCAGAGGGTCCAACTGCAAAGGAACATGTACTCATTAGCATGTACCTATTAGCACCAGTCACAGATGCACCCGGCAAGCGTAACTCTGATTGGTTTAATTGATGTTACGTCCAAAACACGAAACATACGAAAAATCAGACATTAAATTCAACCCCTTTGTGACTTCCACCTCACTTTGCGCTGAGATTACACAGCATGTAAATAGCAAGATTGGACTTTGATGTGCCCTATAGCGCTTGTGGAACATACTTTAGACAATGTGCATCTAAGGAGGCCCCTAAAGTAGGACAGTGCTGAAAAACAGAAAAAGCATGTGTGCTTAGCAAACTGTCTAAAAATAAGCCAAATAAGGAACATCATTTGTGCTGAGTTAAAGGTCCCATTCACTGGAAAATTACATTTCTGTTGCTTTTTGGTGTATCCCCATGTCCTTCCCACATCTATACATTAATAAAGTGAACACAGGGCTTCACAGTTTACCTGGGCAAAGTAGTGCAGAAGAACAATACATAATAATATCTGAATAACATTTAAAAGAGCCAATTTACAGTAACAGGTATGATCGGTCTAAAATGAAGAAGCTTACACATAGACACACAGTGAGGTTGGGTGTGGGACACTGTTATTAAAGGGCAGCTGCAGACTGGGTCTCCCTGCAGAGTCTGTGAGGTTTTTGACCATAAATACAAGATAATGTTTCTCAGTAGACCTCATTAATTTATATTTTTGGTTCAAAAAGATCATTCTATGGGACCTTTTAAAGTCAACACTTTCCCTTTAACACAGTAGAACAGGACTGGTGTCAGTAGATCACTGGTGTTGGAAGATTGTCATCAGTTTTTTTTTTTTTAAGATGTACATAACATTTCCCCATTATCAAAATCTATCCACTGTGACAGCATTTGAAAAAATGTGTTCTCAGAAGAAATATTTTTTACTTCTATACCTTTTGCAGGCAGGCCAGACGGCACTGATGCTAGCCGTGAGCCATGGTCGTCAAGAGATGGTGCGGGCACTGCTTGAGTGTGGCGCTGACGTTAACGTGCAGGACGACGAGGGCTCCACAGCTCTGATGTGTGCCAGTGAACATGGTCGAGCTGAGATTGTCAAACTGCTCCTGGAACAGCCTAGCTGTGACATATCTATTGTGGATAATGTAAGCTATTTATACTTTAGCATGTAGATTAAACCGCCATTGAGATAAACTTTTAGTGACCTATTTTTGTCAGAGGCAAAGGAAAGAAAAACAATCAAACATCTGTTTGACCCCACTGCTGAAAACATCCGAGTGATTTCTCATCTGGGATTCAGCTAATTTTGAGCTCAGGAAACAGCTCCTCATGGGAAACTTATCTATGCATTTTCCCTCTCCTTGACACCTCTGTCTTGCCTTCTGTTGTAAAGTTTGTTCTAAGCTGGAATGATAGGCTCGAAGCTAAAGAGTCAAATGTTTTCATCTGCCTTCGGTTCAAATCAGCACTGTTTACAGGAAATCCAGTCATTGGTCTACCCTACAAGCCCCAGAGGAATTATTTAAAAAGCCAAAGCTCTTCTATTCATAGCCAGACTTACAGATTTGAGACACAATATCCTGCAAGCAATATCCATCTGACATACTGTACATTACCACATGGCTCATTCACAAGGCAACAAATTACGATTTTCCAAAGCCTTGTAGGAAAAAAAGAGAAACATGCGCATCTTACTTTTAGAGTGTATGAGATTTTAAAAATATTGCGTTTAGAATAAATGCACACTCAGTTATTAGCTGATTAGGCACCTGCAATAAACTGGTGTCGTATCCTAACGGGGTCCTGCAATAGGAATGCTTTCCTCTCAAGTACTGACAAAACTGTAGAATTATTTAGGGATGTAGTTTGTAGTGCTGTTGATGTGCATAATGCCATGTTGACAGATGTTGCTATTATTGTGTCCACCCCAATAATGAGGATAGGATGTGCCTTTATAAACAAGGAACCAAAAACTTATGCCTCAACAGTGAATGAACAAGTATTGTCCTGTAATAAAACTCCAGTCATTTTTTGCTATAACTGCTGCGTAGCTGTGCATATTAAAGTGGTTTTAAAGTGAAGTGATCTGAATAATGGAAGAGAGGCCAGACGGATATTTGTTGAGCATTCACATCTGACGTAGAAAAAGTTGGGCATTTGGCACAGGCAGCCCTGGGATAGTGTTTTAATTCAGCACAGCTGGACCAAGAGGTGGATCCAGAGGGGATGGGAAAATATTTGAAAAGCCTGCACCTCTTTTACTCCCAAATCTAAGAACAGCTTGACAAACCATGACTCTAAAGCACAGTGAAGATACTCTTAATATACAGTTGAGGACGAAATTATGAAAATGTAATTGTTTAAAGTACAAAAAGTTAAATTTAAGTATTTGTGCTGTTAAACTGAGCAAATAATTTTTAACACATCTTTTTCAAACATCCTATTCTATTTCGGATGCTTCCATTATTTGACTTTGCACACAGAAATTATTCCACAAAAACCAAAAATTACCAGGGTCCAAATTAATTGCCACCCTCATGCTAATAGTCAATTGTGTCTCCTTTTTGCTGCATAACAGCCTGCAGTTGTTTGTTGTAGTTTTCAACATGTCTCTGACTTGTCTACTGAGGAATCCCAGCACATTCTTCTTTGGCAAATCTCTCAAGCTCCTCCAGATTTGATGGCCTTCTGGCATGGACCTTCGTCTTCAGTTCACCCCAAAGATTAAGTCAGGACTTTGTGCAGGCCAGTCAATAATGTTCACTTTGGTCTTCTGGAGGTAGTTCTTCACCAGGAGCGATGTATGTTTTAGGTCGTTGTCGTGTTGGAAGACAAAGTGACGACCCAGACCCAGTTTTGCTGCTGACTGCTTCAGGTTTTCTTTCAGATTCTTCATATATCCTTCTTTCTTCATGATTCCTTCCACCTTGACGAGATTCCCTGTTCCAGACGCACTGACGCATCCCCACAGCATAACACTTGCACCGCCATGTTTCACTGTGGGGACAGTGTTCTTTGTGTTATACGCCTCTACCTTCTTTCTCCAAGCATAAGCAATGTCTCTATGGCTCTATACCCAATAGAACATAAACATATCAGATGTTGATACTGGGATATTTTACCATTTCATGAAAAATATTAGAAATGGTAAAATGTCTCAGTTTCAACATGTTATATGTTGTTTATGTTGTTTTGGGAATTAAATATGTGTTCATGAGATTTGCAAATCTAAATCTGAAAATGAACATGTAATCACAGCATTTATCCCGAGTCAGATGCACTGTCAACATGTGCTGAAACAGTTGAGAAAGATAACAACCATGGCTAAAGTTGCTCACATGTCCATTTGTACTTCTTTGTTCTAGTTAGAAACTCAGTCTCATGTTTTAAGGGTCAGTGAACTCACTCTGCCTTTCTAACTGTCCCTCTCTGCAGGATGGCAGCAATGCTCTGTCTATCGCACTTGAGGCCTCTCACAATGACACAGCTGTGCTACTTTATGCCCACACGAACTATGCCAAGACCCAGCCTGCTCTGGTGAGTCCAGCCTCCCACTGACCTCCCTAATTAATAATAATAATAATAAATCAGCTATAGTTCTAATGCAGCCTACTGTAGTTCTGTTTTTACTCAAAATAAACTCAGTTCAAAAGAGAAGAATAAACCACCACATCTACAGGCTAACGTTTGAGCTGATGGTGTTTCCTTTTTGAGTAATTAGCTCAAAACTAAAAATGAAAATGCCATGCAAGACCAAAACACTTTATTCATTTACTTTGTGAAAATAGTTGCAACACCATTGTTATCATTGAAGACAGTATCTCAGTTTTTTTGTCCTTAATACCCGATGACACGTCATTACATTTTTTATGTTCTAATGTATTTCTAACATACATCACTTTTAACATTCGACCCTGTCATTTGCATTGTGTCTTTTAGGGAAGTCCAAAGGCGCAACCACGGAACCCCACCAGCCCCAACAAGCCCTGGTCTGCATACTGACCTGATCGTAGCTGCTTGTTGAGGTGGACACATCAACAAACATGACTGGATATGAGCTGAGTAAAGCTCCACTGGAATTTAACTAGATATATATGTATTTATGTATTGCCATATGTCCTGCAATTATAAGTATTGTTAATATAATATTATATAATATAAATTAATATTATTTTTCCATAAAAGTTGTGAATGGTATATTATATACTTGACTAATATGAGCTTCTAGCATGTCCAAATAACAATTTCAACCCCGATTCTACTGTGACAGGAATATGAGGCCTTACATTTTATTATTTGCATTCACCCACATGCAACACTCAAAGTGGTGACATATAATGCACCACAGAAAACCAGCAAATAATACTGTCCATGTCAGTCCACTCACAGTCACAAAAACATGCGTCACAACATGCCAGTTTTCTTATTCAAACAATGATAATGCTCCAGAAAATATACTGCTTCAAAAAAAAAAATTAAGGGAGAAAGGGAACACCTATATCATATATCAAATGATTCAGTTCCTTGACAAATATCACCAACCCACTGAGGGCTGGTTTTAAAATCACAATGAAAATCTAAGACCATGATGATAAAGTGTTCCTTAATTTTTTTTAAGCAGTGTGTTCAGTAGTTAGCTGTAGGCAACTGGACTTGCTTGAGTTAAGCGGAAGACGTTTTCACCTCTCATCCAAGAGGCTTCCTTTGTTCTGAAGAAGAACTGAAGGCTCTTGGATGAGAGGACAAACGTCTTCAACCATTGAAGATGACTATGGCACTGTATATCATATTGACTCCCTGAATTTGCTCCTTTAATTTTACTCCTTTGTACTTAACCTACTTCATGTGACCTATTGCCATTAAATGAGAACAGCACAGCTGGTGTGTGCGTTGTCTTTCAGTATACCATTTCTGCCCTGCCTTGGATAAATGATCTGTGAACATCTTCACAGTCTGCACTAATTGTCCATGCATTGTATGTTCATATAAATACAGTATATACATATCAAATAAACACATTTACCTAAAAGCTGATTTTAAATGTGTTGGGTTTTTTTCTGGAAAAAATACAAATGTTTTAAATTCATGATGAACATCTTTGTACTGAGTGGAGTTTGTGAAGGGAAACTAAGAATGATTTGAAATCTCAATGTTCTCCTGCTCCACTTTTCCTCTACTACCTATCCAGTGCATGAAACATTAACCAGAGCTTATCATGAATTAGGTTTTAACTGAATGCAGCCCGAGCTGGCACACATATGTTCACTTAAGGGTTGAAGTTGAGATCATCTGGGAGAAAACTAATAACACAATTAGTGCAGTTTGAACTCCACCAATATGTGCATTTATGTAAAAATGTGTTTTAAAGCAGCTCAAACTAAACACTTTCCTGAACCTCTGTCCTTACACTAACTTTAGTGAGAAGGTGGGGAGACTGCAAAGAGTGTTAATGATAGTCACCTAATCCAACTGCCAGAATCAGAATCATCAACAATTTTTGTGACAAGACCTTTATGTGAATAGTAAGAATACATGATCTTCAGTGCTTGGACAGTAATGAGTGGAGCCTGGGGGCGACAGCTTCACATCTTCTCAAGCAGGAGAAATTAATTTTAATTCTTGCTTTAACTGCCATGAAACAGCATCTGACTGGTCCTGTGATTTAAAACAGTATCCTCTGATATCAGTTTACACGTCACATTTCAATTATAGCAGAATAAAAGCGTTATCTCTAAAAGTACAACAAAGTACTTGCAGGTGATTTCCTTGAAGGGTTGTTTTGCAAATTAGCCATAATTCTTGTAAAGTCTAGACTCACAACATCCCTTTTTTTTTCTTTTGTAAAATCTCGGCCCACAAGACTCCACTTTGAGGAAGATGAATGAAAGCATTTTGAATGTCTATGGTTTTGGAACAGTGATCTTGATTGCCGCTAGTGCTGTTGCTGTCTCATATTACATTCAGAAAAACCTCAGTCCCCTCCTCTGTCCGCACCATCTTGTCTGAAGTCAACTGATCATGTGACCCCCCCATGTCATGTCTGCTGATGCCACTCTCTCTCACTCATCTTCTACCGCTTGTTTCTATTTACTTGTGCAATAAACTTACTTAAAATGTCTGAAAAACCACCTGATTGGAGCGTAAAAAGTGTCTTAGTGATATTTGAGAGGTGGTTTAGTCGTAGATTCCACCTTTGCTATCAAAGTTCGAGATTGTGACATTTTGAACGATATTCGATTTACAATGGAGATCTTTACACCCCTATAACATACTGTATCACAGAAAATCCACATTACAATCAAATACAAAATCATGAAAGTTGACACAGATTTTTACAATATTGTATATGAAGAATGTTTAAAAATGTGAGGTGACAAAGACTTGTGTAAAAATATTTAGTTTACTTCTGTATCTGAAACATAGCCTGGTCAATTTTCATTCAGCTACGCAGTTAACACTGACAAGAAAAACATTTGGTCGTAACTAGAGGTGGGTAAGATATGTTGTCTAAGATATTATTGTAATTGTTGTTTTAAAGATATGCAAAGTGACATTATCGAGTAATTCAATGACTTTGAAATACTGATGAAACATGTACTGAAACTCTAGACATTCCCTGAAGCCATCCTTGATCTGCAGTGAACAGTTTAAGTGTCACAAGTGGGCCGACAAGATCGCATGACTTCTCAAGACAACTAAGTCTTTGAATTATTTTATTATTAGCTCTGGATTGTTTGCTGAACAATTTACCAATTCACAGCACAATTTACAGTAGAACATTTGAATGTACTTGTATTGTATAGTTTAAAGAAAACAATCAAAATTTTAAAGGATATTGACGAATTATTGTTATCGCTTTCCAACTTATGTGAATGCCAACAGACTTAATGATTGATCACATAGGAGCAGCTCACTTTAAAGATACAACACCTAACATTTCTGCATTAAAATATCTAACAAAATTAGGTTATATACAGTTTGTTCTTTAGTTTTCTACCAACATTAAAAAAAAACTTTTCTGACATGCTTTAAATCTATAGAAACCTAATAAAAAATTATGACTCTTTTCACTTTTGTCACCTTTTAATGACTTCATACATTTTACCCAGTGCTGCTATACATTGCAAGGCAAACCCAAAACATCGAGTAAGGAAGGAATATTTTTATTATTAAATGGCCAGTGTGTTGTCTTCTTTTTTTTTCCATTCTATTGAATGAATTGGTCACTTTTTTCTGTTACATTTGCAAAAAGTTTTAGTGTTGGTACAGGTGGGCAATAGATGTGGGAGAGGTGCGCCACTAGAAGCATAAATAATATATTATATGTCAATGCAGTATTTTGTGTTTTTAACTTTTTCCTTTCCTTTCTCTTCTTTTAAGATATCCTGGTTTACCTTTTTTACTTCCCTCATTACATGGATTTTGCCAGGAGGCAACAGTTATCAAACTGAAACAGCTGTTTGTCAATCACAACTGTCA
>JAFBJR010000179.1:7117933-7139439 GCA_016785285.1 Brachirus orientalis | reverse complement strand
CACAGAGTCTGATTCAGTCAGATTTCAATGAGTTTTGTAACAAATATTCCAAGTTCTCTTACTTTGTAACCAGTTACCTTTAACACTGCCGATGACTGATGATCATGTGACAGTTCCATCAGTTGCTAATCTATCAAGATGAAAATTGTGTCAAATGAACAAGGCTTTACTGGTGTTCGCATGTTCACTGTAAATGTATGAAAAACATTAATAAAGATTCTTAAATGTTCTGGCACTAAAGTTGTCAATACCTGAATGTCTCACCCACCTATTTTCATTGTATCACATGAAAAGTCTGAGTTGGAAAATAGAGATAGAGACAGTCCCTCAGTCTGCATTGATGTTTGTTGGTAACTGTATGAAAGATTTTTTAAGTGTGGATTTGTGAGGTACTGACACATAGTCAGTGCTGACTATGCTGTGAGAACCAGCTTGAAACAGTCTCAGTAAAAAAAATTGCGAAAACTGATTTTATATCTCACCTGCATTGTAAACCAGTTTAAATCTACCATATTTTAAGGCAGTTTTGATCATTTATCTTTCTGTTGACAACCTTTCTCAATATAAAACAGAAATTTGTATACATCTCACTCTCAAACACCAAAAGGGTCATGGGAGCAGGTCTGTTGTTGCTTCATGTGGTTTAAGGTTTAATCACTGAGCCAAATCTAAACAAAGGATTTCAAACACCACTGTCAAAGAATACATTTGCATTTATTAATGGAAGCTATTTGCCATGATATAAAAATGCTGATTTTCTTCATGGAAGGGCTGCCTAACAGCAAGATAAAACTGCAAACATAATCTTAAGGCCCTAGCCACACAAAAATGGCACAAAAGTTTCCTTTAAACATGGAATCATTTCAGGAATTATCTCCATCCACACGGAACCCCCCAAAACAATTCAAAATGCTCTTGTGTGTATGTACAACAGCACCAACATTACAACAACAACAGAGAAGAAGACGCTACACACATTACAGATGTAATAACAGTAATTGAGACAGAATGAACTGAGCTAGGTGGAAAAAAATGGAAGTAAATGATAAAAAAATAAAATGTATCTTTAAGCAATCAGACAAAACAACAGTCTTGCCAATTTGGTGAATTTGTTCTAATTACAGAAATAATTGAACAATTATAGTTCGAGGATATCAAGGATATCAAGCTGGAGGAACACAGGAGCAGAGATGTGGACTCTCTTCCTGGTAACATCTGCACAGATTGAGCTAAAAGCTTAGGTAATTGTGACTAAATATACTTTTTAGGAAGAACAGAGAGTAGTGGTTTCAGTCGCTATGGAAACTGCATTTTTTTCCACTTGGACATCATCACACAATGAACCATGTCACTGAGATTAAGAGAAAAAGAAACAACAAAGACACTTTTCATAACATACAGAATCATAACATGAATCATAACATCAATAACATGCTTAGTTCTGAGTGACATTAAAAATTATTTATGACAGGAATTAACTTTGAAGTGCCGCTGATTTACCGGCCACACAGCAGACGTTTACATATGGTGCAGATTTTAGATATTTTTAGTCCATAGAGCAGGGGAGTGAACAGTGGCTGGCATGTCAGGAAGTACAAGGATAATAAGATGCTCAGAATATTAGGAACACTGCTCATATCAAACCTGCTCTGTATAATTTGAAATAAGCAGCCAAAGGAGAAGTTGAGCAGTGAGGCCAGGTGAGGTGTGCAGGTGCTGACTGCTTTCTGTCTTGTCTGTTTACAGCCAGAGAAACAGACCTTTAAAATCCTCACATATGTGAACAAGATTACTATGAGAGGAAAAACAATGGAGATCATGGTGTACACAAGTCCATAAATGTTATTGACTCTTGCATCAGAGCATGCCAACTTCACAATGGAGTAATTTCCACAGTAAACTTTGGTGATGACATTTCCACACAGTTGCAGAGGTAAAGTCAGTAAGATCAGAACAATGGTAGCAAGAAGAGGAAAGAACCAAGTGAGAGCGATGAGCAACACGACAGTTTTACTTGTCATAAGTGCATGATACTGCAGAGGGTGGCAGATGGCGAGGTAGCGGTCATACGACATGACAGTGAGGCAGAAAAATTCAATTACAGCATAAGAATAAACACAGTAGATCTGCAGGAAACAGAAGACAGCAGAGATGGTGTGAATGTCAGAGAGAATGTGAAGCAGCAGTAATGGAAACAAGCCTGTACTACCATACACTTCATTTACAAACAGGCTGCACAGAAACAGGTACATAGGTTCATGTAGACTTCTGTTTATACAGATAACTACAATCAGCAACACATTAGCGAAAATTATCAATACATAGAAACACAACACAATCAGGAAGATCACATATTTAAACAGACCAGGATCAGAATAAGCAGCCAGAGTGAAATATGACACGTGTGAGGAGTTCAACATCATCTTCACCCTAAAAACAACAAGACAAACTTACTATGTAACTGTTCATTGACAGTAATATCAATGATAAACTTTATATACAACTTCTTAGGCTTAAGTGTTTTCCAGATAATGAGGATTCGTGACACTTTACCCTGTTGAATGGCAAACACTTCATCTTTACTTATGCAGCACTTTTCATGTAATGTGATGGGTCTTAAAGTGCTTCACATAAAACAAAGCCCCACCAGCCCCTCTGACAGTACATAAAGTAAGTAAAACGGAAGAAACTAAACTGAGCTGCCATAGATCTCAAAACTATTAATGAGTGGACACGAATCAGCAGAATTAAAAGAAAATAAGTAATAATGTTAATTTGTTAAATAAGTAAAACTAATAAAACAGAGGATGCTTACTGTATGATGTAAGGGAGAAGCCAAAAGAAAGAGGAGGAGAAGAAAAAGGAAAAATAACAATACAGAGTAAACAACTCTCAATTCAGGCTCTGAAGTCAAGAGTTAAGATACAAGATACAAAAATACAAATTAGCCAAATTAAGACAAATGAATAAAGCACAGTTTGAACCCAAAACATTGTTCTTATATGCACAGTGTGTAAAGGTATCTATGCACACTTTATAGTGAAGTGTGCATAGAGAATCTATAGTATGCAGATTAATTTAGCATCAAAACTCAAACGATGTAAGTTTGTCCATTGTGGGCTATTGCAAAAACACAGTGGTCCAAAAAAAGTGACCTCCACAGAGGTGACCAGGTCCTGACATAAATAAGGCTCATTCCGAAGCCATGACAAACAACCATGCATACAATCAGGTGATTGTACACTTTTAAATAAATATAATTATTTTATCTTCAATTTCTGCCAAATAAAACTGATTTTATCAAAACCTTACACAATGGACTTTAAAGTTTGCTTTAAAAGATATGGATATTCTCTGCTGCCCACAGTGTTCCAGAGACAAGGAGACTCTCTCTGGGTGTTTGTTCTAATTTTAGGAATTATTTTAAAAATTGTGGAGGATTGTGGAGGATTTGTAGGTTAAGAGTAAATCTGACAAAGTAAGGACTTTAAAAAAAAGGCATGATATACTAAAATTAAGACCAGGAGAGCACGTCAAGTAGCAGCAGAATGCAGGCATAAACAGATATTAGTTCCATGTAAATAATTAATCATGTGAATACAAAATAGTGTGCAAATATTTAATGTTATCTCACCAACAAGATAAAATTCCAGCTTCAATTTAAGAACAAAATGGTCAAATAAATATATAAATGTGTATAAAAGTAAAGAAGTCAGCCTTAGCGGTGTAAAGGGTTACAATGATTATAATAATAACATGAGCATATTATAAAAAAAATACAATAAAATAAAAATATGTGACATTTAACAGCTGTAGTGGAGTCAGCTGATGTCACACTGAGTGAGGAACTGTTCCACACACATGAACACAGTGAAGAACAGTATTTGAACTCACCATTCACTGTATATTGTAAAACAGTGATGCGAAAACTAATTACTCCAACAGAAAAAAAAACTTGTTAGAAACAAACGTGGAGAAAACCTGACAGTTCACTACTTCTTCTTTCTCTTCACGGAACATTTCAGGCTCATTCTTTAATAACACACCTTTTGCCTTCACATCCTTGATTTCATCAGACTGAGCTCTGCACCAAATGGCCTATCATATCATGCCATATGATATTTCTCCAGCCAATCAGAATCACTGTAGAAAAAAAATGCTGCGACACTGCAAAACACATGATGTTCGTTGAAGTGGTTGGTGATCAATTGCCGTTATCTGGATAAATGTGAATGTGAAATAGGAATGTTTAACATGTTTGAATTCAAAATGCTGTCTACTTTGCCAACATACAGTCCCAGTGATTTATTTTGCAGTGCCACAAGAGGCTACTATATTTTCAGGCTACTATATTGTCCTTGTGGGAGCTCATAATGTACAATGATGTTGTTTTTCACCAAAGAAATTTTATACTATCTGCAATAATACTGACCAAAAGTTTCCAAAAAAGTGGTTTCACTGTGTTTTAGACTGGGATCTGTCCTGAAATTCAGACAAAACTTCATTTTCCAAATTCACACGATATGCAAGTTAGTTACTGGGTCAATATATTAGAATTATGAAAGAAGTTAATATTTAAATCAGAAAACAAAGTGGTAAATAGGACACCTGACCAATATTTTTTTTTTTCCCAACAACATCAAAAATTTTAAGAATAATCAATAAAATAAATGAGCTTCAAAAAACAAAACAAAACACAAGAGTATGGTGACAGTGAAGGCTAAAGAAACAGACCAGGTCCACGTTTGTTTAAAATCTAATATCAGCTGTTGAGGGTGTAAAGAGTGACTGCAAAAGGTTTAAGTCTTTTAAAAGCTAAAGTTCGTACTATCAGTGAGTCTTGGGCTCAGGACTACAGACCCTTTAAACATGGGATTCACTTGTCTGCATTCACATTGTCTGCAGGAAAGCGCATACAAGCGCGAACCCAATAAACACAAACAAGTATAATGCTCAAGACAGAAGCGGCCACAACAAGCCTGAGTTTAACTGCGTTTGAAAAGAATAGTCACTAAATTCGTCTCTGAACACACTAAGCAAAACATGCCATTTACTTTTTAAAAAATAAATAAATAAAATACTGGACTCACAATTAGAAGAGCCTCCTTGTTGGTGCCGCTGTAGAACTACTTGTTTGAGTCCCTCTCTTCTCAGAAATGCTCTCCACTGACAGCCACACATGATGTCCTGCTGTTACAGCTGCGGGGCCGGCGGGGCTCTAGCTGCTAATGCTAACGCTAATGCTAATGCTAAGCTGGAATTCTGTCGAGATTTCTCCATTTTCTCATCCGGAAACAGCCTGTCTTTCGTCTGATGCCAGACTGGAATCACTGATAGTCTTGTTGTGTCTGCAATTAAGCCATCTTATCAACTTTAGCATAAGTGCATTAGCTACATGTAGCAGCTAGTTATATTCTTTGAGCGGCCAGCGTAAACCTCGCGTGACCTGGTGCCAGGTGAAAGGTGAGCGAGATCTTGTCTTTTTCTTTAATTTTATTGCATTAAATTTAAGTACCGATATAGATTTTACCTAAACAATCTTAAACTAATTCACAAACACAAAACATTTTTTTAAAATTTATTTTTATTTAGAAACGTTATTGGGGGGAAGGGCCAGCGTAGATGTGACGGTAGTGAACGGTTGTTCGGCGCGAGGGACTGGCGACTCGACCTGGACAAGGTTCGGCCTGTGTCAGCTGGGATTGGCGCCAGCACCCGCTGACCTTCATGTGGAGGACAAAGTGGGAGACAATGCATGGATGAATAAATAAATACGCAAAAAAAGTGTGTATGAAACGATGAGCTTGGGAGTAAAAGTCCCTGCCCTCTGTTGTGAGGTCACGCTCCTGTGGATGATCCCTGAGTGAAGACACTGATAAGAGTCGTGGCAGGTGAGGATCAGAGCAGGCAGGGGTTTACTGTGTCCACAGCAGGATTAGCATGTTAACTCCCACTCTGACTGTGGTCACCTGCTGTCATGATGGGGAATCTTCTCCCACAGCTTCACTGAAATGTGATGAGAGGAGCTGCGATGTCAGCTGCTGCTGCTGCTGCTGCTGCTGCTCATTATAATGAACCTGATAATGATAATGCTTGATGTTTTCTCATGTTCTTAATCCTGCCTTTTTTTTTCTCAGAACCTTCCAGAACTGTCAGGTCTTTGGGTGTCAGCCTTTTAAACATTGCAGAATATAGAAATTCCTTCTATATCTTCAAAAACAATGAAAAAAACTAAGCCTTGATATTTTATTTTAATTTACGTTTCCTTTCTTTGTATATCTGTTACATATATCTGTTTACATCCTCCTATTTTTATAGCTTTACTTATTTACTGAATTATTATTATTATTCTTTGGTTGTTTTCTGCTGATATTTGTTCAGTCATTCTTAGTTTTATTCTGGTGTTTCCTCGATGCAGATTTGTTGACAGCTTTTCCTCGGTTCATGTCCTTGTTTTTTTTTTTGTTTGTTTGTTTTTTTGTTTTGGAAGTGGGTGATGGATGAGTGTTAAATTGCATCGCTTTGTATGAAAAGTGCTAAATATCGATTGATTGTTCTCCATTCAGGGCCGCTGTCTTATTTTTAGTCCTGATTTTATTATGTTTTCTTTATGTGTAAAAAAATACTCTGTACTTGTGTCTGAAAAGTCATAAATACAATCATTTATTATTACTGTGCTGATGAACTGCTACAGCGAGTTAGTTGTCTTGTGTTTGAGTCTTTAGAATGATGAAGATGATGATGAACTCCTCACACGTGTCATATTTCATTCTGGCTGCTTATTCTGACCCTGGTCTGTTCAAATATGTGATCTTCCTGTTTGTGCTGTGTTTCTATGTGTTCATTATTGTTGCTAATGTGCTTCTGATTGTGGTCATCTGTATGAACAGAAGTCTCCATGAACCCATGTACCTGTTTCTGTGCAGCCTGTTTGTAAATGAACTGTATGGCAGCACGGGCTTGTTTCCATTCCTGCTGCTTCACATTCTCTCTGACGTCCACTCTGTCTCCGCCGCCTTTTGTTTCCTGCAGAACTTTTGTTTGTACTCATACGGTGGCGCCGAGTACCTGATCTTGGCCGTTATGTCGTACGACCGCTACCTCGCCATCTGTCGCCCCCTGCAGTACAGCACGCACATGACGGCGAACAGAATCGCGTCTCTCGTTGGCGTCACGTGGCTGTGTCCTCTGCTGCTGTGTCTGGCGATGACGGCGCTCAGCACGTCGTTGCAGCTGTGCGGAAGCGTCATCGACAAGGTCTACTGCGACAACTACTCCATCGTGAAGCTGTCGTGCGGCGACACGACGCTCAACAACATCTACGGCCTCTTCGTCACGTGCTGCTCCATCTTCTGCCCGCTGGTCCTGATCTTCATCTCGTACATGAAGATCCTGAGGATCTGTTTCTCAGGTTGTCAGCGGACGCGACAGAAGGCGGTCAGCACTTGCTCGCCTCACCTGGCCTCCCTGCTCAACTTCTCCTTCGGGGCCCTTTTTGAAATCATGCAGAGCAGGTTTAATATGAATAATATTCCCACCATGATGAGGATATTTTTGTCTCTGTATTGGCTCACATGTCAGCCACTGTTAAACCCTCTGGTTTATGGCCTCAACTTGTCCAAAATGAGAATGATCTGTAAAGGTCTCATCTCTGCTGAAATGTAACTGACAGAGTCATCAGTTCAGCTGCACGCTGGTTTCACACAGAAACTGCTGCATCACCTCATGTGTAATCATGTACTGTCATATTTTGTTGTATTTCTTTATTTTTTTAATAATTTATTTTGTGTTAATATTAATATATAATTTAATATTTACCTCCACCAAGGAGTTTTTTTTTTTTATTTGTCCATTTGTTCTTCTTGCCAAAGGGAGGAAATAATTCGATTTTTGAGGTGATTTGGTTACAAAATCTGCTTTTTGTTTCAGTGGAAAAGTAAAACTGAATAAATATAATAAGAATAGAAGATAAAAATTCAAAGGCTGTGTTAATATTGTTATAAATGTGTTGAAAATAAATGATTTTTTTTATAATATTGCAGTAAAGGTTTAATTCCAGTTACTAATCAGAGCAGCTATAAACTGCTTTAAACCCAGATAAGACTATAGCCCAGAACTAATGGTTAGCACAGATGAATCACATGATAGAGCATCAATGGGAGATTCTTCCATTGTCATAATTACTATTCAGAAATGGGAGATTTGCCCTGAAAGATGCTGCTCTATTTATTCCCATATAGTGGCGTGTCCAGAATACTTTTTTTTTTTACTGTGGTTGCCATAGTTGGTCACTAAGTAATGCAGGGGTGGCAAGAAGGATTTAATGATATATCAGTCACCCGACCGTGGTAGCCTAAAGATACTTGCGTGTGCATCAACACAGGATAGATTTACATAGGATAGATTCTTTTGAAATTAATTTAATTACTAAAATTACATTTTAAATTTTCTTTTTAAAAACAAATAACCCAAGTCACTGCGATAGAGTGGCACCACAAAAATGTAGTATTAAGCCTCAAGCTTTTATTTGTGCAACCATAAATGTACCCATGCAAATAGAAAATCATGCCGGCAGTGCAGCAAGCAGCGTGGCACCTGGGGTGGCTGGTTAGATTTGGCCACCCGCAGACACTCCCGTGTTCCCATATTTACAGTATATACAGTGTCCATTGTTTTCAAAGTTGTCAGGAAAAAAAACTAAATATTGTGTTCATCTAAATAAAACTGGTCTTTTAATATACATGTGAACATTCAAGTCAGGTCGTATCCACACTAGGTCTGACTTGGTGTCAGCAGTTGTATCTAATTGAAAGCTGCAAGGTCTCACTTGTTTCTGCAAAACATACAGCAAACATTTTCAAATAAATTAAAACCCTTTGTGATCAGGTGTGTTTATATACTTAGTGAAAATTAAATAATAATAATAATAATTTCATTGGATTGCCTAGGTTGTGCTGAAAAAAGACACTTCATATTGCACATTCTTATAGCCTCTGTACATAAGTTTTAACATAGAAAAAAAGGCAGTCTAAATGATCTGTGTTCTATGGGTTAAGGAACTAGGGGTTTTTGTTTTGAATGAAAAATAAACTTGGTAATTGCTTTGAAAATACGTTTTTGTTACTTTTAATTGTCTTTATTACAATTTAATCTGTTTTACTTTGAAGGTGGTCTTTATCATCCTAGTTCACTAAAAGAGAGAGACTAAAAAAGGTGTGTGATTTTATTGCTCTTTTAAATAAGGAAAATAGATGGAGGAATTTATTTTCTTGACCGTTTTATAGAAGAGGCTTATTTCCTCATATACACTTTATAAAAGGGACTTTATAGAAGGTACAGGAGACCACTGGAAAAGCATGATGAGATTAAACATTTTACAGTAGACTTTGGTTAAGCAAATAATTAGAATTGTGATTTAAAAAAAAGTATATATAGAGTGGGTCACAATTTCATAGTGCACTAATTTTAGATCCACTTACCTAAAAACTTCAGTTTTGTCCATGAATATGACATCCCATCCTTATATTTGACAATAACCTTAATGTGAGCCAACATGCCAATTCAGTTGTCAAGTCTGGCTTCTACCAGTTCAGAAAACAAAGCAATTGATAAAATTTCTTTCAGGCGAAACCTTAAATTGTCATCCATGCCTTCACTTTTACGCATTTGGAGCCACTAAAATAGGATGCATTTCTCCTTTATAGATTCACTTCACTTTCTGTTGGTAAATATTAGAATAGATTTTTTAAATATTGCTTATTTTTTATTGTTGACTGCACCAAATTATATTATTGACATTTAATTAACTAATCACCAAATGTGCCAGATCGTAATCTGAGGTCCTTAGCCTAGGACACGCATGTCATTCCTCAAACTCGGCTTAGGTTCAGGGATGACTGGGCACTCACTCTGTGGAATAACTTACCTGAGAAAGTTCATATGATCAACTCATTACCCTCCTTTAAATTCAACTGAATTCACTTTTGTTTGTATACTGTTGATTCATGGCGACCTTTCCAATTATTCTAGAGAAACCCACCAGGAACACAGTGAGCAAGCACTTGGCAACAGTGGAGAGAAAAAAAAACCTAGAGTGATGTTGTCACATGTTGCACGACAAAGTCAGTGACAACTTGCTAATATATAAGACCAACATTCAGCCAGAGTCACCTGACCTGAGCAGGTTGAATGCAGCAAGACAAGCGTGTGTGCTCAGCCACAGACAGTGAGGCTGAGAGTTGTGAGTGTCGCTCAGGTTTGGGTATATGGGTAAGTTTACCCTCCAGGAGAACATGTATTTAGTCATACGTGATCTTAAATGTTCCATGTAATGTACTTATGTTTTATTGGGTATTTAGCATAAGGTGTTTGTGATGTTGATGCCCACCTTTTCTGTATGTCTATTAGAAAAAAAAGATTATTGTATTTTTTGCCTCTTGTAAATAATGGTTAATATTTTCTCAGTATGGTTATGGTTATGTACTTATTTGCAGACATTTTACACAAAAATATGGTTTGTCAGATCAGGTTTGTCAGGAGAATATAACAACAGCAAACAGTGATGTATTATATTAATAAATACTTTTATAGTTCTGACATTTTGGGATTACACAGTCAATAAAATTACGCGTTTGGTACTATACAGTCAACTGGCACTTGATTTTAAAAAATTATAGCACAAATCAAGTCACAGCTTCAATATAAAATTCTAATTATTCAGGCTTTGTGCAGAAGTGCTGCTCCCTTTTAGATCAGTTGATTTTAGTTATGAAGAAAGGAATCAATGCGGACTAAAAATGTTGTCCTCTGTATGTTAAGGGCTGAATGAAGACATATGCATGGCAGGCTGGTATGTGCGATAGTTCATCTGCTGTGAGTTTTCTGTCACTGCCTATGTTTTCTCTCTGTGCATGAGCAGTGCTCAGTGATAAGATGAAGATCCTGTTAAACTCCACTCAGGTGTCTTATTTCACACTCGGAGCGTACATGGACACCGGGCTCTTTAGATACCTGTTGTTCCTGATTGTGCTGTGTCAATATGTGCTGATTATTTTTTCTAACATGCTTCTGATTGTAGTTATCTGTATGAATAGAAGCCTCCATGAACCTTTGTACCTGTTTCTCTGCAGCCTGTTTGTAAATGAACTGTATGGCAGCACAGGCTTGTTTCCATCACTGCTGGTGAACATACTCTCCAACGTGCACATCGTCTCCTCCACCTTCTGCCTCCTGCAGGTTTTCTGCATCTACTCCTATGGTGCTGTGGAGTTTTTCACCTTAGCCATCATGTCATATGACCGTTACCTTGCTATCTGTCACCCTTTGCAGTACAACACGCGTATGACACCCAGTAAGATCCCCTGGCTCATTGCTCTGACCTGGCTCTATCCGATTTTTAACAACATCTTCTTCGTGTACTGTCTGACTACTCCTCTGCAGCTGTGTGGTAACATCATCAACAAAGTTTACTGTGACAACTATTCGATCGTCAAGCTGTCGTGCTTAGAACCAACTTTGAACAATATCATCGGCCTGACTCACATGTTCACCGTCATCTTCAGCCTTTTTATTCTGATCCTGTACACATACATTAGGATTTTAAATGTCTGCATCAAGGGCTCCAAACAAGCGAGGCAGAAGGCGTTCAGCACCTGCATGCCTCACCTCATGTCACTGCTCAACTTCTATATCGGGACATACTTCGAGATTGTTCAGAGCAGGTTCGACATGGCTCACATACCCAACATTGCACGCATCATCCTGTCACTGTACTGGCTCATGTGTCAGCCACTCTTCAACCCACTACTGTATGGACTGCAAATGTCCAAGATACGCACTGTTTGCAAAAGTCTACTATTTAGGAGGAAAATGTGAATGCTGGTTTTTTGTTTTTTTTTTGACAAAAAATGACAAAAACAAGCAAGGCAGAACAGCTGAATGTGACAAAGACAAGCTGAAGCTGCTTCCATGGCTTCACTCCAGCCTGGACACTGTGTGGAGATCGTCCAGATCGTCCTGCTGTCGTGAATGTGACTGATCCGGACAACCTCCACACAGAATTATCTGTACATTATCCAAAAATAATGTCTGAAATCAGCTTGAGGCAAACAGACAAAGAGTCACTTTAACAAAGGATGAAATACTTTTTGAGTTTTGGATCACTGACAAACACAAGGACATGCGTTTATCCTTGTTCTACTTTTGTCTAGTATTTGATGTTTTAAATGTTCACAATCAAACTGTTAATCGAACACTGTTAAGATTAAAGCAGGTCATTGTTGAAAAACAGTCAAGTTAAATCCCGCTGATTTGCATAATGTGTAACCACATCAATATACTGTATACTGAACCTGGTACATTGCTATTAGACTTAGACTTTATTTATTTGTCTTTTAGATTTACTTCAAAATGAGGTTTCGATGCAATGGCTCTGAGCACAACAGGAACAATAGGAAAGACAATATATACAAAATAAAATAAATATACATATAAAAACGTTTGTATGGAAATAAATAAGAAATAGATATATTCCACAGTCCAGTTACAATGTAATATTTCATCATATGTATTCTATAGAACAGTGATTCCCAAAGAGTAGGCCGCTGCCCCCTAGTGGGCTGTGACAGTGCTGCAGGTAGGCCGTGAAAGGTCAATATTTGTGTTATTTTCAGTTGTGAAATAAAGTTTTACATTACGATCGATTTTACAAAATACAAAAACAAAGCAATGGTGTTTAAATGATGTGTTCTTTTTCTTTTATCTGACTTAGTATAGCAGTATATAGTAGTATAGCAGTAACATAGCAACATTGTGACATTACATGTTTAAGTATCCAGTGCAAACGGGTCAGAGTACAGGTCTAATATTTCTGTATTTGCACTCAATGTCAATGTATTAATTTTAATTAAAAAGTTATTTATATTGAAGGATAGGTACTCACTATGAGTGTGAGTATTTGTTATGAAACCAAACCTTTTAAATATGACTTGGAGCCAAGCTGTATAAACCACATGCATGTGTTGAAATATATGCAGTTCAGAACTAAAGTGAAGTGGACAGATTATTAATCTGCACTGGATTTGTGTATCACCATGTTCACATGAAAATAATAATTATATATATATATATGGATGGGAATTATTGATTCTAGTCTTGTGTGTGTGGAGACTTTTCAGATTTCAAAGTGGGCCCCAGCACACTTGTTTGGGAATGGCTGATATAGACTAAGGGTCTGAATTCCTATTTTTGTGCAGCACTTCCAGCAATTGTTCCCTTCACATATTTGTGAACGCCGCAAGTAAAAATGTTCTAGGAATAATCCAAACCATGGGTGTCAAACATGCAGCCTGTGGGTCAGAACCGGCCTGCCGGAGGGTCCAATCCAGGCCACATAATGAATTTGTGAAAGTTTCACATGACAATTAGAATCTAATCAGTATGTGAACTACTATATTTTTTGTTCCAGGTACACGTGACAAATTCTTTAGTGCCTTTGTAGATCCACTGTGATCTGTAAGTTTTAATGCACATGTGTAAATATTAAACTGAGGTATAATATTACACTTATTTTTACACTTAAATTTGAGGTAGTTCATAATATGTTTCGTAAGAAGGTCTTTCGCTTAATGGAAAACAAAGGGAAACATTTGGATTTCTTGTTTATAGGTTATTATGCTTTTATTTTACTGGTCTGGCCCACTTGGGATCAAATTGCACCGTATGTGGCCCTTGAACTAAAAAGAGTTTGACACCCCTGCTCAAAACTATGGACATGTGTGTGTGTACATGTCTTGTCTTTAGTCGGCTATGAGGAGCAATTGTCAAGCAAACCTAACTTTGTGAGGACCTTTTTTGAGGATTAAGACTCGGTTTTAGGGTTAGGGCTGGAATTAGGTTTAGGTTCGGGTATTCCTTAAGTTGCAGGGACCTAAATCTGTTTACACAGTCACATTGTGGGGAGCTGTCTTTCTTGTGGAGACCAAAATCAAGTCCCAGTAACATAAACTATTACATTTTAAGGTGAACACATGTTTTAAAGTTAGGTTAAAAAACAGAAAACAGATTTTGTTCACCTAAAAAAAGACTCTATGTCAGCTCCCCCTTATTATCATTATTAACATGATCATTTACGCACAGACACAGACTGTAAGAAAGATCAGTGGTTAAAAAAAGTCGGTGCAAAACCTTTTCTCAGTCTATTATATGCCATTTCATTTTGAATGTTTACTTTTTTTGTCCCACAACTGTCTTGCTGACCCTTGAAATGATCTTAAGATCCATGTAAGGGGTTGGAACACACAGGGGTTGGGAATCACTGAATCTTATAACTTGGCCTGTCATAATTATTACATCATCTGATCCCTTTTTTTTTCTTCAAAATTGTCATAAATGTTTAATTAAACTTCATGAAAAGACCTGGAAGAAGCTGAAATGTATTTATTTCTCCCTCCAAGATTTGTTTGACCGTCTTGTTTGATGATGTCATCTGGCTGCTCGTCTTCCGAGGATCCTTGTTCTGACTAGATAATCATTTATTTCTGACAAGCTTGGGACATTTTCTTGTCATGATTCTCCAGACCAAAAAAAAAGTGCTTTAACATATATATATTTTTTAATTTTCTTAAACAGTATTTACACATGAACACATGTTTTAAAGTTAGGTTAGGGTCAGGGTCAGGGTCACACCACTGTGTGTGTGTGTGTGTGTGTGTGTGTGTGTGTGTGTGTGTGTGTGTGTGTGTGCGTGTGTGTGTGTGTGTGTGTGTGTGTGGGTGTAACCTCATCTTACATGTTTAAAACAAGGCAGATGCAGAGCCAGAGCTCAGTCTGTGTGCCACACTGTTTCATTCTTGTCTTAGTGTAAAGTGTAAAATCTACAGATGTGTTGTAGTGAGTGAGTGAAGAGGATGAGGAGGAGGATGAAGATTTTGTTGAACTCCTCTCAGGTGTCTTATTTCACTCTGACTGCTTATTCTGACCCCGGCCTCTTTAAATATGTGATCTTCCTGACTGTGCTCTGTTTCTTTCTGCTGATCATCTTTGCCAACGTGCTGCTGATTGTAGTGATCTGCGTGAACGGAAGCCTCCATGAACCCATGTACTTGTTCCTGTGCAGCCTGTTCGTCAACGAGCTGTGCGGCAGCACGGGCTTGTTCCCCGCCCTGCTGCTCCACACGCTCTCCCAGGTCCACACCATCTCCACCTTCTTCTGCCTCCTGCAGATCTATACCATCCATTTCTACGGCAGCGTCGAGATGTTCACCCTGGGCGTGATGTCGTACGACAAGTACCTGGCCATCTGCTACCCCCTGCGGTACCACAAGCTCATGACGTCCACCAAAGTGGCCGCGCTCACTGCGTTCGTGTGGCTGTACAGTGTGCTGGCGACCGTCGTGATGATTTCCCTGACGCTGCGTTTGCAGCTGTGCGGGAACACCATCAGCAAGGTCTACTGCGACAACTACTCCGTCGTGAAGCTGTCGTGCGGCGACACGACGCTCAACAACATCTACGGCATCGTTTACATCTTCACGGTCATCGTGGCGCTCATCGCGCTGATCCTGTACTCGTACGCGCGGATCTTGAAAGTGTGCTTCTCCGGTTGTAAAAAGACGCGGCAGAAGGCCGTGAGCACGTGCACGCCTCACCTGGCCTCGCTCGTCAACTTCTCCCTCGGGGCTTTCTTTGAGATCATGCAGGGCAGGTTTGACATGAGCAGTCTGCCCACGATGCTTCGGGTCTTCTTGTCCCTGTACTGGCTCATTTGTCAGCCGCTCTTTAACCCGCTGATGTACGGACTCATCCTGACGAAAATACGCGTGGTTTGTAAGAGTTTGATCTTAAGGAGGAAGTCGTAGCAGCGTCTGTCAATGTTGGCCGTACAACATATATATTAGTGTAGCTATAGTGTCAGTGTGTGAAATACAGGTAAAACTGCCTTATTGTGCTGAGACATGCGGGCAACGTTGCTGTGAGAAAACAGATTTTGTTCACCTAATAAAAGACTCCCCCTGTCAGCTCCCCCTTATTATCATTATTAACATGATCATTTACGCACAGACAGAAAGATCAGTGGTTAAAAAAAAGTCGGTGCAAAACCTTTTCTCAGTCTATAATATGTCATTTCATTTTGAATGTTGAATGTTTTAATGTTTTTTTTTGTCCCACAACTGTCTTGCTGACCCTTGAAATGATCTTAAGATCCATGTAAGGGGTCGGAACACACAGGGGTTGGGAATCACTGACTCTTATAACTAGGCCTGTCATAATTATTATATCATCTGATCCCTTTTTTTCTTCAACATTGTCATAAATGTTTCATTAAACTTCACGAAAAGACCTGGAAGAAGCTGAAATGTATTTATTTCTCCCTCCAAGATTTGTTTGACCGTCTTGTTTGATGATGTCATCTGTCAACAAGGAGGATCCTTGTTCTGACTAGATAATCATTTATTTCTGACAAGCTTGGGACATTTTCTTGTCATGATTCTCCAGACCAAAAATTGATTTACAATATTTGTTAAAAAAAAGTGCTTTAACATATATATTTTTTTAAATTTTCATAAACAGTACTGGACAAAGCCTTCTGTCCCTAATCTACCTTCATGTGCTCAAATATACAGTAGATACCTGTCAATATGAACATATGAACTTAAAATAGCCCAGTTAAAATGGTTACTATGCCTGGTCTGAAAAAAAATGCTTAAAAATACTATTAGAATATGTTCTTTGTTCTGATTGAGAACATTAACAGGTCTTGTAATCTTCAAGAGGGCAACTGGACTTTCTTAAGTTAGGCTGACGTTGTTTCACATTTCACCCAAGAGGTTTCTTAAGGACTGAGTAACCGGTACTATTTCGCCTCCGTAGGCTGGAAACCTGTCCAGACAGTTGTTATGTTAAACAATGCAGCTCCTTCAGCCTCTGAACCAGTTTCAGGTTTTTAATATTCACCCGAGTCAAGTTATGAATGAGGGTGATCACCCAAGAGACACAGTTTGCTGTTGCAATTGAGCGAGAGATGGGGAGTGGCACGGTTGAGTGTGTGAAGCATGAGGCCCGGGCAGAGTTAAGGTTAAGAGAGTAAGGTACTAATCTGTAATGTTCTGACTGTGTCTGTGGTAAGAAATAAATGCCCAGACTCCTCCTGTGGGATTGTGACTCAACTCAACTTAATGATGAAGGGAGCAACGGATCAAAAACTCCTGTGCGTCAAGACGCATGAGAGGAGAGTGAGTGGTTCTCAGAGTGACTCAAAATAAAGCAGCGAACAGTTTGTCGACTTAAGCTGATTTTATTAAATAAGACCTTTTTAAGTGATAAAAAAAAAGAAACCTATCTTTCGTGGTGTCCCCACCGTGTTTTCACGGAGAGGAAGACTCCATGTCTCAGGCTGGTTCACAGTTACAGAGGGTTCTCACAGCACAGTCAGTGGTGTTTACATAACAGTCCAAATACAACCAAAGTTACGCTGTATTGACTTTACACCCGCTCTCATAAATAATCTTGTTGATAATGCAGCAATCTCACTGTGTATTATTCTCGGTAGTGTGGCCCCTCTGAAAAAGAAAGCAGTGAATCGTAAGAGATGAGTGCAGCTATTCTTAAAATGTTTATACCAAGTACCATTTAAGAAAATGGTGAGCTCTCGCAGTAATACCATTATCAACAACGTGAAAATACAGTGATCTAAAACGTCAGCTACAGACTTTTCACAGCAGGCAGATTTATTCCCAATAAGATCATTTTCTCTCTCATCATCCTCCTCTTCCTCACATATACTTCAGACACTGGTATAGTGAAATTAGATAAAGATGGGGCGAGAGATAAGGTGACTCTGATAATTATTATTTAATTTAATATTATTATTATTATTATTATTATTATTATTATTATTATTATTGTCAAAATTCCTCTCCGATCACACACCCTGGTATATACACTAGAAAGTATTTCTGAATTTCCTCCAAGCACCACCAGAGGAAGCTCATGTGCCAACAGGCTTGATGAAAATGACGTTCTACTAATTTAGAGGAATTTCATGTAGCCTGGAAAAAATTCAAAGTTCATTGCAGAATCCCACTGGGTTCAGTGCTCGGGTCCAAAGTCTTCCTCCTATACATGCTTCCACTGGGCAATGGTATTAGAAAGCACAATATACACTTCTATTGCTGACCATATTGTCACTTTAGATGATATTACCATGGCTTCCAGTTCAACTGCAAAGAGCCATGCAAACCTTTTACCCCAACCAGCTGTGCATCTGTGAGTCTCAAATAATGTACATGTATGTTGCGATTTGCCACTCTATAAATGAACTGATTTGATTTGATATTCTGAGATATTCAGATATTAGATTATTACTTGCATTTTAGGCCGACTTTCTTGCCAGTGAGTTTGATTTGATTGGCCACGCAGACCTGGCAACCCTGGTCCAGAGAGAACAAATAGACTATAAAAAGTGACGATGTGAGCAGGTTCATGCAGTGAGAGAGAGAGAGACAAGTAGGTTTAGTCAAACTCAGACATGAGGAACGCCACGTCATCAGTACCCATGTGTCTGTGTGGTCTCACATCAGGTGAGCGTGATTTCTGACATGTGCTGATTTCTGTCTAATCGTATCGCAACTTGTTTTTGATGAGTCACAATGAACAGCTCCGTGAACTTGCTGCAGATCAGCTTCACCATCTACAGCTCTCTGGGTGTGTACAATGTTGCACTGGTTGTGTTTGTCTTTGTCATCTACATTTCCACTTTGTGCATTAACCTCTTCCTGGTGGTGGTCATTTGCACAGAGCGCCACCTCATCAGCAGACCCATGTACATGTTGCTAGTGAACCTGTCTCTGTGCGGTGTGATGGGCACTTCATCAGTGTGTCTCAGCATATTTAAACACGTGCTGCACCACAGTCAGCACTCATCCTTGCAGGCATGTTTGACCCAGGTCTTCTTTAATGGCATGTACAGCACCTGTATGTTCTGTATCCTGGCGCTGATGGCATACGACCGGTACGTCTCTATCTGTAAGCCACTGCTGTACCACACCATCATGACACCACTGAGGGTCAACCTGACGCTGCTGGCAGTTTACATCATCCTCAGCTCCTTCTCAGGCATGCAGGTGTATCTGACGTCCAGACTGCGATTGTGCGGACACACAGTTGATAAACTCATATGTGTAAGTGTGGTGATCGATAAACTCTCCTGTAGAAGTTCAATGGTGATCAGTGTTTATGGTCTATGTTGCGCTTTCTGTTTCATCATGCTCCCATGTTGTCTTGTCATTCTGTCCTACGTCCACATCTTCACGGTCATTGTGAAAAAATCGAAGGACTCGCAGAGGAGGGCGCTGCAGACATGCACACCTCACTTAGTGACTTTCGTCAACTTCTCTGTGGCTTCCTTCTTCGGAGTGATTTACACCCGACTGAGTCAAGACCTCCCAGGAGTTGTCACTATTTTCATTAGTGTCAATTTTTTTATCATCCCTCCTCTGCTCCATCCCATAATTTATGGGATTAAAATGCAGGTGATTCGACAAGCTATCAACCGAAAGGTGAAGAGTAAGAAACCAAACAATGACTTCAATCAAACAAAAAATTAAAAGACAAAACAATTATGTGGATATTGCCAATACACTGCTGAAAATGGTTGTACTCCCTCATAAGGTTCATACAGTTGCTAAAGTTCATATTGCATTGTTAAAGTCCTACATTATACTGCCAATAAACTTAATACTGTGATAAAATTTATATGGTTAATTAAGTTATTAATGTTATGATGTTTATACTGCAATAAAGTTAATGCAATTGATCAAGGTTACACTGTGACAGGATTGGCCTCTGCCCTCTCTCCCCACTTTACTTTACTTTAGAAATAGAACCACAAGTAATGTTAAAGGAGTTTGAACAGGCAAACACCTAACATAATCTCAATGTATATGCATATAATTTGTTGTTGTACCTGACTAACTTTGAAGAATATAAACCTCATGTAATTTTTTTTTCTGAATATTTAAAATGAATACGGAAAAAAATAAAAATAAAAGCTGCCAGAAAACACAAAAGATCATAACACTGACCCCAATCATTTTGATGAACCAGGAGTTTTAGATCAGAGGCAACAAGCAACAGATATAGACGGATTATTTTATTTCTTTACATAATTAGATGAAATCTGCTTGGACTAAATAGTCCAAAATTACATGGCTTTAAAATGTTTTATTTCTACTTTCAACAATACCAATTATACCACCTAACACATTCTTTGATGAAACAAATTCAATTATCACAGACTTTATATGGAGAAAGAAAAATCTTAGAATTAACAGAAAGGTCTTGTATCTTCCAAAAATGGCAAGGGGATTTAACCTCCTAGATTTTAATCATACCACCTGACTACTTATGCATTTTATCTTTAAAGGAGAGCAACATGTCAAAAATATATATTATACACCTATCACAGTGACTCTTAAACTTTTTTTATGCCAAGTGCCACCTGAGAAAATATTCAGCTCTCAAAGTAACACCATTATCACCAACATTTGAATACTGTGGTGTAAATAGACCGAGCAAAACCAGCTACAGACTTTTCACAGGAGGCAGATTTATTCCCAATAAGATAAAATTCCTCAGCTCCACTCCAATCACAAACCCTGGTATATACACTAGAACAGTATTTCTGTTTTTCCTCCAAATACCACCAGATAAAGTTTGTGTACCACTTTAGCACCTGTACACACACAATACTACTGTATAAGTATTATTTTTGTTTTGTTGTAAAAATTATGGGTCATTGCTTTGTTGTTTTGTGCTTTGTGCATGGTATAAATTTAATAAAAATCATATTGAAATGAGTTTATACTGCAATACAGTAGACATAAGGTGAGTCTTTTGACAAGTGGCTAAAATCATGGTCAGCACTGATTATATGTCAGTACCTTCAACCAACAAAATATCTGAACTGACCTTTTCTAACACTGTTCATTAAGTTCACAATGTCGTTAATGTTAATATTATCGAGTGGACAACAGTTGGCGGATCAATGGACAGCGCAACCGTGGTGACATCACCTCAGTGAGCTTCCTTTGTAACAACAAAACAAACTCCTGTAGGGGGTGCATCTGTTTTCAGCAGTAACCATGGCGACAACTAATTGGCCTGCTAACAAAGCCGCTTGCAAACTCCAGAATGTCCAGGTGTCCACACAGGCTGCATCCTCAGGGCGATGACAGTGAAGAGGAGTAACTCCACTGGGGCTCATTACTGAAACTGTTTGTCACTGTGGCTCAAACTAAGAAAAATAAACAGCTTTAAAAAAAGTTCCTCACCTGTGCACAAGTGAGGCAGTCAAGTTCTCCTAAAGGTGAAGAAGAGGTCAGTCATGTGACTAAATAGTTTTCAACATGAGCATGTTGTAACATACAGGTAAAACAGATAGTATATAGTATATAGTGTATAGTATATATATATATATATATATATATATATATATATATAATGGGATT
>JAFBJR010000179.1:7011221-7117921 GCA_016785285.1 Brachirus orientalis | reverse complement strand
AGGTACTGACACATAGTCAGAGCTGAGTGCACTGTGAGCACCGCCTGTGCTGAGAACCAGGCCACCAGTGTCCTGGAGGCTAGTTCTCAGTGAAAACTTAACTTAACTTAACAACGTACAGAGCACAATCGGCTCTGACTCTAACGACACTATTCATCCTGAGTGATGCGATCACATGCGAACAGCACCAAGTACAGTTCTGAACACACACAACTGCCACTTTCCACTACATAGTTCCAGCACAGCTCAGCATAGCATGGTTCGACTGTACTGCACTGTTCAGCGCTGTGGGTTCCGGTCCAGATGTGGCGTTGGTGGTATAGTGGTTAGCATAGCTGCCTTCCAAGCAGTTGACCCGGGTTCGATTCCCGGCCAACGCAACTGTACTTTTCCACTAGCTGGCGAGGTTTCAAGCGAGCTGAGCCAATACTAAATGTGACGTCCGACACAGGAATCAAACCAAACAATTCCTAAATGTAGATCAGTTATAACGATTTAAAAATGCTGAAAACATGCGTTAAGCTCCAAAATTTAGCACAGTTGAAAGCCGGCAATAGTGAGCCACGATTCACAACCCCTTCCACAGCATTTTAGCTCACTGACTGTGTCAGACAGAGTCTGTGTTCTGGGCAGGAATAATTGAACTAATCTCTTTAATGAACTGATTCTAATAATTCAATACAGCACAAAGATCTATCTATCTATCTATCTATCTATCTATCTATCTATCTATCTTTAGTTACATCATTAAACATGAGGTCAATAGGTCATTCAGAGTTTCATTAATTTGTGGCAGTAGTTTGATGTGAAACTCTTGTGTTCTCATGCCCCCTAGTGGTGGAAACCTCACTTTGCTGCTGTGCTGATGTGGAGGCTTTAGAACACAGTAGGATCACAGTGTAGGAGCCAATCATTAACACGGAGGCTGCGATCTTTGAGTGCTGCAAAGTTGGGCAGGTGTGCACGAGGCTGACATTGCTGAATGTGAGACAAGAACCTACACGGGGAGCAACATGTGACCTCTGACCCTCCTTTGTGTGTGTGTGTGTACCTGGCGTTCCTTATGTTGTGGGGACCTAAATCTGTTTACGCAGTCACATTATGGGGACTTGTCTTCCTTATGGGGACAAAAACCAAGTCCCCATAACATTTTCATCTTACTACCATCAAAATTAAAACTGTAACTGAGTTACAATTTTTTTTTTAAATTAATTCTAAAAACTTGCATGTGTAAAATATGTGTCTTTAACTGGTCAAATTAATAACATAATTTAGATTGGGCTAAAATAGTAACATAGTCCACTGGTGTCAAAGACAAGACACTACATCCCTGTTAAAATCTTCTAAATGGTGCAATAAAAATATGAATTCATTACAATTTTAAATTAAAGCTGCAGTGCATAACTTTTGATGATTTTTTTTTATTGTTGTTGTTAATGCTATTATTCTGCCTCTGTTTAGTCTTTGTGACCAGAAACAATGTAAAATTGGACACAGTCCTTCATCAGAAAACAGAGGCAATACTATCAGCCCTGACTGAGGGAGCATCTGTGTGCATAAAGCTGCAGTGCAGGGGCAGCTGGGTTGAGTGAAATAATTTGACATGGGTTTGTATAGACATTTTTTTTATATTTGTAAGTGGGATACTATACATTTAAATTAAATTAAATCTTTGCAGCCGAGCCCAGTGTGTATGACTACAGTAAGCTCAGTTTATCAGTTGGCCATGTTTGCAGTTTTGTTTCAGTGAAATAATAACAGAATTATTGCAAAATAACAATAACAGATGTAGAAAACGCAAACTCCACATGCCCCAAATATTTATTTTCAGAAAACACTCTAAAGCTTAGCAGTAGTTTAGCGTCGACTTCGTTTAAAACAAATTATTTAAGACCTGATACATAATATTATTTTGACATATTAAAAAGCATATTTATACTTCAAATGTATTTATTTATTTAGTTTTCTTTAATTTACTATTATCTAAAGTTGCAGAAAGATATAGATGGATGGAGACCCCTAAAGGAGGAAAAAAGAAGATACAAAATTTTGACACAATTTGGCTTCATAAAAAGATTTCTACATTATAGTCCAATTTTTTTACATTGAGACAAATTTTCTCAAACGTCAGACGAGACTTTTTCAAGCGTCATACAAACTTTTTGAAGTTAATGCAAACTTTTACAGACTTCACACAAACATCTTCCAAGCTTACACAAAGTATTTTCTAACTTTCTGTCAAATGTTTTTAAACTTTACAGAAAACTTCTTCAATCTTGATATAAACATTAATATTGAAACCTGAACCATATAAACAGTCCATTCTTATATGGTATATCGCACTGTTCAGGGCTGTGGGTTCTGATCCAGATGTGGCGTTGGTGGTATAGTGGTTAGCATAGCTGCCTTCCAAGCAGTTGACCCGGGTTCGATTCCCGGCCAACGCAAGCTTTTCTTCTATCAAATTAAGTAATGTGCACTACATTTTCTGTTCTACAGTGATAAAATTTCTTGCGAAAATAAAAAAACATTACAATAAAGACAAAAATTAGATCGTGAAGGAACAGCCCCTCATCATTGAAGAGTTGATTGGCCTGAAAACCATTTCTGATCACAAAGAAAACCATACTCCCAAACTGTAGCGAATGATCTAGACTGCACACAGGAAGAGGCTGGACAGACTGTTAAAACAGACCAGTTCGGTCCTGTGATGCCCCATTGAGCCAGTGAAGGTGGTGGGAGAGAGGAGAATGATAGCCAAGCTATCCTCTATGGTGGAAAACCAACACCCTGCAGGACACCATCAGAGCCGTGGGCAGCCTTTTTCAGTGACAGACTGAAACATCCCAAATGATGCTGAGGTTGCAGTATTGCAGGTTGTTCCACCCTGCTGTTGCAAAACTGCACCTTTCCCACTTCTCTTACATACATACATACATACATACATACATACATACATACATACATACATACATACAGACATGTTCCGTTAGTGTCCGCCGGGGGGCGCTGCAGGCTGTGGCTTATGGCTGTAATGCACCTACGTGGACGCAATATCCCGTTAAACCAGCAAGAATAAACCGGAAATGGTTGTTGTTGGACTCGGAAATGATCGTGTGTGCTAAACGGCGGTATCGAGCTGAAACCTGTGGCTGTTTCTTACTCCTTAAACCTCACAGAGGCTCCTCAGGCGGCCAGTGATCCATCTGACCCACCGCCGAACTCACCGGTTGACACCCCGGTCCCCGCCGAGCCGTTAGTCGTCATTTTAGCAGTTAGCCGTTCATCCTTAGCGCTTAGTCGCCGTTGTTTGTTGTGTCATGGCGGCGGGAGGCGGCGCGGCTCCTCCTCATGTTGGTGATGTTGAAGAAGACGCTTCTCAACTGCTGTTTCCTAAAGGTCAGTGATGACCATACAGATAAAATAGACAGGACCTGATCTACACTATACTCAACCAGTTCTGAAACAGATCTAACCCAGGTCTGAACGAGGGGTATAGCAGTGAAGGACGCATGTCTAGCAAACTGAGCAGTGTGTTGAAAAAATATGTTTACTCGTTGAGATGTTTCCACAGACTTGATCCTGAATTTAATCCTGATTAACGAGATAAAACCAGATTTAACATCCAGCCCATTCTGTTTGCCTGTTGTGTGGTGGTCTCTTATTCTCAGAGTTTGACGTGTGATTTACAGTCTCACTGTGTTGTGTCATTTCAGAGTTTGAGAGTGCGGAGACACTACTGAATTCTGAGGTGCACATGTTGTTGGAACATAGGAAGCAGCAGAATGAGAGTGCTGAGGATGAGCAGGAGCTTTCTGAGGTGTTCATGAAAACCTTGAACTACACAGCCCGCTTCAGCCGCTTCAAGAACAGAGAGACCATCACGGCGGTACGCAGGTACAGCCCCGCTCCTTCTCACCCGTGTGTCACCTGTAGCTGTGTCTTAGTTGAGGGTCTTGTCACTACCTTTGAACATGCATAGAACAAGTTGAGTTTTCCAATGTCTTGCCAGAATGTTATTGTCTGCCAGCATTGGATTTTTTTTTTTTAAGTTAAGCAAGGATATTAGATATGATGATTTAATTTGGTAGTTAAAAGCAGCCGTACACGTGTAGATTCCATGATACAGCTGTTTGTGCACACTTCAGTGGACCCAAATCAAATTATTTGTAACATCAGTTAGAACATAATATGCTTAAAAGGATCCAATGTGTATCAGGCACAGCCCAGCATATCCACAAATCATTGTGCAATCATTGTGCAACTGTAACAATCCCTTATATTCCTAAACAATTTGCTGGGAATTTTTTAAATATAATATTAGACAAAAACAAAATATCACACATCAAAAACACATAGTGCAAAGTAGGTCATCTTTAAAATAATAATAAATAAGGTGTGATAGAATAAATTTGAAAGAAGTGTATATAATACTAATAATAAATAAAGCCTTGGTGGGATACTAATGTACTCAGCAACTTAAAATTGTTTTCAATTAATCCAGTCAGATAGATACTGAGCTACTACATGAGTGTGGTGTCTAATGTAACTCCACCCCCTCTGTTGTCAGTCTCCTCCTCCAGAAGAAGCTTCATAAGTTCGAGTTGGCCAGTTTAGCAAATCTCTGTCCTGAAGCTGCTGAAGAAGCCAAAGCTCTGATTCCCAGGTGAGTCATCAAAAGTCCCAATCATCCATGAAATTAAAGGTGCAGTAGGTGGGATGTTGTTGTCCTTGTCGATAACCTTTCTTCATAAAGTAAATCAAGTGTCCTGAAAGAAACTAGACTTCTGCGCCTCCTCTAGAGTCTTGAGGAAATCTGGCTTGTGACTGGGGACTTTGACCAATAGAAGGGAAATTCAGAGAAAGGGTGACTCCTGTTGGCTGTTTAGCTGTTTAACGGCATACATAGATTTCCATTCAGTGGGACAATAGCTATTCTAGCACTGGTAACAACTGCTTATGGTGCAAAGAAACCTTAAAAGGAATTTGAATCTCAAGGAGAGTTGGAAAATAAATGCAATAAAACTTGTTGATTTGGACTGAACCTTTAAGAGATTACTTCTGTTGCATATGAAGCAAAAGTCTGTGATCGTCTAGTGAAAGGGCCTCAGGATAAAACATTAGTATTTAGCTACCTGGAGGTAACACTCAATCATCCTAACAACTGCAACATGGAAATCAGAATCCAAACCATCAGTGACATCACTCATCTTTGACTGTTAATGGACACGTTTCAGTCTCGAGGGGCGGTTTGAAGATGAGGAGCTGCAGCAAATCCTTGACGACATCCAGACCAAGAGAAGCTTCCAGTACTGAGACCAGGACCAGATCCAGTGCTTCAACAAGGAATGGAACCAGAACCAGATCCTGGACTAAAGCCAGATACAAAAATGGGACTATGGCTGCCTTTGAGCTTATCCTGCTCTGACCACCAGCAGGTCATGGATTGACTGAAATGAAGTGATGTTCTTTGATATTGTTTCATGTTTGTTTAGTTTAAATGTTCATTTTTCACCTCACCTTCCTCAATCAAAGTGATTCCACTTTACATTTGTTAGAGCATATTATACAGTTACTGTATATTAATGAGTGGTGTCAGTCAATGATTTAACTTTTTACATAATAAATACATTTGTTGTGATATGATACAGGTCCTCATAATATGTTCAATATTAGTAGATTCTTTAAGATTCTGACCTGTAAAACAATCAGTGATCAATTTTCAGAATGAAGAGCTGACTGGAATTTTCAAAACAAAAGCCTCAATGATAAAATGCAGTCATCAAAGTCCATAGAGAAATTCAACTATTTTACACCATAAAACAGGAGTCAATGATGCCTCCAGCAATAAGTTCAAATGTGTTCATTTGTAGTTTGGGAATTTGACATCCATTCCAATTTACCTCAGTGACAAAACAAGCGAGGCAGAAGTAGACCTGTAGATCCCATGTTTATGTTCACTAAATACACTGTTTTCCTCTATGGACTACGGTGTATGATTGAGTGGTTTACAAAGTGACACAAATTAAAAGTCTAATGGTGAGATAAAGCACTAAACACATCCATAACGGGATCACAGCACATAGGTGTTGTTGATCCTGGTTCGTTTGTGACTTGTGCTGATTTACATAGGCAATACAAAATATTATACAATGCAGAAGTGGATCAGCAACTCTTTGTGTACGGTCACCTATATATGATCACAAAGATTGTGTGATTAACTCATACAAACATAGTTTGGAAATCACAGACTGTCCATTAAAGCATCAGCAGCTTCTTCAAATGTTGATGCAGTACATTGCCATTGCACTGGCATCCTCTGAGTCCTGAAGAGCCTCTGGCAGGATACCACTCGATGTCCTAACCATCTGCACTGTGTTCCTGCCAAACAGCGCCATCTCATGGTCTATCAACTGCCTCCAGAATCCAGCATTGGGTCTGATAAAGGGCCGCTGCTTCAAAACGTGCTCATGAGCCTGACGCAGGCTGAGACCTTCAGACCTGCAATCACAGAAACCAGAACCAGATGAATCCTGAAGCACAGAGACCAGAGGCCCGTTTCATAAAGTAGATTTAGTGAAGAAAAAAAAATTAGTTTATTAAGTCTGCTGTACTGAGTCACGTGGAGCTGATGGGCTTAATCAGCATTGTGTAAACTCATTTGACAATAATTTGAATGCAACAAATGTTTGTTTTAAATAGGCCTATTTAATTAAGCAAACAAGTGAGGATGCTTTTTTTGGTGAAAATAGCATTATATTGGAGATAAAGCTATAGCTTGCACCTAAATGAAATTAGTTTTGGGTAAAGTACCATTTCATTTTATATATAAAAAAATGATCAATCACATTGACTTGAGCAGCTGTTTCCCCCCAAATTGGCCTGAGAACTACTGAGACCCTAACCACATCTGGAGGGAGTTTACCTCATCAGATAGGCCATGATCAGAGCAGCAGATCGGCTTCTTCCAGCGATGCAGTGTACTAGAGTTGCCCCTGTTTGGTTCTGGTTGATCCGTTCAGTTACAAGGTCAAAGTAATGTCTCAAGGGAGCGTGGGGCTGGTCTTGGATGGGGATATTTAAGACCTGAAGACCATCCAGCTGAGGGTAATAAATGTCTTCCAGTCCACTGGCATTTATAATAAGAGTAACACTCCTGCTGGTCAACACGCTGCAATTTAGCGCAGAGTCCAGATCAGTGAGGAAGAGACCAGGAGACACCTGAGAAACTGCCATGACCTGAGGAGGAGTTAGAGGTCAACACCAACCTAACAGTGTGTTGTATAGAAACCAATAAATAAATGTTTTCATTAACCATGGTTTGTTTCTATTAAAAACGAACAGCACCACGTTTGTTAGTCTGATTTAAACACGCTTCTGTCCGAAGTGGGATTCGAACCTGCAGCCTGGCGGCAGCTCCGAGTCCTGGCACATAATAATGAAAGCGATTTATTTCCAACATGGCGACGATCATCTGCTCTGATCAATACAAACATGAAGCCACAGGGTGCGTGTCGGTGTGTGTGTGTGAATAGATCAGTTCATTGACTTGAGGAGACTGTTGTCAGTAGTTATCGATCCAGACTCAAGTCAGAGCTCAGCAGAGCGAAACACGTCACGGATCACAAGATTACGAGTCACTGACTCATTAAATAGTTTCGCTTTGGTTCGAGCGGACGGAGGTTTGTCGACCGGGTAAGAGCTGCTCCCACACTGCGGACCTGATACACTCCTGATACAGCGACACAATCTTACACCCAGCGCCACTAAGAAAACCAACGTATACTTCATTTTGGCGAGCCGTTTGTGTATATTGTAACTTATTAGGTATTACGTTCACTTACTTAAGAATTCGGCCTTCATTTCTCTCTATAGTATGTATATGTGTTTGTTTGTGTCACTCTATTCTCTTACTGCGCCAACAAATGTATGTTTTGTTGTTTTTTTGAATAGAACATGTTGACGAGAGTGTGAGTCACCTGTTTAGAGCTGCCGTCACGAACAGGCTGACGCAATATCCGGCTGCAAATTTTTAAAAAAATAAAAGCCTCAACAATAAACCGATGGTTTATGACTACGTGTGGAATTAAACGTGAAAGTGAGACGTTGTTTAAGTGCAGCACCAAGTCTTTCATCTGTTTGTTTCTGAGTTAATGTTAATTATTTTTCATCCAGTAAAAAGCTATTTATGTTCTGGTCCAGTCCATGCGAACATGCACAACCAAGAGTCCTTGCCTCGAGTTCAGGTCACTCCTGTCCCCCTGTCCCAAAAATCTGTCCTGCCTCACATCTGGTACCATCCGACCATTCAGACTCAGAACCCCAGAAAAGGAGCGCTCCCTAAAACCTCTAAACCTCCTGACACTCGTCAGGCTGTGAGCCAACATGGAGACAACGGCACCCAGGTGACTCTTGATCCTGCAGCAAGAGCACAAAACAAGAGTGGTCAGAAACCAATTAAGAAGGCCAGTTCCGATCCAGATCGGCACTATGACAGAGCTCCACCCACACCAGCACAGGTTCCTCTGGGTCTGAAGGTGCAATTAGATAGGCATGTGGTGCAGCAGGTGGAGGTTCTGACCCGCGGACAGAGGAACAACCAGGAGTGGTTCTCCTGGAGGAAGAACAGAATCACTGCTTCAGTGGCTCATCGAATCGCTCACTGCAATTTTGTTAACGGCAAAAGCAGAACCCCGCCAACCAGCTACCTGGCTACCATCACAGGTAGACTACCCTCTCAAATACAACGCCCACAGAGTTAGCAGTTCTTTTATAAACAAGGATTAATCTGGTTCCACAGGTGACAGTCGTCACGTCCAGACCCGTGCCATGAGCTGGGGGGTAGAAATGGAGGCCGAGGCCATCCGCAGTTACCAGGTGCAGTGGCACAGAGGTCACCTGGCAACCAATCAGACACTCTGGACAATGATAATAATGAAAATGTTTTCCTGCAGAAACTGAAGACAAAGATATTGGATCAGCCCATTTTGGTTCAAGATTGTGGCCTGTTCATAGATGGTCAGAGACCCTGGTTGGCTGCGAGTCCTGATGGCATTGTGACAGACAGCAAAACTGGCCAATGGCTGCTGTGCCTGGAGGTGAAGTGTCCCTACAAACACAGACAAAATCGAGTGGAAGACGCCTGTCTGGACTCTGGCTTCTGTCTGGAGATTAAGGACAAGGAGAGACAGATGCCTGGGGAGGTAACAAAAAAAAATTGTCTCGTCAGTGATAGATTTTTGGATTGTAGCATCCTATCGTGGTGTCTTCCTCCCTACTCTGATGTCCTCTCCTTATTTCCGAGGACACGAGACAAAAGGACAATAGAGATGAGGAGAGGATGTTAAGAGATAAAGTTAGAAACCAGCAAAGGATGTAGTGTGTTATTAGTGACAATGTTAGAGAAGATGTTCTCTTCACATCGCTGTTGTCCTCTCATCTTTAATGTCTTCCTTTACTCATAATGAGCTTTCCTCCAACATCCTCTCCAGGTCTGTAATTTCCTCTTCTTGGATGTCCTCTTGTTTTTCACATCCCTCATTTTTAATGTTCTCCTCCAACATCCTCTTTTTGTGTTATCTCTTATGTCCTCTCCTCTTGTCCTCCTGTCCTAGGCTCCAGCCTACCGTCTTAAGAAATCTCACAGTTACTTCACTCAGATCCAGTGTCAGTTGGCCGTGGCTGGCCTGCAGCATGCCGACCTTGTTGTTTATACCACAAAGGAGACAGCTATTGTTCCTGTGACCTTTGATGCTGAACTGTGGGAGGAGACTGTGTCCAAACTGGAGATGTTTTACAGAAATGCCGTCCTGCCTCATCTCAGAGAGACGGCAGCAGCCTGTACACGGGAGCAATAAAGAAGCTGTGACCTCTGACCTTTCATTCAGAAATAAAAATATTTTGAAGTTAGAGGCTGAACAACAAAGGGTCAGCTGAAAACCAGAGTTTAGCTTTGTTACCAGACAATGATTGCGTTTCAGGACATTATGTCACAGTGAAGGCGATGTGTGATCCCACAATATTAAATATCTTTTTTCTTCTTTGATTTCTTCAATTCCTCTCAGGTCAGTCTGACAATATTAGCATCATATGCTGTTAGCACAACAGGTTGCTGTTGCAATGCACGCTTAGCCATTTTAGCATATGCTGTGATCACCATGAACAGTGTGCCATGTTGGGATTATATTCTGGGTTAGAATCACCTGCTGCATTATCATGTGCTTTGCTAGCATCATATGCCATCTTCGCTTCATACTGTATATTAGCATTATGAGCCATTATGGCATTGTGACTGGTGTTAGCATAATTTTCAGAGTAGACATCATGCTACGCATAAGCATTACACGTCAAGTTCACATTATCTTCCATATGAGCACATTGAGTCATATTGCATGCCATATGGCAGGTCAATGTAATCATCAGGTCAGGTATTGGCATCACTTGCTGTGTTGGCCTTGATAACCAGTGTTGAAATTATGCGTCATGTTACCAGGAAGAAAGTGAGATCAGTGAGAGACCCAGGAAGTGGACATGACACATGCTCTGATTTTTATTCTGTCTGTCTCTGAATGTAAATATAACGTTTGTTTGACGTCAGGTCCATTAAAACTGATAAAACTTCAAAATCGCCACACATCAATACACTGACGACACCTCCTTCTGCAGAGTTCACTGCGACCTCACTAATCAGCTTGCAGCAGCTTGCAGTCGCCTGAAGCAGGAGGTGAAATGGCTCAGAGAAGAAACCACCCTCTGGTTCACTCCAGCAGCTGACTGGCTGGTAGGACAAGTGTCTTTATGGAGCGGGCAAGGTACAGTATGTGTTACTAGTGGTCAGTCAGCAATGGGCAGAGTCTCACAGGTAGCCCTCCTTCCTGAACTGCTCATGGAGTATGTCTCGATACTCATCAAAGCCACCATCGATTCGCTGAACTTTTCCACTTTCACAAACCCACAGCTCCTTACACACCAACCGAATCAAACGTTCGTCATGTGACACAAGGATAACTCCACCCTGAAAAACACGAGACACACCTGAGTAAATGCACAGGAAGGAGATGCACACATGCACACAATACAAACAGATACAAACTTACTCTGAACTTGTTGAGAGCTTTGGCAAGTGCCTCAATTGTCTCCATGTCCAGGTGATTGGTCGGCTCGTCAAGGATGTAGAAGTTTGGACTGAAAGGGACAGAATTACATCATTATGACATCACCACCATACACATTAATCGTTTCCTTAAGCGCTCTCTTACCATGGCATGGTCATCTGAGCAAAGGCGACACGGCTTTTTTGTCCTCCCGACAGACTTGCCACTGGCCTCGTTGACAGTTCACCAGTAATTCCATAACTTCCTAACTGGTGGCGGTACTCCTCCTCTGTCCGACCTGTGAAGCACACACAAACAGGGGTCAAATATTGCTCAGATGAGGTCAGTACCTCCTGTGGTTAGGAGCTGTTGCCATAGTTACCGGGGAACTTGTTAAGGAGCAACTCCACGGAACAAACGTTCAGGTCCAGCTGGTCCACGTGATGTTGACTGAAGTAACCAATCTTCAAGTTCCTGATAACGCACACACCCAATCAGCATCAAGTGGGGGAGGGATTCACTAATGCCATATGTCAACTCAAGTAACTAATCTCTACATGGCTTAGTTAAATACTCAATTCTGATTGCAACAAACTGATCTGTTCCTTTAACTACTACTTAATCAATGATAAATAATTTAAATGTAGAGTATGCAGCACTTTACTAAATCTCTGTCAGTCTTAATGAGTGAGGGAAGTGTGTGGTGGTGTGTTTATATGCAGAGATGCTGTCCTCTGCAGGTATTTACTGTTCTTTGTTTTGTCCTGGGTCAAGACGTTTCAAAGAGGCAACTTTTAAACATTGTGTTTATTATTCTCCAGCCAATAACAGCAATGAGGGCATTTATTGCAAATGCTAATGTTAGTCATTCCTCTACACTTGCCTTTGAAATAATTCTCTACATAGATCGCATATAAGAGTTAATAGCTCAGGTGTGATCAGTTTCCTGTAAACAGACTTTGGTGCCTTCTGTGCTCTGATTGATTGTTGGCTGTCTCACCTGTGAGCTTGTCTGACGCCACTGACTGGAGTCAACTCGCCCATCAGCAGTTTGAGGACGGTGGTTTTTCCAGCGCCATTTTCTCCGACCTGACAGAAAACAGTAAGTGCGTAAGTTTTATAGATGAGTTGATGAGTTTGAGTGCAACAGTCGATGTTTTTGTAAGCCTAAAATCTTATGTGACACATACAATGCAGATACGGGACTCAAGGTCAGCTGACAAGTTGAGTCCAGAGAAGAGGCGCTGGTTGGGAGTGTAGTAAAACTCAACTTCATCTAACTGCAGGATGGGTGGAGACAACTTCTCAAAGTTATCTGGAAACCTGCGGGCAACATTCATGCTCCTGGTCAATGGATTTGACAACAGCATCATGGAAGATAAACCGATTACAATGTATACAGTAGGGCTGCAAGATATTAGGAAATCATGCGATATGCCATAACATTGCTGAATATTGTAATGACAATATCACTCGTGATAGATTGAGAGATAAAAGTAAAAGCATTTTATTTGTTATGTATTGATATACTATAAAAAAAATAAGTGGAGGATGACATTTGACCGTGTGATTAATAAGTGGAGGATGACAGGACTGACATTTGACCGTGTATATGTCTGAAGAATAATCAAGATTGGTCAGCTGATGTTCACGCAAAGAATGACAGTGCGTTCACATGCACTGATGATTCAGCCTTTTTATTATGTTTTGAGAAGCTTTTATCTCATCGTTTACCCAAGTTAACTTTCTCTCCACTCCGTGCGTGGGTGTCACACAGGAGATACAAAATTGGAAAGGAAGAAACAAGGGGAGAGAAATGATGGAGAAACACGATAAAAAAAAACACACACACTGACCTGGGATAAACAAATGTTGCTCCAAATGAATAGAGGAAACACTGAAAGTTCAGAAGCAACACAGGCTGCACACTGTTCGCTGAAGGGGGGGCCCCGCAGTTGACCGAATGTGCGAGAAACATTTATCGCAGCTCAGTTCAAGCCGCTGTTTTTGATATGTATATTGCCCATGTTGATATTGTGTTAATTTCCATGGTAAAACCTATACTTGGCCAACTATTTTATGTCAACAAATATCTGTTGTGAATAAGGTCTATTACACTAGGTTTATTCAAGACATGCTTGAGCATTACATACACATGTTTTGTATTAACTGATTGAAAGTTGAAAGACATAAAAACAACAAAGTGCCTAGTAGCTAGTGGTGCCCAAAGACGTTTGCACAGTACTGTAAATGGATGGACATGATCATGTTGTGCCCAAATGGTGGCATGGCCACAGATGATATTCTTACCTTAAAGTAACTTCAGTTTCTCTCTCAATGGGCTTTAACTCTGGTCTGTGGAAGAAGTTTGACAGTCACTTTTGGTTTAGTTATCTCATTAATTCATATTTAGTCATGCTAACACAAACACTCATTGACTGGATCACTTACTGCCTCTTCCAAAACAGTCCCACACATTCACATGCACCAACTCATTTACTGTTTCACACTTACAAACTGCGACAAAAACACTGGTTTACAGATACACACTCATTCAGATTCAAACATTCATTTATTAACTCACAGTCTCTCCAGCAGCTTCAGTTTACTCTGAACCTGAGCCGCTCTATTGGCGTTGTAACGGAACCTGTCAATGAACACCTGAAACACACACAATGCATCATGGGAAAACTTACATCATCACAGTACCTGCCAATCAGAAAACACTAGATTTTAATTGACACTGTAATAGGTGCTGTACTGGTACAGCAGTAGTATGTCTGTGTATTGTCAGTACTACTGTAATACCAGTATGTGTTGTCTGTACAGTAGTACCTATGTGTGTCGCCTGTACAGCAGTAGTACCTGTACGCTTTGTCTGTACCTGAGCAGTGGTGCGTGTATGTGTTGTCTGTACCACAGTACCAGTTGTATCTGTGTTGTCTGTATTACAGCAAAGGTACTGGTCAGGAATGCAGTATTACCTGTATGTGCTGTCTGTACTGCAGCTGGGCCTCATACTCTCTCTGCTGGTTCTTCAGTCTGTCTTCTTTGGTTTTAATAAAGTTTTCAAAGTCGCCACGGTAACTATCGAGCCGCTGCGAGTGCAGGTGGATGATGTCTGTTACCACAGCATTCAAGAAATTTCTGTCGTGGGAGACAACCAAGATGGTGGACTGCCATGTCTGAGGAAGGAGGTGCATACTCTTAATACTTGCTTCTTGTTAGCATAGGGCTAACAGTTGCCACTGTTTTGAATGCGTAATGCTAATGCTGAAGTGAGTTCAGACCTGCAGGTAGTTCTCTAACCACAAGATGGCTCTGACATCCAACATGTTGGTCGGCTCTGAAACACAAAACACAGGAAGGGGAAGAGAAATAAAATAGAGAACTTTCACGGCACAAATAGAGAGTGGTTCTTAACAGCACCAGATTCACTTTGACGTATAAGGGGTAGTTTAAAGGTGAACCGACTTACCGTCAAGTAGTAGCAGGTCTGGTCTGATGAAGACAGAAGATAATGAGTTGACAGTCATCACCTCTCAGCCAGTTACATCAGTGTTTATGTATGACGATTAAGACTCACCTAGCAAACAAAGCTCTGGCCAATGCCAACCTCATCCTCCATCCTCCTGAGAACTCCCTGAGACATAGACAGGGATACGGAGAGAGAGAGAGAGAGAGAGACAAATGGGAGACATAGAGACACAGAGATAGAGAAGGATGCAGCGAGACATAAAAATCCCATAGAGAGAGAGAGAGAGAGAGAGAGAGAGAGAGAGAGAGAGAGAGATTGAACTACAGTGAGATGTGGTGTCAGAGGAAGAGACACAGAGGATGCCTCATTGTCTCATGATGATGTCAAATCTGTGTCAGCAATAGACGTCTAACCTCGTCGCCTGCTGTTGCATCTTTGGAGAGAATCCAAGACCAGCCAGGATGACGGAGGCTCTGATTGGACAAGGCAGACATCAGTAAAAACACAACCAATGGACCCAATGGGGTCTGACCTTATGTTTGAGAAACACACAAAGTGATGACATCCTACAACAGTTGGACACAATTGATCATCGTGGTTACTTGACTAATCCATCACTGTGCTTATCTGAACAGCATGGCTGTGCAGTTGCTATGTAGTTACCGAGCTGGGGCTTTGTCGGCTTCAATCTCCTCCAGTTTTCCATAGATCTCCGACAGTCGAACACTTTCCATCCCGTCAGCGCTGAAGCACATCAAACAAACACACATGAGATGTTTTCACAGACATTTTGTAGATGTTGATACAACTTTTCACACATTTCAAACATTTTACTGTCATTTTACATGCTTTATGAACATTTCACAGATGTTCAATGGAAATCCATAATTTTTCACAGATTTTTTGCAAACAAGTTATGGACATCAAAATCATTTCAGACATTTCAAAGAACTTTCACAAACATTTCAACAACTTTTCATGAATTTCACAGTTTCTAATGTAAAGTTTTTTCAGATCTGTTGTGTTTCAGAGTTCAGGACTGAGGTGAAACATTATACAGATTACTTAATTACTTTATGCCAGTAATTATGATCTAATGTTGATAAATCTGTTGATCTTACGTTCCATCTGCGATGCGAGCGTTCAGCCTCTTCTCCTCATTCAGCAGCTCCTCCCGCAGCGTGTCACTCTGCAGGACACTCTGCAGCGCCATCGTATCATCTCCTGCGACTTCCTGCTCCACATGGAGGATGGAGATGTGAGCTGGGACACGAAGGTTACGGCTTGCCAACATCTTTAAAAGAGTTGTCTTTCCAAGACCGTTACGACCAATCAGACCATACCGCCGACCAGACGCAAGAGAGAGCTCTGCCCCCTGCAGCAAACACCTGGAGTAACAAAAACAAAACAGACAATTAAAGAAGATAAATAAGTTAATATTAAATTGATAAAAAATATTAGATGTATGAGATTTACCATGGTTGTTCATTTACCTGTTTAAGTGTTTACTAACTCTCCATCCACTCACCTTTCCCCAAACGAAACATCAAAGTTCTCAATCCGAATATCATAGCTGCGGTTCTTCCCCGATTGGTCAACTCGACTGTCCTTTTTACTGCTGGCCTGACTGGCTGATGCCTCTTCCAGGACTCTGCCAGAACAACAGGTATCAAAGTTGAAGTGAGCATGTGTACAGGTGTGAATCTGTTCAACAGACATAGGTTTTCTTTGTGTAAGCTCGACATGAAAAACCTAATCAGGTATCAAGATGGTGGCTTTTGCCTTGCTTTGTTAATCAGTTTTCTTCATCAGACTTTGTTCACATTCACATAAAAATGTGTAGTTATATTTTTTAACCACTCAGTGCTTTCTTATTTCCTCCCATTTATTTCCAATGTGGCAGCTTCAGAGCAAGTAAATGTACACAGTATACTGAATAACAATTTTAAATTAAACACTCTCTCTCTCTCTCTCTCTCTCTATGAAGCAGACATGAAAATTACATCTACACTGTGCGTACAGGTGTGTGTAGTGGTGTGTACTGACAGCGGGTTGGAAGTCTTTAGAGTCTCCTTCTCATTCCTGCGTTCATGTTTAGCTTTCAGCTTCGCCTCAGCCTTTTCCAGTTTCTTAGCATCCACTGTCTGAAGAGAGACATTAAATGATGTGTCTAATGACATCACAGTAGAGTGTTGTGGAATGGAACTGAAAGAAAAAAACTGACGACTTACTGTGTTCTGTGGACGTTTCATCATCCAGATCCCCTCAACATCTTTAGATGCTGAAACTGATGGGAGACAAATACATGCTAACCTTTACCTTAAATATATACATGACCAAACCTGGTCTAAACCAGATCCAAACCAAGTCCAAACACTATGCACAACTGGATTGAACATGGGTCACAACTGGGCCAAACCTACTCTTAACTTGGTATAATCCAGTTCAAAATCGGGTCCAGACATAGTCCAAAATTGGTCTTAACCATACATGGGAAATGTGTGGACTGTGTCAAGCTGAGGACACTATTAATATACATCCTGCTCAAAATCTAAATGTCATCAGATTGTGTTCTCACGAATAATCATGTGGTTTCAGAACTTAAATCAGTGAAAAAACACAAGATAGTATTGTAATGTTGCGATAACATAATTGTGTGTGTTTTACCTATGTCTGCAGAGATCTGAGAGAGCTGAACTGGAGCGTCAAGTAGAACCTGCCTCTGAGTGCCATGATGGTTGTTCCTGAAAATCACAGACATTCAAACATCAGATGGTTCACATTTTTATTTGGCTATTGGTTCATCAGCAGAGTGACGTCTGGGCACTAAGACAGATTTGGCTTACAGTTTGAGAGTGTTGAACATCTGCAGACAGATGTCTCTGACGTCATCCTCATTTTTACTGTCAGCAGACACTTCCTGCAGGACGCCACCGATGGCATCATACACCTCGTCTCCATCCTCGAAGTCTGCACCACCACTATCCAGGACACCTGACACACACACACAAAGGTCTCAATTAGGGCTGCAACGATTCTTCGAGTAACTCGAGTAACTCGATTACAAAACATGATCAAGGAATTTCCTCTGCCTCGAAGCCTCCTTCAATTAAATTTAAAGTTTCGCACGGATTCTTTTTAGTGTGATACAACGTGCTTATGTCACTGGCTGTGCGCCCCCTACAAAGTGGAAGAAGACAGAGCGAGCTTTGGGTAACGTGTGTGGACAGTTTAGCAGTATGGTATGGCAGACGCTGGGACCGAAAGCAGTGAATACAGCGAAAATGAGCAAACACAGCAAAGCGAAAGTAATAAGAGGAATAGGATAAAAGTATGTTTTATCCGATTACTCGATGAATCGATGGAATATTTGATAGAATACTCGATTACCTAAATATTCAATAGCTGCAGCCCTAGTCTCAATTGCTCTAATTTAGTGACAGCACATTTTATATCATTAAAGCTGCAGCACAGGTCATATATACAGATAAATTCTTACAATGCCCTCAAGCACATCTTCTATACATGACTGTCTCTGTGTTTCTAGTCTATCAGTGTTAATATCTGGTCTAGCCTGGCAATATTAATGTGCCGCACACAGGAGGTGATTTGCTTTATGTCAAGACAGACAGAAGGAACAGAAATACTGAGCTAGTAAAGTGAGACAACAGCAAACAGGTCAAAGTTTGATTTGTGATTAAAAAGACAAAGCAGTATTTGAACACTCCCTTAGTCAGGTCTGATAGTATTGCTTGACAGGGCTTATATTCAGATGAGGGAAGCAGAATACAAGTTAAGTTTTCGTATACATCAACAAAATCACTAATGGTTATGCACTGCAGCTTTTAAATGTGTTAAATATAAAACAACTGAAATATTGCCAGTAAATCTCAAGGATTATTCTGTAACACTCCTGTAACGCTATTTGCCTTAACCAACCTGAAATATTCCCCGTGTCAGTCCTGGTTACAACACAACTGGAAAATTGTCTGGAACCCTCCTTCAAAAATCCAATCTAAAACTCTGTCCAAGTTTATCCTCTATGATAATTGCATATAAGTTTAAGGCAAAGGGTCTGTTCAGACTGAGTTTTAACACTCAGAGTCAGACTAGCCTGGGTTTTAGGTGGAGCTGACCGGCTCGTGTCATGCTGCCGGGTGTCACGGTTCCAGTTAGGCTAGTTTTTTAGCTCTGCGGCTGTAGTATAGGCTAGCGGATAACAGTAAGAAAGCTTATACCGCTCTACCGAACCGGCAAATGGAAACCACGTCCACGCCGGACAGCGAAAATGGCAGCTCTGTGCCCGTGGGTCTCACCTGTGATATAACTGAAAAGCTCCGCGTCGATTTCAGGAAACTCGTTCTTCAGAATGTCCACGTACTTCGCCATGATACCCGGCCCTGGGCACAAACGCTATGCACATGCGTTAACATGCGACACCGCATGGACTTCTGGGAGATGTGTTTTTTTTTTTTTTTTTGTGAAGCAGTGTGTCTGGTATTTATGGAAGCCCATTTGCACCACATGGGGAAAAATAATGCACACACAAGTCATAATAATGAGATACTATTTCAAAATTATGACTTACTATCTCATAAGATACTTGCTCATAAATATGACTTAGTATCTCATAATTATGACTTAGTAATATATATTTTTATTGTGGTGGAATTGGGCCTCCACAGATGTTCATGGAGTCACAATACAGATATGTTTCTGTTTAGGGACTCCACGTGTGTCTGACTGTTTATTTGTTTGTTTTATTCCCTTTCTGTCATTCTATTGCCATGTCACTCCTCCATCTGACTGGAATGAGACTGGGGTTTATGGGTTGGATGCTGCAGTTGCAACAGCTGGACTATTCCTTCACTTGGATATTGGCCACACTGCTTCATGGGTTAGTGCAGATTCTTCTGTCAATGAGTCGCCTGGTCTGGACAGCCCACCTTGTGCTGTGTTTGTGGACTCTTCCTCTTCTGATAACCCTGCTGCAGCTTCACCACCTGTCTACCCAGGCCACATCATCAGCCCTGCCTGCTCACATACACCTGAGGCTTCAAATGTAGACAGTCAACCAAACAATTAGTTTGGCAGAGTTGTAAGATCTGTATGTGAAATTAGCAATGCCAATTATAATTGTGCAAAGTGTTAAAATGTATAATACTGTAAATGATTTTTTTTGCTCTCCATTATTTTATGCGACAGACATGTTGAACTTCTATTTTCAGTTGTTCTCTGTTGTCTATGTTTAGGTGTCTCCCATGTTATCTCTTCCCTCTCTACTGTGATCACGTCACTGGCTCAACAGGTGCCTTTGTTTATTATTTGTTTGTTTAATGCACTTTTCTGTCAGAAATGAAATGGAGAGTGCCTCCTGAAGAGTGCGTGACCCCACCAGCTACAGCAGTACAGTATTGACAGCAGTAGTCAGTAGCATGGGGAGGGGGGTTTGACAAAAACACTGCGCACTTGATCTTAAGTTACAAGATGCACGCTAAAGTGTTGCCATTCATATGTGGACTCTAAACCAGAATATAAATAAAAAATGTTTGTTTCTAAAGGAGTGCCCTTCTAGTGGAGGAAAGTGATGCAGTGCCCTATAAGATGCCCTTTCAACTTCATTTCTTGCGGGTGCCCTTCCAGTCAAAAATGGGGTCTGTATTAGTTCCTTATTGCCCCTTCATGAGTGTCCTTAGAGGTAATATCCAGTGCTGAATAGAAAATGCCCATCTTGGTGATGCTGTGCTATAATGGATATTCCTTGATAGGTATATACAGGTGTGTGAGAATGTAGGAACTTATTCCTGATGGCACCTGCCCCACTGGTGCGCAGTAGGTGCTCTTTTAATTTTTGCCCCTGTCCTTCCAAATGTATGTGCACTGGCATTAGTTATAGAAGTGCAAGTAGTGCTGACACTACTGCCAGTACTGTACTGAGAGTAAGAGTAATACAAATATATTTATGCTGATACCAGTACATGCAGTATCAGCAGTGCAGATGCAGTACTGACAGTATCAACAGTACTTTATGTTGTACTGACAGTATTAGTTCTACTGTAGCACTGACAGTAATGACAGTAGCTGTAGTACTGTATATCATACTAATAGCAGTTTGAAATATCAATCATAGTAGAGTTGCGTTTTTTACATTTTGTAGTATATAATTCATTACTCACAGTAAGTACAAACAGTACCAGTAGTATTTTATGCAGCACTGACAATATACTGTGCTCAGTCATTTGTTGACCAGTCGCCCCGTCTCTCTGTGCGTCGTTCTGCGCATGCTCCGCTCCAAGTTTAGGGTGGGAGAGTTAGCCGTTAGCACGGAACGCTAACAGCCGGAGAGTGTAATGGCGGCCTCGGTGTTGTTGGGGTCTGTGGACAACACCGGACTTAGCTTCACGGTGGGAGGCGGCAGCAACGGGAATGTTTTAGTCGGAAATAATCATGGACTTGGGCCTGCGGGACCGGCGCCCTGGAACCGCTCCCTGGACCGGGCACTGGACGAAGCCTCGGCCACAGGGTTTCTAAACCTCAGCGGCAGGAAGCTGAAGGAGTTCCCCCGGAGCGCCGCCAACCACGACCTGACGGACACCACCAGGGCCGGTGAGTGAGCTGCAGAGCGGGGTGACTGTTCACTGGGAGTGTGTGGTTCCTGTTGGGATGATTTAAGTTACTTGGATACAGTTGTTCAGAAGTTCAGAGCGGAGAAAGTAAGATAGGAACTTTAGGCTCTGCAGAGGATGGACTATGAAGCAGTCAGGGCCGGTGTTATGACAGAATCTGAGCCCCTAAAAGTGTCGCTCTTGTGGTGGTGTTGGTTTTTTTTTGGTGGGATTAGTGACCAAACATCTTATGTGTGACCCGTGAGTGTGTTCCTTCATTTCACCAACCATATAAACGTTAAGTAACTATAGCTGCTAGTGAACACGCTAATTCATATTTGTCACTGCTCAAAGTTAGCGCACAGCTAGCTCCTCCAGTGAGGCGGGTTTGGTTAACCCACTTTCTCCCGGTCCGGCCCGGCCCGGCCTTACTATGACGTCACTGTGACGTCTGGTGAGGTTCGAAAAGGTGAACACACCTGGCTTTGTTTTGTTTAATGTCTATGATAAGTTAATGAGGCTGCTCCGCCCACCAAAGTCTGACGGGCTGCAAGGATACGAAACAAACGAACCCGTGGTGGTTCCTGTCTGTCTGTACCTGTCTGAATCTATATCCCCCAGTTTGATCCGGTTAAACATGTCTGTCTGTAACTGTCAGCATTGACAGGCACTTTAATTCAGTCTGTTCTGTTTTTCTGCTTTGGCCGTCAGTCAGACAGTTGTAGCAGAAAGCTGATTTACCATCAAAGTATTTTAGACTTGAATCAGATAGAAGATGAATACAATCAGACAGAGAACATGTTCTTTCGTCAGTTGATGAACCATCTAAGTGGAGTATTACTGCCCACATGTGGACTGGAGCCTCTGCCCCTCATTCATGGCATGACTCAAAAAGAATATTGCTGCAGGATGTCAAAGTTACCATGGTGATGTGTGCTTCCTGCTGACCAGGTGTTGATTCCCCAGTGGAGGCAGCAGGATGTTAAAGCAATGCAGGTGGTACTCTGGCTGTTTTGTAGCCTCAAGATTTATGATTTAGCCAGTGCCATGGTGACATTTGTACATGGACGTTCCCAGACATCACTTACAACTAGGCACCCATTTGAGGATACTGACAATCACACTGGTATCCACTCATAAGTCCTCTGCTTTACTGTACATTTTCCTGTATGTGAACATAATAAAAAAAATACATTTTGTGCTGTTGAAGAAGACTCCAAACAAGTGATTGAGACTGTTTCCTGACATTGTGAATCAAATGGGAAGTAGGTCATTCATTTTCCCTTTAATCCAAGCATAGTTCTTTTTGCAACCTGCAGAGTCACCCAGTGGTGGCATTTCAGTATATTGTTAATCCCAGTTTGGCCTCCAGGTCTGTATTTGTACAGTGTGTGGTTGTGTGAGGTACTAAAGTAGTAGTTTAATACTATGTTCAGACCTGGCAGAAGAAGTCCCAAAATACATATTAAGATTAGATTGGTATGCTTCTATATTGTAAAGCATTTCCATTGAGCTCTGAAGGATGTGCCTTCTTTTGTCCCCCGTGGACTTCTGAGTAATTACCAAAACATTGTTATTGTCTCTAGATGACCAGTAGTCCTCATGGGGACCAAAACCTGTTCCTGATGAGGTAGAATCTCATTCCAGAGGAACTGGTTATATTTATTTAACCAGTTATCCAGTTCAAATTAAAAAAAATGAGTTGTGATTAGGTTAAAGTTAGGCATTAGCTGGTTATAGTTAAGGATAGTGATTACACTTTGTTTAGGGTGTCCAAATGAATGGAATTGTCCTAGAAAAATAGCTGCACAAACATGGTGTGCATGCATTCATGGTCATGTGAAAGACACTCAGAGAGAAAAGAGAAGAGAGAATCTTAGCAACTCAAAGCATTCCTCAAGCTGAGAAAAACTTTAACTATTTTAAAAAGGAGATTATATGGCAATCTGTTTTGTCTTCTTGTGTTTTTTAAACAAGAGAACAGTGTGTGTGCTGAGAAGATGAAAGTTTTTTTTGAGAATCTGGTGAATGAGAAAGAGAGGAGGACAGATGGAGGGGAAATAGTGCCTTAGGAAGTGCAGAGGATTAATAAGGGCAGCTATGAAGATGATGAAGAGTGGAAGGCAGTGTGTCCAGGTGACATACCCGTAGAGGTATGGTAATGTCTGGGACAGAAAGCAGTGGACTTATCAAACAAATTGGTTAGCACTATTTTGGAGACTTAAAAAAATTGGAGAAGAAATGTAGAGGTATTGGTCTTCAAGAACAAGGATGATGTGCAGAACTGTTGTAATTACAGAAGCATAAAGTTGGTCAGCCAGTCACACCATGAATATGTGAAAAAGAGTCCTTGAAGCTCAGTTAAGGAAAGAGGTGAAGATCAGAGAGCAGTAGTATGGGTTCATGCCAAGGAAGACTACCACAGATGCAGTGTTTCTTCTGAGAGTGCTGATGGAGAAGTATAGATAAGGCCAGAAGGAGTTGCACTGTGTCTGTGGATCTAGAGAAAGCTTATGATCAGGTGCCTAGAGAGGAATTGTGGTATTTTGTGAGCAAGGTGGGACTGGCAGAGATGTCTGTGAGGGTGGTCCAGGACATGGGGGAGGACAGTGGTGAGGTGTGCAGTTGACTGACAGATGAGTTCATGGTAAAGGTGGGATTACATCATGGATCAGCTCTGAGCCCCTTCTTGTTTGCAATGGTGATGGATAGGTTAACAGTTTAGGTCAGACAGGAGTCTCCGTGGACTGTGTTGTTTGCCGATGATGTCGTAGTCTGTAGTGAGAGTAGGGAGCGGGTGCCAGAGAGCCAGGAGAAGTGGAGGTATGCAGAGGAATGAAGGTTAGTAGGAGCAAGACAGAATACCTGCGTGTGAAGTAAGTCAGTGGTACAGTAAAGATGCAGGGAGTGGAGGTAGCGAAAGTAGATGACTTTAAATACCTGGGGTCAACCATTCAAAGCAATGAACAATGCTTAAGAGAGGTGAATTAGAGTGCTGGCCGGGTGGAAAGAGTAGAGATGCAGCAAAAGTAAAAGGGAAGGTCTCCAAGACAGTGGCAAAACCTGCTGTTATATATGGCTAAGAGACAGTGGCACTGTCTAAAAGCCAAATGATTATATTGGTCAAAGGATGTTGAAGATGGAGCTGCTGGGCAGGAGGAAAAGAAGAAGGCCACAGAGAAGGTTTCATTAATGTTGTGATGGAGGACATGAGGACAGTTGGTGTAACAAGAGAACACACAAAGGAAAGGGCAAGATAGAGGCAGATGAACCACTGTGGCAGTATGCATTGGGACCATTCATGTTCGGGTCTCTGAGCATGGATGTTAGCACTGGGGCTGAATGGGGTTTGTGTGAACTCATTTGACTGTTTTGAATGTAGTGGACTTTTGTCTATATTTCAAAGTTACAGCCTTAATAATAAACTAAATTTCAAAAATATATGAGAATGACGAGATGACCCTCTGTGGAAAAAATGCAATTAAACACAATTTGTCACAGCAAAATATGTGATTAAATTGTTAACAATCTCTAATCTATTAAGCTACTGTATATACAGTGGTGTGATTAGATAATGATTCAAGCAACATTAAGGTCACATACAGACAGTCTTGTTAAAGGGTTAGTTTCTATTTTTAGACTCAGTCACAAGTTTGTATTCTTTCTCCCTCTCTCTCTCTCTCACACACAAGCACTCACTTACTGTTGAAGGACAAGTGACATGGTGTCTCCATCTTTAGTCTCATTACTGTGGTTAACATACATTTCGGTATCTGTTTTAACCACATCAAATAGGTGTTTTACTGATATAACACCGATGTGTGTGGCCATTAAGCTTCATCTGTAATCTTCCCCTTCAGAGTCAAGAGATGCTTCTAAGTAATATGTGAAATTGTGTCAGGGGTTTGGTACGAGTTACATTGGAATCTAGGGCAGCAATGAGCAGTTATTTTCATCAATTAATCTGTCAATTGCAACCCCAATTAATGTCAATTAATGTTAATTATTTGTAAATTGAAAATGAAAACAGAATGCAGGGATTCGCACATCTCATAAACCCATTTTTTATTCCCAATAGAACATAAACAACATATTACATGTTGAAACTGTCATAAAAGTTGGAATTTTGATTGGCATTTACCAAACCTGGAAATGATGATATTGTCTTGTTTTGTACACAAACCAAAGTTACAAACCTTTGTTGTTATGGAGAAAAGATACAAGAAAATATTCACATTTAGGACGTTTTAATTATTTAAAAAAATCAGATTAATTGATAATTAAAATAGCTTAAGAATTAATTTAGTAATCAGTAAACTAAATAGCCTTATGTTATTTATCTTATTTACACAACGGCATGTAATTTCTGTCTCTACATGGTCGCGCTTTTACAATTCTTTTTTGGTCTCCGTATTGAAAATGGAAGCCAAAAAATATAGTGTTAGTGTCTGCAGAGAATGGCGAGTGGAGGAGAAAATCAAACGTTCAAAGCTTCTCTGTCATCTATTAAATCCGCTGTGTGGCTCCATCAGCGTCAACTGTGGCGGCAACAGAGCAAAACAAAGCAGGTCACAGTAACACATCTAACGCGAATGCCCATTTACGCGAGCATCTCCCAGGCATTTCCATGGAAGGAATGAGGAAGGAGTTGGACTTTTTGGACTTTTCCACAAACACAAAGAAATAACAAAAGCTGTTGGGCTGTTCATAGCCAAAGATATAAGGAGATTAGGAGAGTTGCAGTTTCATATTCAGTTAAAGTAAAGCCACTAAAGACAGAATGTACAGTGTCTTGTGAAAAATGTATCTGTACTGGAAGCATTTTATTAGGTATGAAACCATAAACAACGTGACTTTTTTATTTACATGTAATGCCACTACTGGCAGGATTTATTTTGCTCTTTATGTTGTGAAAACTGGCGGAAGTATTTCTGAGTTATCATGATTGAATAGAAAATGTTATTTTTGTACTAAACAAAATGCAAGACTGTGAGCATTTCAAATGTTTTTCTTCACCTTAATGTGCAAAAAATTAAAAACAAACCAAACCAAAAACCGTGACACAAAACTGCAATACAAACCGAACTGTGGGCTTGTTGAACTGTTGCTCCCCTAGTGATTGCACACACAGTTAAGCACACTCCCACCAGCAGACAGTGAGTGTTCATTGGAAGATATGTTGCGTCAATGACCTGAAAAGCAGATAAAAATATCTGCATTTTTTTTAAACACTCCCAGAGTGGTGAAGGTGACAACACTTGCTCTCCTGCAAGTAGCAGCCAGAGTAATTCTCCTGCTCCTGGTCCAAGTACAGAAAAGTGCTGCATGTCCTGCCCCTCATGAGCAGCAAAGGTCCAGTCATAGTCCAGTTAAAGGAAATGCACAAAATGATTCTTTTAAGTGTTGTCAGTGTCCATCTGTATGGTTCTGTACTCAACATGTGTCTCAGTTGACACAGACATCTGATGAATGAGTCTTTGCCTATCCTCAGATCTCTCCCGTAACCGCCTGTCCGAGCTTCCTGCGGACATTTGTCTCTTTGTGTCTCTGGAGAGTCTGAACCTTTACCAGAACTGCCTGAGGTCACTGCCAGAGAGTCTGCTGAACCTGCAGAGTCTGACTTACCTAAACCTCAGGTAACACACACACACACACACATTCTTGTCACGTTGTAGTTGTGAAGACACTCAATGACACATTTTACTCTCTCTCTCTTTCCCTTTCTACCTGTTGTTCAGTCGGAACCAGCTTTCTGTCCTCCCTGTCGTCCTATGCAGTCTTCCTCTGAAGGTTTTGATCGCCTGCAACAACAAACTGGTTTCTCTCCCAGAAGAAGTGGGACAGCTGAGACACCTCACTGAGCTGGTGGGTCCCATCTCATATTGAGCTGAACTGGTCATAACTGGTCTAAATTACTTTTCATGTAACCTTTACTCTGGGACTGATTTGGTTAAAGTCAATAAAGTGAACACAAAGTTGTACAAATCTCCTCGGAAGATAATATCAGTAAATGACACAACCAGGTCCAGTAGTAAAAAATGTATGAATGTAAAATAATCTGATCAGCTGTTAATGTTTGTGTGTGTCCTGCCCCTGCAGGACGTGAGCTGTAATGAGCTCCAGACGTTACCATCCCAGGTGGGTCAGCTGGAGGCTCTGAGGGACCTGAATATTAGGAGAAACCACCTGGTCACACTGCCTCCAGGTATGCACACACTAATACATACTATACACACAGATACACTCTGACACATACTTTATCAAGCTAGGATGGACTGTCTGTGCTTCATACTAAAGCTGTCTTGACACTACAGGAGTTTGGTTGCATGGGGCTGTGTTAAACACTTGAGGAAATCCTTCCCTGCTATTCTTTTCTATGATCTCAAACATGCACAAAATGAAGGCACATCACACACTACTGGATATTATTTATATGAAAAGGTGCACAAGTTCTTTTCTTATAATGTGATTATGAAGAAAACAGGAGAAAACACTGGAGGATTTGACAAATCATTCTGTCAGTACATTGAAAGCAGCAGAAAACAGTCTGGGTGAGAAAATGCTTGGTGAGTCCTTGTCAACACTGTTAGTTCTTTAGCAGTAATTAGGGGAGAGATGTATGCTGTCACGGCATACAGCACACCTCCTTGATATGCTGTCAAGGAGTTGTTCTTCCAGCTCTACTGCAGTCTGACGGCCGAAGCTTATGTCACAGTGGCTCCTTCAAGAGCTCACCTCATCACTCTGATTGGTTCACTCAGAAAGTTATGACATAATCCTAATTTAACATCCCCATTGTCAAACATGATTTATCTGCAGACAGTTCTAAGGGCTTCAGGAAATGCCCCTGAAGCTGCAAAATCAACTCATCAGCTTGTTCACACTCCTCATGCCCTGAGTTCACAGTTGAAGATGGCTCCTCCAAGCAACAACCATGTAACAGATGTTGCTTTTTACTATTTTTATTAACTATTTTGTCTTTTCACTGTTACTTTCCTGTTGGTGTTTGAGGAAATTTTGCTGAAATAACACATCATGTGCTTATCGAATTGACTAAATTCAAGTTTTCTGACGCAGCTAAAGCTAACCACGGGAAAAGTCCTGGTTCATATTTCCATTTGTCTGCAAATGTCCTCAAAAGTCCTGTGTATTCGGTGGCACACCCTGTGTGGATATTGATGAGCAACCATACAGTTTGAGTGTGCACATACTCTGTGCTTTGACTGAGCATGCTTCCACTTTTCAGTCCAGTTGTTGGCATGCTCTTGTTTCAGTCCAAAAGACAACATGGGGCACAATCTAGATCTAGATCCTGGTAGAGCAGGTGGCTTGTCCAAGGTCCTCTGCAGTGACCCAGGTTTGGGTCTGGGTAATTTGCTTCATGTCTACCCCATCTTTCTCCCCTTTTCATGCTTTTGGTCCTGTCAGATGATAAAGGGTAAAAAATAGCTTAAAAAAAGTAGTTACTAGTAAGTAAAAGTAGTTAGTAAGATAGTTACTATGGACACTTGCTAGAGGTTAGGTGAGGAGGTCCTCCAATACCCACAGGTGTACAGGGTTAGGCCATAATTGAACAGTAAACTCCTGGTGAGAATTTGGTGCTTCTGGAGTGGAATGTGAGATTTAATATGCATGGGCAGAACGTTTAACTGGTGTAGACCCTCATTTTATTATGAATGGACCTGTGAACATGTTCAGGCATTCAAAAAATGGAAGACACAGTGGGACATCATTCGTATTTTTTACTATCAAGGAAACTGGAACACTCTAAATGATGATTTGTACTCACACAAGGTGATCTGGTAACAATCACCAGATCAACCAGTCAAGGTTTCAGAGCAGATTTTGCAGTAGTCTGAGCCTAATGTAGCCTCCTGTATGTCCCCAGAACTGGCTGACCTCCCTCTGGTGCGTCTTGACTTCTCCTGTAACAAAGTGACCTCCATCCCCGTCTGTTACCGAAGACTCACACAGCTCCACACCATCGTTCTTGACAACAACCCACTGCAGACACCACCTGCACAGGTATGCTAACAGGCAATGACATTACAGCCCAGCTGTGTTTTTGTTTCTTTTGTTGCAGGGCACTGATTTATCTTTGTTTGTTTGTGCAGATCTGTATTAAAGGAAAAGTACACATATTTAAGTATCTGAACCTGGAAGCCAGTAAGACGACCCCTGACCTCCCAGACTACGACAGACGACCTCTGCCCTTCAGCTCCTGGTGTGACTTTACTCCGACACAAACATGCCGCTGTTCCATTAAAATGTTACGATAGTGACTGTTTGTCTCTGTTTGTGTCAGTGTTGAAGAGCTGTATCCTGGACGTCCATACGGTGCGCTGGATTCAGGCTTTAACAGTGTCGACAGTGGAGACAAGAGGTGGTCGGGGAATGAGGTCAGAAATGCTTGTGTGTTGTATGTTGCCTGTCTGTGTTGGAGCTAGTAATAGTAATAATTATTATTGTAACTCAGCATATTTAGTGTTATCCACTTGTCACTGAGGTCGGACGTTAATACCAGTTCTGAAAGGGGTCCAGTACTTGTAATGGTCTTTGAGACCCATTTTTTAGGAATAAAGGTGGTGTACAAATAAATAACTCTCAAAGATGCTTGATTTGTCAGTGTGTGGTTTGCTTTCTGACTGTGTTGAGCTCACCCCCTGTTTCTATACCTAGCCCACAGAAGAGCTGTCGGAGCTGCCACAGAGAGTAGCTGAAATCAGCAGAGAACAGAGACAGAGGGCAACAGGGGGCAGCGCTTCACTGCTGCCCAATGGAACATGTGAGACTTTTACTGTTCTCATCATACACTCACATTGATTTGTGTCTGATGATTAGACAGCAGAATCTACAGAGCTTCATTCTGAACCAAATAAATTTAAGTGTGAGCAGCCAAGGTGCTGTCACTGCTCTGGCTGCCTTTGCCAAAGTGTTGGGGTTTGTACAGGTGTCTCTTGTGCACAGTCACTGTCGAATGATATGTAGAAAACCTTACTAGTGCCCTCTGCTGGCTCCTAAGGGCTACTGCTTAAAATGGTTAATGACACAGGAGCATCAATTTCAAACAAGTCATTACAACTCAAATGTGAACTTTACACCCCATGTTTGAAAAAATATCACATTTCCAATAAAAAAGTGACGGGTTTATCTCATATATATATATATATATATATATTAATATTTGTCTCTGAAATCCGAATAGATGGGGAGCTGGAACAGATCGACTTTATCGACAGCTATGTAGAGGAGGAAGAGGATGGGAGGAGTCAGCGAGGAGGAGGCACTGGTGACAGTACCAGCCTAAGTTCCCAGTTCATGGCTTACATTGAGAGAAGAATCACTAGAGAGGTACGAGTTTCACCCGCATGCCACCTCAGATCACAGCTTCTCTCTGATTAGCTCTGATTGACATTTCTCACACTTTGATTGATGAATGTGACTGTGAATCAAAACAGGAGGTGGTTCTGTAACATGTTCAGTCACCTGAGAGCAGGTGGTGTCATCATGAGGAACCACTTGACCTCTGAATTCAATATCAGTCGACACACTGACTCACTTCCTGTCTGTGTCCAGGGTTCACCGGTCAAAAGCAATGCATCCAGGACAGAGGACACAAGAAGACAAAACAGGTTTAATTTAAAAGACGCATTCAAAAAGATTTATTTACATCTAAAACATAAACTGAGTTATCAGAAAATAAACAGGAGACACAAAACACCTGTATTTTCTCTAAAACCCTTTCTTTCCACATATCTGTTTGTCTTTCAGAAGTGTGGTCGATGGTGTCATAGTGCCCTCCACCTCTCAAAACCAGGTAACGCTTCCTTTTGCTGTTTGATATGGAGACTACATCCGTACTACTGTGCTTTTATCAGAAGTTGATGTTTTTCAAATAAAATTCTACATCCACGTGAGTGTTTTTCAGCTGCATATCTGCGTCCATAGTACAAGGATGTAGAACATATCCATTTGGGTATACTAGGCATGTGCATGCCACTTTAAACAGGAAGCAGATTTTCTCCTCTTTATTTGTTTTCTTAGTTTCAGAAACAAGAATAGTAAAAAGCCAAAGAAGGAATTAATTTTTTTAAGACTGTCATCCTGTCATCCAAATGGCTTCATTTATGCATCTTGCACGTTTGTCAGCCATTTTCAATAGTTCATACATCAAAATGTTTGACTTGGTCTAGGCGTCTTTGCGTAAAGTTTACATTTTATTCAGATTTCTATGCTTTATGAAAAATTTAGTGCTCACGTTTTGTAAAAATCAAGTTAAATTTCTGAGAGTTTGTTATTATATTATTATTGCCAACAGTCACTTGTTTGCATTCACCAATAGTTATATTTATGACAATATAATTTACTTAAACCAGAGCTTTTAACCACCAGTCTCAATATCAGGTGCATTTAATTTTGCATAAAATCAAGCCGCAAGTAACTAGAGGTCAACCAATATGGGGTTTTCTATGGCTGATGGCAATACTGATGATCAGCAATTAGTGAAGCCAATATGTGATCCTGATGTGTTTGGCGTGATTTTCTTCCCTGTTCTTCACTTGTTCAAGAAATACTTTAATAACAAATGAAAAGCAAAATTGCTTATCTTGAATAAACATTTATAAAACAACACTTTATAGTGTGTCTCTTCAATCTGCCTGTTATGACTGCACTGCATTGTACATACATTTTGTTTTTTAATAAACTTATTTAAAAAAAATAAACTTTCAAAGTTACAGGGACTAAGGAGCATTTATCAAGTTTCTGAGAACAAAAATTTGTAAAGTGTAATAATTAGCAGAATCGACTGAATAATTGGCCTGACCAATTTTTCGGTCGCCCTCATTATAAAACTATTGCAGTGCCATCTCAACCATCAACATAGAAATGTTTTTCTAATACATTAACCACTGTAGGGCAGAGTTTGCCATGTACAGACATGAAACAAAACACTTTGGAACTGTCCCTGTCCTCACTCTGTCTCCCCCTCAGAAGGCCTCTTTAGGACCAGGAGGTGTGGAGAGGATGAGGAGGGAGGCTCAGCTTGCTGCTATCAGGTACGACGAGGAGAGACAGAAGAACCGATCCGTTCCCAGTTACACCAAGGTGAGAGCACATCAGCCAATCACACAACACTGCACTGTCATTTTCACAGTAAATGTTTGCTTGTGAAACAATCATTAAGTTGTTTTTATTTTATTTTTTTTAGTCAAAACCTGTTTTTGTTCTTCATGGTAAAATACATTTATATATACAAATTAAGGAAAATATTAATCCTTTATTAGAACTGCTGATATTTCAGTGTCATCAGCTTTTTTATTGTGACATTTACTTTCTGCTATCATTTCCAAATATTTCTTATCATTTTTTTTATTTTTCAATATAATTTAAATAAGCAGCAACAGTCTCCTGTGTTTTTGTAATGATGACAGTTGTTTGTTGTTTCAGCATAAAGCAGCTCAGAGTCCAACAAAGTCCATTCCAGACAGTGAGGTGAGGCTCTGCCTTCTCATGTTCTCTTATGTTCGCCTTCTCATGTTTGTTACTCTTTTTGTTTGTGAGTGTGCTCTCTTCCTACATTTCCATCTCACCCTGACTCCCCACAGATTCTGTCTAGTTTTAAAAACTGTGAATTTGTTGATCATGGTGGAGCTTTGGCACTAGAGGGTGCAGTTATACTACCGAAGGTCCAGACACACACCAATAAGCTCCTCCCAACAGAAATGCTTCTGCACACTTTCTCTACCGCATGATCATAAACACTGAGTTCAAGTCATGTGGTTAATTAAGGAATGTCCTCAGTCTAGAACCAGTGTTTCCTTTTACTTAACATAAGCCACTCCCTGTCAGTTTTGAGTGCGACCCTACATCTGTGTCTTTTTGTTAATATGTGTCGTGTGTGTGCTCAGACCTTCTACCCCTCCAGACGCTCCACCCACACAGATGACTCCGCCCTCTTCATGGTAAGAGTTGGCCCCCCCATCCACAAAGCACTAACTTACTGACAAAATAAAAAAAAACCCTCAGTGGTCCAAAATAACTACATCATTCTGCATGGATTTCCAGTGGCCCCTCTGACCGGCTGCATGATCTATGAATTTCATGGTGATTCTTGATCAGTACAGCAATAACAGCTGTGTGTCATGTGTAAAGCCTTGTTCACACTCTAGCACTTTCAGAGGCATAGGATCTCTGTCATTAGCTGAAAATTGTGTAGTGTGAATCAGGCTTTACACATTGACACACACCTGAGACTGCAGCTTGTCAGTGACAGTGCCTGAATCTCAAAGCACCTCGTCTTTGTGTCTTCTAATGTCCTCTAATCTCACCTGGTTCTCTGAGGACTCATGAATGTGGACATACCTGTAACTCTGTTGTCCTGCCCCCCCACCCCCCCACCCCTTCTGACACATCATATACTATCTTGTCCTCTGCCTGTCCTTGTGTGTCTTCCTAATGAACTATAGTGGACATGTCCAGGGTCTCTTTGAGACAATTAGACAATTACATGATTCAGTGTGACAGTTTTAGACCAGATTTGGTCACGTGATCTAATCTTGTCTACCCAAGGTCACACAGACTTTGTCTCATCTCCTTGTTATCTATAGCTGGGATGATACAAATATTATCTTTATGACTAATTGATAGTCTGATCAGTTTCCTGTATTAACGGTGTTCTTCTTCCTCCTCCATCTTCAACTTCATTTCTGTTTTGTTCATCATATATTTTTCTTTCCACACCATCTCTTTAGTTTGTACTTAATTTTCTCACAAACATCTTCATATGTCTCTTTACCTGTCCCAACTGTCTGTCTTTCTTTCTGCCCGCCCAAATGTCTCTCTGTGTCAGTGTGTCCTGGTGTTTGATACAGACTTTCACACAAACACGATAAAGAGCCATCCTGGTTCACACAAACTCAAGGTTTTAATGCGTCTCAGGCCCCATCCACATCTGGCAGGAGCTAATAACAGATGGGAGCAGACTCCATAGGGGTTTTAACAGCAATTGTGGGCAGGGTCAGGCACAGATTGTGACAGTAGGTGTGGCCAGTCCCTGATACTTTCTTCTTAAATTTGTATTTATTTTTTTAGTTAGCTTCATCTTTTTGTTTCTGCCACTTTCTGGTTATGTCTCTTTCCTTGTCCCTCTGTTGTCTCTTTGTTTCCCCCTGTCTGTGTCCCTCTGTCAGTGTGTGACTGCAGCGTCTGTGAACTGTTGCTCCTATGATGCTGATAGCTCCTCCACCTCACTGCTGCAGGTACTGCAGCGGCTGCTGTTTTTCTCTTTACTTCTAAACTGTGGTTGTATGAGGTACTGGCAGAAAACTGAAGTTTGTAAATTGCTCACTCTTCCACTCTAAAGATCGTAGAGAAAATCTGGTTGTTTTTTTTTGCTTGTGGAGACACAGGTGCTGCTGGTCTACTGCTGCCTTTCTCTGATTGGTTTGTGTGACTGTGGGATAAATCAGAACAAATTACGTCAAAAACAAGTCACAAAATAACACATTTGAAGTTACTGATGGAAGCACCAGTGGACCAACCAAAATATCTGACACTTCAGTTTCCTTTTGGAAATGTCTACAACAGCATGATTACTCCAAAGATATTGTGGACTTAAGATTCTTTTTTTAGTGTCCAAAATTGTTTTTATTTCTCGAGTCCCCTCTGGCAGCTTTCCTTTACTGTGCAGTCAGTGCTAACTGTATGTCAGTACCTCATATAGGCACATTAAAAAAAAAGTAATTATCCCTTTTAAGTCCTGTATTCAGTTTGTTAGGGTTAGGGTTATATAATAGTCAAACACTGTTGAGGTGTCTCGGGTGTGTGTGCACGGTTGTGTGTTCTTCAGATGTGTAACTGTGTTGTCTCTCTACAGGGTGAGGACAGAGCAGCTCTGTCTCCAACAGGTAAGAAAAACACTAACAGGTCTCTGATCATCAGATTCTGTCCTCTTCTACTGACTGATTCTGGTTTCTATTGCAGCCAATCAGTCGCCTTCTTACCCCAGCTCAGTGGGCGGGGCCTCCTGCCGAACAACCAGTCTGAGACCAGAGAGCTTCCTGTTTCGTCTCGGCCAGAAGGAAGAGAAGAGAAAAGGTGAGCACTTTCTTCTTGGGTGTTCTCACCTGTCTGTTGTTGCCTCAGTATGTTCACTCCTGCAGCTGTTCCTCTCTGTCCTCCAGGGGATGCCGCTGCCACCTCAGCAACCACACCTCAGAACCAGGAGGAAGCACCTGCTACACCTGTTTTGGTTGGCGAAGATGCTGAGCTGGTGGAGCAGCTCAGGAAGGTTTATATTCACTTATTCTGTAACTGTTCTTGGTGCCATTCCCAGAGACTGGGTCAGAACCCACAGATGTGTAGAGGATGATTTAAGGGGGTCAACATTTTGCAGAAAAAGTTTTATACTTGCTTCACAAGTTTGTTCATTTTCCTCCATAGTCACAGATTCTGCTATGATAATCCATAATTCAGCAGCCAGATGGATTCTAATTAAAAAGGCCAGTTTAAGAACGGTCAACTCAATTAAACTTTACAGCTAAATTTATTCAGACCATCTTGTCTGAGGTAAGGTAGCATAAGGATGGACATGAACTAACAACTGCTTTGTTAATGAAACAGAAATTTTAACTGCAGTTAAGGTTAGCCAAAGTGTTATGCGACATAAAATTATGATGTAGTAGTTGCTGTTTTTACAAAAACAGAATAGACTGAATATGTTGCATTCTCCTATACTCATCCCGATCATGGATGCAATACTTAAAAGCAATCAGACTCATTGCTTTTACATTATCAAGATGTTAATAAAGTTCATATGCACAGTGCCAACATTAAAAATTAGATATCCCTTTAACTCCACCGTAATGCATTTGTTTGGTCATCTTGATATATTATTTAATATATGTAATGTTTTCAGTAGCATGTATACAATGAAGTTATTTGTTAACCACACAGTATCTCCTGGAAATTATTGGTTTGTCTTTTCAAAATAATATTAGCTGATTCAGAAATGGCAGAAAATAGTCAGAGATGTTAATTTTGGGAAGCACTCTTCCACATTATGTATGACTGACAGATCGTGTCACCTTACAGAACATCGAGGCGCGTCTGAAAGTGTCATTGCCAAGTGACCTTGGTGCCGCTCTGACAGACGGGGTGGTACTATGTCACCTGGCCAATCATGTGAGACCACGTTCTGTCCCCAGCATTCATGTCCCCTCCCCTGCTGTGGTGAGAACCCTTCTTTCTTCTCTTTCATCTTCCCGTCTTTGATTAATCGTCTCACCACTGTTTCGTGTCGTCATTCTGATGTCACAGTTCTACTGTCACACATTGTCACCAATAACAGTTTCACTCATGTTGACTCCTCCCTCTGTCACCTGCAGCCTAAGCTCACCATGGCCAAATGTCGGCGAAATGTGGAGAATTTCCTGGAGGCATGTCGCAGGATCGGAGTCCCACAGGTAACATGCATAAGGTCAACTGACATGAATCAGTATGTCCATCCTCTTAACTTCACTGGACATATGTTAATGTCTACAATAATTTCATCCATTGCCAAGGCAGGTTTTCCAAGCGTGGTTGTACAAATACTGACACATAGAGAAAATTAAGTTGCAATATACATCTATTGTAACTGAATTATTGTCCAGTCCTACTGACTGCTGTCTAAAGAGCAGGGGATGGGCAAACACCAGCTGAGTGAAAAAGGCCCCCCTGATAAAAATCTACTACAGATTAAGTCTACAGTATCCTGAGAATATGTTTGACATTTTATCTTGCCCCCAGTCTTTTCCAACAGGAAACTGAAATTTGTCACTTCATAAACTCCAACACCAAAGTCCATACAAAAAATCTGCATTTTGTAGCACTAAAGCTACTGGTCTCCTGCTGCCTTGTTAGGTGAGATTTTGTCACTGAGGTAAATTAGAATAAATGATTTCCAACTCCAAAGTCACAAAATAACAACATATTTGATCTTAGCAATGGGGGCAGTAGTGAATAAATCAATCAGTCAGACTTTATTTACAAAGCCCTTTTTAAATAATTATTAATTGTAGACAGAGACATACAGACTTACAGAAAAACTCTCAGGAAACACAATCATCAATGAGAAAAAATTGAGGTCTAAATTAAGGGATACAAATAAAAACAATAAGGCATTACAAATAAAATGTAGGGTACTGAATACTAAAATTGTTAAACATGCCCAAATAGATTAAAATAGGAGGCAATAAATTGGCATTATGAAGGTGATGACAGTAAAAGAATAGTAAAAACTTTTACTATTTACAGTTAAGTCAACATGGGTTTTGGTTCAGATAATTTTACCTTTATTAGATAAGAAAAAGACCAGGGAGATAAGTGGGTGTCTTATATGTCTTCTCGGTGGCTGAGACATCACTGTCCACTTTTTTGTCTGTTGTTTCTCTACTGCTCTTTTAAAAACTAACACTTTTTCTTCCTTCTCTTTCATCTTCCCGTCTTTCATTAATCGTCTCACCACTGTGTCGTGTCGTCATCCGCTGCTCGTTCACCTCACCCGCTGCTCTCAGGACAGTCTGTGTTCGTTGGGGGACATTCTTGGGGGTGAACAAGGTGGGGTTTATAGAACAGTGATTGTGTTACTCTCCATGGCCCCACCCGTGACAACCCGTTTCGCTCGGGCCCAATTGGCGGGCTTCACCCTCTTCTACCTGTCTATCATGTTGATGCTGCGTGCCATCTATGTCCACCTTGTGCCATATGACTGAACCTGAGAACAAACATTTTACAGATGCACACATGTAGAATTGTTCATATACCTGGCTGCAGAGAGGAATTATATTACTTGAAATGACAAATGTCATTATTTTGAGGCCCAGGCCTGCACACCTGTTGCCATGCCCTTTGGGTGTTCTGAAGTCACATTGTAAATAATCCCTCCATCATGGTGTGGCCCCACCATGACATTGGTACATCGTGACATGAATAAGACTAAAAGGCATCTCTGAGATTTCCAGAGAAGTGTTTGTCATGGCTGACTTTGTAGCAAGAGTTCGTAATGTTCCTAAATTGATGGCAACACGGTGTCCACTGTCTTACTGTGCATGCTGTCCAACAAAAACAAATGCACATAATGCATGTGCTGGAATATTTGCATAAACATTGTTTGAATGGTTGATACTTGGAGAGTTGACCAAATTCTCAAATTCTACTGCATGCTTCATGGTAATAGCAAATCAAGGGATCCTTACATAGTTTGGCAACTCATGACGCTGCCACATTCAAAGTGAATGAGCAGACTTTCAGTTGAAGCCTCCCTCACATGCATGCGAGTTTCATTTGCGTCTCAATGAATTTGACCTGGGACATGTCTTGTCTTGGATTTAGTAGGGACTTTATTTGTCTTGATTTAGGACTTGATATTGAAGAACAGGCCCTGCCTTTGGTCATTTACCATGTGTTTATTTCATTGAAGCCATAGAGGATCACCTGATCCTCAAGAAAAGTTCATAATGTGACAGTGTTTATTGAAGCTCCATCCCCTTGTGCCTTACTTTTGACTGCCATGTCGGTGTCTGTCTGTTCTGTGTGAGCCGGACGAGTTTTATTCTCAAAAGAAAACAGTGAGCATGTTCCTCCACCACTATGAATTTATGTTTTCCTTTCCTGAGGAAAGAAGTGCAGGAAACTTCAGGGTTGCAGGTTCCCTTTATTCCACTGCATGAGCCAATTACAGCCTAGCATGCGTTTCCTGCTCTCTATTCACTTTTGTATGATAAGTGATCATGGGCCAATGTGTAATATCACACATCGCTGTCTAGCTTGCCAATATACATATTGAAGTGCCTCAAAGGGGAGCCTGTATCTTTCCTGTCATTCCAAGGCCAAAATACTGCAAAATAAATACCTTTTTATAACATTACAACAATTTGTAACAATTTTGCTAAAATAAGTAAATTATTTTTTATTGCCATGTGCAATAATATCTTTTATTGTCCCATCCCTAGTCTAGAGAGGCCTTAAGCGAATGTTAAGAAATGTGATGAACTATTCAACACAGTGAAGTTCTAAATGAGAATATGTGAAACAATCTACAGAGATTGTGATGAGACTATGTATTTTGGAATCTGTTCTGTCTGTATTGTATTTTAGTATGTGTCTCTTTGAGCGATGATCAGGACTCTGGTTTGGTCATTGGTTGAGGTTAATGTGAGGTAACGCGTTCACATGGTTGCCTTTGTAAATCACTTGTCACTGCAATGAGACTTGACACAGTGATGGATGATGAAGAGCGATATTTCATCCCTGAAGCAACAAATCAGACTTGTGAAGTCCAGTCTCGTCAGCAGGTGGCGCTCTAACACTGTCCTGTTATTTAAGACTAATACATAATAGCACCTGGAGACACTTGCCCCGCTGTGCATCTATTTGTCCAGCTACTGCTGACATTGTGTCTTCACTTCCTGTTTTATAAAGCAGTGAAAACACCAAAGACTGATGGTTCAGACCTTAAACTTTATTTAACCTCCTGTAGTGGATACGGACCCCTCAGTGTCACAGAAAACACTGAAAACATTCACACTATAACTTAAGTGTACATAACGCTGCTTTCATAACAGAAGCAAAGAGAATACTCATTTTGCATTGATTATCTGCTTTGTATGTGTATGGCTGCAGGATTGTTTGTTTACTTGCATGAATACTACCAGTAAACACAATATGTGACAATTTATCTGGGACTCATACTAACTACATTCATAGTAAAGTGCAACATAGTGTTTAACAGTGACACACATAGATGCAGAAGTTATCAAGTTCTTTGCCGTCTCTCTGCTTTCTCTCCTGGAGTGCTCACATACAGCGACTGTCCTCCCTTTATGGCGAGACACTGATTTGCTTTAGTGACATTGCATCATGTAAATTCTTACAAAGATGTAAAATATTTAAACTCGGAACAACTGAAAACAAGGAGGCAATTTGCATCATTTATGTTGCCAGTTCAAAGTGACATGAAATTATTTTAGTCTATTTTCATCGACATTGTATGCTCTCTCCTTGCGTGAAAAATCCCTGTCACATTGGTATGAACGCCTCATAAGAGAAGACGAGGGATGATGATGTGACTCTGTTTCCTTTGAATTCCTTAATAAAATGGAGAGCACATTAGTGACTTGTCTGTGTCTGTTTATCCTCCTATCCTTCACAGTTCCACTCACTGTCACATAACTACCACTGTCCCTTTTTGATTTCTAATGATCTTCAATTTCCCATCTTTTCTTTCCTTTATCGTGTCTTATTACTTTTTTAAGTTGCTCTTTGTTTATCCTTTCTTTTGCCATGGCTACAGTTATTTTATCCATTAATTTGATTTATCATCTGTTTTCATCTGTTTCCCCCCCCCCCCCCCCCATATGTCTTCTTCTGTGGTGTCTATTTCTGTAGACTCAGTTGTGTCTTCCTCTACACATTCTGGAAGAACGAGGGCTCCCCCAAGTGGCTGGGACCGTCAGGGCTCTGCTTGACCTTGCACCGCCCCGGCATCCTGTCACCACAACAACTACAACATCATGAATTACACTTGGAACTTCCATCGCCTTGTAGACAACGCTAACATCACCACCATAATCATCACAGCGCATGCTTAGTCAACCTCAGGAAACTATGGCCATGAGAAGCTGCGTCTGATGGAGACTTGAACAGAGCTGAACAACTGCAACGAAGGTTTTAATAAAACTGAATTTGGAATGAGTCCCCCTTCAAAGACTAAATGACAACACAAGACACCTGGCAACATATTCACATGTTCATAAAACATTGTTTTTTGTTTTTTAAATATAAAAAAGGACCTAATGGCATGAGCCACCAAATAACCTGATGGAAGTCTGAATAAAGCTCTATGGAAATAGGAAAGCACCAAAGTCAGGATTGATATTGCCAGTTCCAATTCATAATTTTAAAATCAAGCAATTAGAATGCACTTTAAGACCACACTTTTTTGTATGTGACAGGCTGAGCTATCACTTTAAATACTGTGTGATCTACCAGTGTAGATCATTTCTGTCAGATTTTATTTAACATTTATATTTATGGTTCCATTAAAAGCTTTTTAGATCATTTTTAGAGCACAAATCATATTTTATACTTACAAGATGCTAAGGTTAAAAACTAAATATCCAGTCACCAAACTGTTGAAACCAGTTTGCACATTAAGCTAATGTATCGGATTGATAACAGTCCCTAAAGTAGCTGTTGAGATGTTTATTTAGAAATAAACACTAATATAAGTTGCTGCTAATATTAGCCAGCACTGTTCTATGTGGTGTGAAACAGGCACTGACACTGCTTAAGAAAATGTGTCTACCCAGATTTAGCTAACACGGCCAAGTAACATTTATTTAATGTTATTTAGCCTGCACCGCTAAATAGCGTTTCACTAATTTGACTAGCAAAGATAAAATAACATTTATTTACTGTTATTAAGCATGCATTGCTAAATATGCTTCTCTACTTGGCTAACACAGCTTAATAACGCTTATCTACTGTGGAGTTTTTTAGGGCAGCTAAAGCATTAGCAAATTATTATATGCTACTATTAGCATACAAGAATTACGGTGTGACTAAGCCAACATTGCTAAATGCTAAAAAAATAGTCAGTATAATCCAGTACTTTGTTACAAATGCTAATGTGTGGTGTGAACAGATGTTCAGTCACCTGAAAATATTTATGTCAAATTAAAGGTGGCTGTAGCATTTGCCATTAGCTAACATTAAAGTGTGTGAAGCAGTGAAACGTTAGCGACCATATTTAATCTTCAGCTCTGTTTTCAGTCTCCATCAGTGAAAGGTTGATCTGATGACAATCAACCTCATTCTCTCTGTTTGTTGTTTACCTGGCACACCTGTGATGCAGGTAAACACATGTGTGCAGCTGGGTGAGTCTGTCGCCTCCTGATTGATTGGCCACAAGTGATCAAAAACCTTTATTGAACATTCATCAGCTCCAGCTCAGGTAGTTTGGCAAAAGTATGCCAACAGCCCAGTTTATGTATGTTATTATTATTATTAATAATAATAAATTTATTTATAAATATAAGATACAACACTCCAAAATCAAGAGAAAAATAGGCAAAAGTAAATAACTTATTGTGTTTGTTATTAAAGTGAAATTATTATTTTTTATTCTTCCAGAAACTTAAAAACTTCCTGAGCTGTGATCAGAGGAGGTCAGTCAGGTGACAACAGCTCCACATGTTTATGTTGCATGCTGTGATGTTTTCATTATGTTCATGTGACTTGACGCTTACACACTTTGGATTGTGCAGTCTACGGTCACTAATATATTCTGTAAATATTCATACACTTATGTGTGTGTTGTCATGACAGCACACATTGTGATCATGGACACTCAGATGCAGTTGTTGCAGTTTTTTAAAAAAACAAAAACAAAAAAGACTGAGGTGAGCTTGCAGCAGCCTCTTCCTCTGGTTCAAATGGTCAACCGTGACCCAAAATAACCTAACCTCCAGTGATGTCGTCACATACCAGAGTTTGCCTGAGGTCAAGATGGAGTCATATGACAAATGTTACCTGTTGACATCCATACACCCCCTGCTGCATTCGGGTGCTGAATGTGTTCCCTCTGGAATAGAAACACTTTGACCTGAATGCAGTGCCACATCATTAGTATTCAGCCTCCAACACTAAGCCATCTCAAGGACTGAACAGTTGTGATTGACAGGTGTGCTGTCCAATCTGGTGTCTCTCTGTCTTGAGCAGACTGATGGCTCAGCTCAGACTTTATGGATCCTGTTTGTACAGTTTCATTTTATTTTTCTCAGTTGGCATGTTTCTCCCACGCAGTGACAGGTCATGTGAGAGCGTGCAGTTATGCTTCTAAAGGACATTCCACCATTTTTGGAAGGAGGACACCCATTTGTATTTTTGCTGACAAACTGTATAAAGATTTGAACATTTGAACACAGTCATATGAAGAGTTGACTTTAAGTGCTTTAAATAAATATTTTAATTCGAGTCTCTTCACTGGTGTTTGTGATGAACTGGTTTGAGTCAGGACTCTGAACACACCTCAACCTCACATATAATCTCTATTATATAAATATTATGCATGCGTATAGTATTACATTTATCAGTATATGATGCTGAAATAATTTATGACTACAATCAGATTGAAGTTTATTTAGGCTGGGCTAGATACTATGAATGCTTTATCTACATTGTAAAAAAAACATTCTTTCAAGGCAAACTATTTCCAAATAAGAGATAGTTTAAAAGTCACAACTCACTATTTGACTTGGTGTTCATTCATGTTTGATTCAGGTGTGATTTTATGAGTAGAAATCTCTATAGATGGGGAAAATTATGTCACTAAACTATCTTACTCTTCAAATAGAAAAATATGACATAATAATTTTTTTCATGTTAAAACAATGTTCTCCCCTTTTGTTCCAGAGATGTATATGTGGTTATTTTACTTTGTAGAGGTGTGTCCTTGTCCACATTGGTGTGATCTGTATCCCAGATCACACTTTGACTCACTTGTGTGAGAAGATAAGACAGTACACTGTTATTATAATAAGCAATATTACTGTATATAATTCACTAGTTTTATAATAATCCCACGATTTGTATATAATAGTAACAACAGGTTAAATGATAACGATTATTGTTATAATAATAATAATTATAAACACATCAGACCTGTAAGTTTCATAAACAAATGGTATAAACATGACACTAATAAAATAAAGAACTATTTTAGAGCAGGCGGCTCCGCGCCTACCGCTTTGAAATGTTTCTATAATAACAACCATCATGATATTTATGTTTTTATTGAAATGATTTAGTCTGCTCTGGTTTCAGGAATGAATTATTTGGTAAATTAAACAGATTGAACTCTATATAAAGAAATTAAAATCTTTCTGATCAGGCGGCTCAGCAGACACCTCTGTAGTCGATAATCACCCAGAATTCCTCAGGACCGTCCTTTCCCTCCTCCATCTTTCCCGCAGTGACGGTAAGAACATAACATGTTGGACAAACGTGTGATTAAACCCCGTTTTGTGTCCTGTTTCTGGCTGATTTTCATCGGCAGGGACCGGACACTATGTCCTACACTCCCATATCGCGCTGCGACAGTGTGGGCCGCCCGATGGCGGAGATTTACTGTGGATGTTGCTAACAACGGCTAACAGATCGGAGACAGTACGGGCTGAAAAGCCGTAAATGAGCTCCACGTCCCGGTCTGTGAGTTAAGTCGTGTGACAGGTTCTCGTCAGATCTGTGTTCAAACCCGGCCCTCCCGGCGTCCGTGTGTCCCGGGTTCCCCTATGTTAGCGTTAGACGAATGTGCTAAAGTGTCCCCAATATGAGTGTGACGGAAGTATGACCCTGGAGTGTTGAGTGCCGACATCCGGGTTGAGTGCGACGAAAATGTTAGCGATCTGAGGCTAAGTCGTGAGATTAAAGCCGGTGTGCCCTGTACTGTCACATAAGTGGACAGGGGCTACTTAAACTGACGATTAACGAGAAAAAGTACGCGAGAGGTGGCACGGAACTGTGGGTTTAACCACATTATTGAAGATAGAGTCCACTGAGTCTGATCAGTTTGAAAGTTGCAGGGCTGTGTCTTGGTGGAGATGATCAGAAACTGAAACTTATTTTTTAAAACCAGTGTTTTTCATTAGCTGAAGTGATGTTTCCTTCTTTACTAGGTGAACTGACTTGGAGAACATTGAAGATGCCTGGCAGGTAAGCTGACCCCTGAACTGTATCGAGGCTTGGATACAGACTGTTTTGTTTGGTCTTTGTCGTTGTGAGTCACCTGGCTCTGTCTCTCACCTCAGACTCTGGAGTAAAGCTATCTTCACTGGCTACAAGCGTGGTCTGAGGAACCAGCGCGAGCACACAGCTCTCCTGAAGATCGAGGGATGTTACACCAGAGATGAGGTCGACTTCTACCTGGGCAAACGTTGCGCCTACGTTTACAAGGCCAAGAAGTAAGATGTTGCTGAATTCATCTGATTTGCATATAGAACAGAACACTTCACCAAAGGTGTTTTTCATAGGTTTGTGTGTGCATTAATATCTTTATAGTGATAGCAGACAGTATAATTTTAGGATCATTACATTGTAATGTTGCATTGAAAAAAGTACTCCACAGGTGTATTCAAAAATAAGTGTAGAGTAATTTGGCACATTTACCTGGGTGTCAGGTGTATGTGACTGCTGAGAAATGTCTGTTATGGTCAAGCCATTGTTTCATTAAATAACTCATTGCCAACTAAGCTCCACTCAACTGAGTATGAATTTCTCGGTATACTGTTTAGATATTGTGTTGCCTGATGACATTCCTGTGCAGCACATAGAAATTAATTTGTCAAGCACAGAAAATGCTAAAAAAATAAAAGCCCACAAAAAGTTTTAAAAAAAAAGGCAACAGTGTGACTTGTCCCTGAGCTGCAAGTGTAGACATGCAACTCTTCTCTGTCAGGTATTACTTGACAAAGCCTGTTTTCAGATGTAGGATGCAGCACCTAAATGTAGCATGGTTTCTGTTCATGAACACTAAAGATTTAGGAATTTCTACTGCCGAGAAACAGAGAAACTTATTCCAACTCCTTAAGTAACACTGCAAGGCATTTTTATTGATCACTTTCACAGTTTTTGACTACATGGATACCTGACAGTGAAAGTGAATAGCCAATGCTGCAAAGCTAACTTTTTAGGTTAGGGTAACTCCGAAATCTGAATAACATTTAATGAGACTGTGGCTAACAGAGGGTGAGGGCTGTTAAGAATTAAACAAAGCAAGTGTTCCCAGTGGTTTTAAAACTATAGTATACTTTTATATTATATATTAGTTAAGTTATATATTAGTTAAATATAGCTACATTTGTCCAGTTGTGGAGAGTCATAGTAGACACATCACCATTGAAATAGTAAGGGACACAGTACGTCGTCAGCACATAAGCTTGTCACGCTTTGCTGCTCTTAAAGGGCCACCTGTGCATTTGTCCGGTTTCTCTGAACCTGTGTAAATACAAGGAACTGTCGTGTGTGGTTGTGGCTGTAATCTTTTGCAGTTGAGCTTTACTGCAGTGTTTTATTTCTGCGACAGCACTACTGAATATGCAGAATATCAAGAAATAAAAATGTTACCCTCAACAGCTTTAACGTTGTTGTGGTGTCAGACTTTAAAGGATCATGATTCTGTGATGTCGGCTAGCAGTTTGTGGAGCAGTCTTATCACAGCATCAGGACAAACAGTCTGTTTTGAAATGAGGAGCTTTGGGTCTGCTTCTTTGTTTTTGTCTCTCTTTTTGTGTCATTGCTCATTAACACTGCACATGTCTTTGAACAGATTTACTGATATTAACTGTATCGCCATGCATCACGACTGTCGCTGTTCTTGTTTTGATATAAAAATTTGGCACTGATTGACTAAATGTGAATCTGAACTCTGTAGTACAGATATAATTGGTTTCATTAAAAGCACTGAGTTTAGACAGAACCAACCCTAAATTAAGGCAGTTCGTAGTTTTTATGTTTGCACATCTGCAATGGTCCACATAATTAGTCATCACTGTCCATGGTGACCATGCGCAGATGTTCACATGCAGTCACTGTCTGCCTGATTGCTTAAACTAGGTGTTGAATTCTTATGCTCCACTTTAGGATGATAAACTGTAATATAACAATGTGGGATCAGGTCCGTGTGCAAAACACAAGTCTCCGCAGACACTCATTTCAGAATAAAGGAAACCACAGGCTTGTATGTGCGAGTGGTTTCTATGCAACGCTCTGGACACTGAATGTCAAAAGTATAGAGTGGCCTCAAGTTTTTTGTGTGTGTGTTTGTGTAGGAACACAGTGACGCCGGGTGCCAGCCCCAACAAGACCAGAGTGATCTGGGGGAAGGTGACCCGCGCTCATGGAAACAGCGGGATGGTCCGGGCCAAGTTCAGCAACAACCTGCCAGCTAAAGCTATTGGACACCGGATCAGAGTGGTGAGTCAGGGAGGAGATGCAGTCAGAGGGAATAGGGTCAGGTTTACTATTGCAGCAACACATCTGCAGGGTAAAACTAACCTGTCTTGTGATGGTCTGATCCATCTGCTCCTCTTCCCCAATAATTAGCAATGAAGTCAGTAACTAATCGTATTCTTTTCACTTTCTCATCAACTTTGTTTCTGACCACATAGGATGAGACCTACAACAAATCAGACCAGTGATCTGGATGATGTATACTGAGTAATGAAACATGTGTCAATAAATGTGCTTGTTGATGTTTTTTTAGGAGTGATGGGTATATAGTGATGGCATCTTTTGCCTGGGGGAGCTCTGTGGAGCAAGTCGCTTAAAATGGAAGCTACAGCTGAATTGACAGACAAGCTGCTTGTCAGTGGCAGCCGTGTTGGATGTAGACTTGGCTGAATTTACCTAGGTTAACCCACTGCAAGGGTGAAAATGAAAGTCAAATTAGAGAAGTTTAGTGTCTGGGGAATAGTCATTCAAATGCATGAGTTTTATTCTAACCTCTGTACACAACATACATTACCTTATGGACTTCCTGTGTATCCAGGTTTAGTTTAATTGCACAGTCTTGTGGTGCATAGTATACTGACAATTTGTGCATGTTGGCAGAGTCACACTACAGTGAAAGAGAACAGAGGTGGTCAGTGTTCATTTGCCCAAAGTTTGCTAGACATCAAATTGTCCATAGATCCCACACTCGCTACCTCTCATTCACACAAGATTTGTCCCTCTACTTTCTCAGTGACAAACACCCTTAGTTTAGAAAGCTCTGTTTGTTGAATCTATTTTATGACTATTAACCAAATCACCCATCTTGTTGTGATAGTGTAGGTGTACTAAGATTTGCTTTTATTTTTGCACTCATAATGACTTTGTCTTTCAGATGCTGTATCCTTCTCGAGTGTGAAGAGGAGCCTTCATCATAAGTTGATGTTTGTACAGAAACAATAAATGATCAGTTTGATCAAGCTGGTGTCTGCCCTTATTTACCGCGGTAAAGTGAGCCGCTGTTCGTCCAGCCGCGGTAAAGTGAGCCGCATTTAGAATAACCGTTTGTATGTCTCTTTCAGGACCTTCATAACGTAAGTACCGTGTTTACGCTACTAATTGCGCAGCAGAAGTCTAAATGCGGCTCACTTTACCGCGGCTGGACGAACAGCGGCTCACTTTACCGCGGTCCTTATTTGACTTATTAATTAAACCTCTCCATTTATTATGTCTGTCCGGTGGGTCAGACTACGTAAACCTTTAGACACTGGATGCAGGAGCACCCAGGTGGCCACGCTCTGGCCGTTGTTTCTGCACTCTTGCACTGCTCCTCTATATGTTTGTGTCTGCTCATTTGTTTTTTTCTCTAGATGTGTTTTAATATAAACTGAACAATACCATAGATATGCTTAGATTGTAAATGGAAAGATGAATAACTTGCATACAAATACAATATTAAATGGGAAGCACATCACATAATTTAATGATATTTGGAATGCTTTTTCCTGTCCTCAGCTCACACACTAAATAATGCAACAAACAGTGGATGTGGTCTGCTTGGGTATATAGAAAATCTACATAATATGCATTGTACTTAAATCAAGTCCTTTTGATGCCTGACGGACTGAACTGAGGGCTGTCGACACCACTGTGTCTACGTCAGTAATGATGCCAAAACGCAGTCCTCACGTCACCGTAGGACCACAGTTCCCATGATACCCCGCGACACTGCGCCTCAACCTCGCAGAGAAGGGACAGTTCAGAGAGCGGCGGACCTCGGGCAGGACCGAGATATAACACAGAAAAACGTGCAGGTGAGATGTAGAGACAGACAGGCGAGTGTGTGTGTGACCTGCTGCCTGCTCTTGCTCTTATCATGTCTAACGCTCAGCGCTCGTGGACAGCGTTTCACTGTTTACAATTGGTGTTTTTAATCGTGAAGGAGCCACCTTTGGAGATAAAGGTCTTTTTATTGTGAAGGTGCTTCATTATGAGATATTAGCCTTTTGATGTGAGGGAGCCTCGCAGAATATCAGACTTTTATTGTGAAGGAGTCTCATTCTAAGATTTAAGTCTTATTGTGAAGCACCCTCATTATTATGTAATAGTCTTTTATCGTGATGGAACCTCTTTATGAGGCTTTTAATGTTAATGAGTCTCAGTGTGGTATATTATTCAGAGGTATGAGTCACTGATTGTCACAAAGTCTCATCGTGAGATACAAATATTTTATCATGAATTTCGGCACCAGAGTGAGAGAGTCTCATTTTGAAATATCAGCCAACTGTGATGGAGCCTCATTATGAGATGTTAATCTTTTATTGTGAAGGGTTTGATCTCACAACTAATGGGTTCAGAAATAACTTACCTGTGTAATTATTCTTAGTTAATCAGTTTATTACATTGTTATTAGTATTTGTTGTGTCATGATGTTTTGTTGTTTCTGCTCAGATGCCGCTCAGTGACACTGGTCAAAGAGGACAGCTCCATGTTTATGTTTTCATAGTGTGATGATGAGCATTATGTTAATTTGTGGTTGACATCTCATGCTGTTGAGAGATGTTGGGGGGGGGGGGGGGCACTTGACTGAACAATAATCTTCTTGTTATTTTTGTGTTGTTTGCAATTATGTTGTCTTTGCTTTTTTTTTTTTGTTGACACTGTTGTCTCTGCCCAGAAGTTCCCCACTGATAAAGTCAGAGGTCACAGCTCCATGTGCCTGACAGAAGATGAGAGAACATGACTTTGGACAGAGTGAATCATTCTGCCATACACTCCCTTGGTCAGAGGTCAAAATCCACCAGGACATCCAGGTGAGAACAGTTTCTAGGACCCTGTTGCAGAGACAGAGTGAAAACTTGATAAAATAGTATTTGTGTTAAAATACAGATATGCTACATTCAAACTTATTCATTGACTTTTGCATTTATTTTTTCCCATGCCAATTCTCTCTCCTTCACACCTCCAGCCATGTTGCTCAGAGTTCAGCATTTGACTCAGTTTGTTGGACCTGTTTCCTGAAACAGGCCCCCAGGTGTCATAGATCAAATCACACAGCACCAAATCACAATAAAAAAGGCCAAGTAAATTTTATTCATATAGCCCACCACAGTTTGCCTCAAAAGGGCTTTACAGTCTGCACAGCAAATGACACCCTCTATCCTTAGACCCTCACATCATGTAAATTTTCCCATTGCGGGACTAATGAAGAATTATCTTAAGTGAGGAAAAATGAAGGGAAAAAATGGGAGATACCTCACGAAGAGCCACAGAGGGCAGGATGGACAGATGTACAACAGGTGTCACACATACAGAACAGAGTTCAGCAGATTACAAAAAAATATATAAGATAAACAAGGCGTGCTTTCACTCAGTATTGTAATGGCTTTGGGACAGAAACTGTTCATGAATCTTGTGGTGAGTGTTTTGATGGAGCAGTAGTGTTTTCTGGAGTGCAACACTTCAAACAGGTGATTGCAGGCTGGTACATGGCCTCCTGGATCTCGTGTGAAGGTGAAGATGTTTGTGCAGTCTTCATGATTGTCTGCAGGGATTATTTGTCTGCTGCTACCATCCCTCCCTAAAATGCAATGTGTGAGTAAACTCGATGTAGCAGCGGTAGAACGGCACCAATAGTTGTTGTGATGCATTACCCTCCTGAGCGCTCATATACCCTGTTGTATACAATAAAACAGCATTTCTAATTTTCCTCCAAATACCATTAGAGGAAGCTTGTGTACCACTAGTGTTACACATACCACAGTTTGAGAACCAAGGCTCTTGAACTCTCTCTGAGGATTCATTGTGGCACACCATCAGGGCCAGCCGCTTTCTGTAGGTTGATTTTATGGAGTACACGAATCATATCCTTATACTGGATGACGAATGCCTGGTGGCTCCACCTCAGAACTAAAACAGGAGCTAATCGGAGCTAACAAGCTAATGTTACTCCTCTGTGGGAGGAGTCAGTCCAGTTATCATGCTAAACATGTTCTGTGTCTGTGTCTGTGTTTGTGTTTGTGTTTGGGGGACCAGGGTGTGTGTGAGGACAGATCAGACAGATCTGCTGGTTGCCAATATAAAGAGTTGGAGGGGAATGGAAGAACACAGAAAGACTGGAGAGGGAGGGACAGGTAACAGACATACACATATACACACTATACAAGCTCTCTATTTCACACATATACTGAGTGCAGGTATGTCTCCTCTCCAGCAGGAGTCCTCATCTGGTTGACAGCCCCAGTCTTTTCTCCTACATGACCTTTCATTGGCTGACCCCTCTGGCTGTGCATGCCTATAGGAAAGGACACCTCCTATTGGATGACATCTGGCCCATGTCACAGAGGGAGGGTTGCTGTGACAACAGCCTAAGGTAAGTTAATAGAAGACCTGTTTATAATATTTTCTGGATTTGGTTTCAAATGATCTGGGTCTTGGTCCTCAGGTTGGCGTCTCTGTGGGAAGAGGAGAAGACCTCAAAGGGCAGCAAGGCATCTCTGTGTTTGGTGGTTTGGTCTTTTTGTAGGACTCGTCTCCTTCTGTCCATCCTCTGTCTCACCATCACACAGCTGGCTGGTTTCAGTGGACCGGTGAGTAAGGACCAGTCACACCATTAAAACCAATCCCATCAGTCTTAAAGCAGTGCTATGCTGTGTTCCTTCAGGCATTTGTGGTGAAGCGTTTGCTGGAGTACACCCAGCAGAGGGAGCCGGACCTGGGCTATGGTCTGCTGCTGGTTGTGTGTCTCCTCACCACTGAGTTGGTCCGGTCATGGTCTCTGGCTCTGACTTGGGCCCTGAACTACAAGACTGGGTCCAGGTTGCGAGGAGCCATCCTCAGCCTGGCCTTTGATAAGATCCTGCGTCTCCGCAACATCAAGGACAAGTCCATAGGACAGGTACCTGTAGCCTTCTTTTTTTCCTTTGTTCTGCCCTTTCCTCCTTTTTCTCCCTCTACTGGTTTTATTCCTATTTTCTCTCTCTCTCTCTCTACCCCTCAGCTGGTGAACATGTGCTCCAGTGATGGTCAGAGGATGTTTGAGGCTGCAGCAGTAGGCAGTTTGTTGGCAGGGGGCCCGCTGGTGGCCATCCTTGGTGTGGCTTACAACTTGTGTGTACTGGGACCAACATCCCTTCTAGGATCAGCGGTCTTCATCCTCTTCTACCCCACCATGGTCAGTACTGTCAGTTGTAAGAGCCCCATAAAGAAATTTGCTGTTTTTAAGTTTGTTTCAGTGTCACAAAGATGCAGTGATTGTTATCTATGTTGTAAGTAATCACACTGAATTAAAACATTTAAAACATTAAATCAGGGACACTTTATATTTGTTTTATTGCTTCATAGTTAAATTGATCAGGTTACTTTTTTTTTAATTGTTTGACCAGATGTTCAGCTCCAGACTAACAGCATACTTCCGGAGGAGGGGCATGGCTGTGACTGACAGACGCGTCCAAAAGATGAATGAGATTCTCAACTATATCAAGTTCATCAAGATGTATGCCTGGGTCAAGGCCTTCTCCCAGGACATTCACCGTAAGTGCTCACCTGACAGTTGCTGCTGCTGTCATCATCACGGTAACACTGTGACAAGCACCACTGTCTTCTCTTGCAGGTATCCGAGCAGAAGAGCACCAGATACTTGAACTCACAGGTTACTTTCAGAGCATCACGGTGGGCGTGGCTCCCATCGTTGTCGTCATTGCCAGTGTGGTAACATTCTCCACCCACATGTCATTAGGATACGACTTGACAGCTGCTCAGGTAGTGCTGGTATTGCAGCTAACTAGTGAAGGTCGCTATAATAGTTGTTTTTACAACTGTCAGCGGGTCATTGGTTAGCCTCATCATAGTTTTTTAAAATGTGTTAGTGCTGTAGAAAGTTAGTGTCTCTGGTGATTCCCACCCCTACTGATAGCACTGAAAAAAGTTTTAGCACATGGTTGAATTGTAGCACGTTATTGGTAAATTGTTAGGATCGTAGCAGAAATGATAACTGTTGTTATCAATGTAGATAGTGGCTGTTTTGTCAGGAGTAGTACCCTCCTCCCTCTCCACATTTGCTGACAGAGGTCTCCTCTTCATTCCATCAGGCCTTCACTGTGATAACTGTGTTTAATGCCATGACGTTTGCCCTGAAGATCACTCCATTTTCAGTTAAGTCTCTGTCTGAAGCTTCAGTTGCAATGGAGAGATTTAAGGTGCCTCACGCACAGACACACACACAAACATATGCATAGATGTTGAATTTAAAGGGCTCTTCTAGTTACTTTGGTCTGCTTCATTTTAGAGTCTCTTTCTGTTGCCGGAGGTCAACAGTATGCGAGGGTTACCTGCTGATGCACATGTTGCCGTGGAGATCTGCAGCGCCAGTCTTGCGTGGGAGGGGGGTCGGCATAGTGCTCAGCCTAGTCCATGTGTTGGGATGACCAGCAGAGGGCGACACAGGAACAGGTAAACTAAAGAAGGTGTCATGTATAGAAATCATGTAGGGGTCAAAGACTGAGCTGTACGGGTGCCCATAGGTCCAGAGACAGAGCTGTTCTCCAGGAGGATGAAGATGAGCAGCAGGAAGAGGGTACTGGCTCCTTGCTAAGACAAGACACATGTCCTCCTCTCCTGTCTGTCCCCTCTGTGTCCTCACATTTTCATAGGACGCTGCACTGTATCAACCTGAGAGTACAACAGGTAAAAAAAAAAAGCACATATGAATGTGAGATACGAACAAAGTAAAACACTAACACTTGCCTGTCTGTCTCTCCAGGGGGCCCTGCTTGGCATCTGTGGAAGTGTGGGCAGTGGTAAAACATCCCTGGTATCAGCCATCATGGGACATGTTAGTTGACCTCAATTTCTGCAGCTATTTCCAATAGAATCAGGGTTATTGATGACTGATGATCAATTGGTGAATTAACAGATGCCCCTTTTAGAGGGCAGTGTGGCCGTCAGAGGCAGACTGGCATATGTGGCTCAGCAGGCCTGGATCCTGAATGCAACACTAAGAGACAACATCCTGTTTGGACAGGAATACGAGGAGGACAGGTGAGAGAGAAACACCTGGAAGACATGTAAAATGGGGATACCTGAAGGGCAGGACTTGATGAGGACAGACTGACTGACTGGCTGTTGTATCCATCTGTCCAGGTACCAGTCAGTGCTGAGGGCCTGCTGTCTCACACCAGACCTTGCTGTACTCCCCAGTGGTGACCTCACAGAGGTAACACACGTTTACGTCCCTTTTAACTCAGAAGAGGAGATGGCCACAGGGAGTTGGAGCCGCAACCACCCTTTTCCTAATCATAGGCATACATATGTAGAAGCCCCATTGGCTGTTCATGCCAGTGTGTCAGTCATTTCAGTACAGTTAAGACTTAACACCATAACAGTGTATTTCATGACATATACTCGTTTCATTCACAGAATTCTAAATTTTAGTGTTTATGATAACATTTACTGAAAAAGTAGTCTAACTAATTCTCCATAAACTTGTACAGCAATGTGTGCAGCCCCAAACAGCACATGAGTAAGGCATCCTTCTCACTCAAGATGGTGTTGATGTTGACACATTCTCCAGCAGTTGATCTATGGGTGCACTATATGTCAATGATCTGAACTAGATCTTTAGCTTGTCACTATGTTCTGCTCTCAGGGGCATGACTGTATTCTAGGTTAGTGCAATAGCTATGACATCTCAGTGGTGCTGTTAGCCTAGTAGCTAACATAACTATGTTAGCTCAATAGCTATTAAGGCCAACAGCTTTTAGCCAAACAGCAAGATCTGCCCAGTAGTTATATTTGCTGAGTTATGTTAGCTCAGTAGCTTGATTAGCTCTTTAGTTATGTTCGCTCAGGTGTTTGTGACCGTTGTCTCATGTTAATAATGGTTTTTCTATTTCGGTTGCAGATTGGAGAACATGGTGCCAATCTGAGTGGCGGCCAGCGCCAGCGAATTAGTTTGGCCCGTGCCCTTTACAGTAATCGAGACATTTACATACTAGATGACCCACTCAGTGCCCTCGATGCTCACGTGGCCAACCACATCTTTCACAATGCCATCAAGAAGCAGCTTTGCCAAAAAACTGTTTTCTTCGTCACTCACCAGCTGCAGGTAAACCACCTCCTGACGGGTATACAGATGTTTAACTGTTGCTATGGAGGTAACTTGTGTTTCCATTCAGTTCCTGGTCGACTGTAATGATATCATCCTGATGAGGGACGGCAGTATAGTGGAGCAGGGTAGCCATGACAACCTCATGGAATTGAATGGAGACTACGCCGCCATGTTTAACCACTTTCAGCTGGGGGACTCTCCACATATTGAGGTACCTGCCTGCCTGTTTACCGCACTACTTATATCTTTATCTCGCTATCTGTCGACCTGATTCTGTTAACCCGCCCCTGTTTTTCTCTCTGCCTGCCTCTCAGGCTCCCAGCAGGAAGACCAGCTCCTCCCAGAGAAAGTCTGTGGATTTTAAACCAGGATCAGTGAAGAATAAGGTGGCACTGGTTGTTAAGGATGAAGGTGAGACATTCTCCACCTATGCTATTCTATTTTGTTATTTTACTGACTTCACTGACTTATGACATGTGACCTAAAAGGGGAGGGGCAGAAGTGTGGGGCTGTTTCCTGGCCTGTATTTCGACTTTACATGGTGGCCTGTGGTGGCTCTGCCTCCTGCCTTATGATCCTGGTCCTGTTCGTCTTTAATGTGGGAAGCTCTGCCTTCTGCCAATGGTGGCTCAGCTACTGGATCAACCAGGGCAGCGGGGTGAGACTCAACCCTTAACCCCCCCCCCCCCCCCCCCCCCCCCCCCCCCCCCCCCGGGGGCCCCCCACCCCCTACCCCCCCCCCCCCCCCCCCCGTTCCTTTAACTCCGCCTCCTCCTGACTCCTCCTTTCCGTTTTTTTTAGAACACCACAATAACATGGGGAAACAATGCCACACTGAGCGTCAGCATGAAGGACAATCCAAGGATGCAACACTATATCACCATCTATGCCTCATCAATGGGAGTGATGTTGCTGTTCAAACTCCTCAGAGGTGTGGCATTTGTCAAGGTCAGGACCAGTGTTGGAAATGTTACTTTAAAAAGTAATTAGTTACAGTTACCAGTTCGTCTCCCAAAAGGTAACTGGATTAGTTACTGAGTTACAAATTATAAAAGTAATTAGTTACTAGGGAAAGTAACTATTGCGTTACTTTCAAGTAAATTTTAAATGCTCAAATGTGTCAAAAGAATTTGTACCCCACTTTCACCCCTCTTTAACTTAAAATTCATGTGCATGTTCAATTATTTATGATAAATCTGAATATTTTAATGAAATGGACACTTAATACAATAAATTACTAACAGAACCAGTGCACACAAATCTAATCTATTTTAATGTTGCTGTGGGACGAAGTGAGTCTAGCCACCACTCAAATGTCATGTATTACTGTAGATATTATAATGTTTATAAAATGGATCAATAAAAATAACACAATTGATATTTATTCCACCTCAACAGGCCACACTGGCCATCAGATAAATCAAATGTATCCCATGTACCCAAAAAATAATTAAATAAATAAATAATATGCATTTAACATATACATTCTTTCCTTTAATTTCATTTTGGGAAGAGTAATGGCTATACTTCCATTTGAAGAAGGCTCCTTTAGGATTAACTGAACTCGTCATTCCTGTTGTCGTTTACTTACTTATGCTTGCTTTTGTTTGTGTGTCAGCAACATCCGTCCAACTCTACCTCTAATTGGCTTACAATGAAATTTTACTCTACCTCAGCCAATCATCATCACTTATGCGGTTGTCTCGTGCCCACTCACAAAAAAAAACAGTAAAAAAAAAAAAAAAAAACTTTGCCTCTTGGTTTAGAGATCTAGTTGGTCTAATGAAAACAGCGGCATTATCATGATTGAAACAATAATTAATTAGATTACTAGTTACTGAAAAAAGTAACGCCATTATTTTTAACGCCATTACTCCCATCACTGGTCAGAACACGTCCAGCCTATCAAGTGTCAGGACAGATCACAGTTATGTTGTCAGGTCAGCCATGTTTTGTGGCCGGAGATGTCCTCAGTGGTGTTAACTAATTCTGTGGGGATGTCACTGCAGGTAACTCTGCGCGCCTCCTCCAAGCTACACAATCAGCTCTTCCACCGGATCCTGCGCTGCCCCATGAAGTTCTTCGACTCTACACCAACAGGACAAATTCTCAACCGCTTTTCCAGAGACATGGATGAAGGTAAGAGACAGCATGCCATTAAATCTTAGACCCTGTTGGAGCATATTTTGGTGGTAATTTTTTTTTTCCCTCCAGTCGACACCCGTCTCCCCTTCCAGGCTGAAATGTTCATCCAGAATGTCATCCTCGTCTTCTTCTGTCTTGGTGTCATCAGCTGTGTGTTCCCATGGTTTCTAGTAGCAGTGGGTCCACTGGTCTTACTGTTTGTGGTACTTCACAGCAGCTCTCGGGTATTCATTCGTGAGCTGAAGCGTCTAGACAACATGACCATGTCTCCCTTCATTTCCCACATCACATCAAGTATCCAGGGCCTGGCCACACTGCAGGCCTATGACCGGCACCAGGACTTTCTGCGCAGGTCAGGGTCAGAACCACGACACAGTCCCAGCTTTTGATACAAGGCATTAAAACAAAACCAGATCATGTCTTTGTTTCTAGGTACCAGCTTCTGCTTGACAAGAACCAGGCTCCATTTTACCTGTTCAGCTGTGCAATGCGGTGGCTGGCAGTACGTCTGGACATCATCAGTGTGGCTCTGATCAGTGTCACTGCTCTAATGATCGTTCTAATGCATGGACAGATCCCTCCCGCCTATGCTGGCCTCGCCATCTCCTATGCTGTACAGGTAACGTACACTGAAACTATGCATTGATGCTTAATGTAAAGCGATTTCTTCATACAAATTACTATTTGTATAATTATATTAGAGTCAATGCAAAATAATTACTTTCACTCTTTCATGCAGTGTCTTCAGTACCAAAAGATACTGGATGGACAGAAAAATGTTGTAAAAGCCAATAAGTGCTACTTTTTTGGTGGACAGAAACCCCCCCCCCCTTCCCCCTTTTGTAATAATTCCTGGAAAAGAAAGCATGTATAGTTGCAGGTTGTGTCTACACTGTTGGAAGGAAGTCCTCCATTATTTGTCCCTTGTCCTCAGTTAACAGGGTTGTTCCAGTTTACGGTGCGTTTGGCGTCCGAGACTGAAGCTCGATTCACCTCGGTGGAGAGAATCCATCACTACATCCAGGTACAGGTCAAACTAACAGCAGCAAATAAACAGTTCTAGGGCTGCAACGATTCCTCTAGTAAGTCGATTACAAAAACTGATTGAGGAATTCCCTCTGCCTTGAAGCCTCGTTTAAATAAATCTAAAGCTCACGTTTTGCACGGATTCTTTTTAGTGTGATACAACGTGCTTACGTCACAGGCTATGCGTCCCCTACAAAGCGGAAGAAGACGGAAGCGGGCTTTGGGTAACGTGTGGGCAGTTTATCTGTACAGAACGGCAGACCCCGGGACTGAAAACAGTGAATACAGCAAAAATGAACAAACACAACAAAGCGAAAGTAATAGGTGGAATAGGATAAAAGTATGTTTTATCCGATTACTCGATGAATCGATGGAATATTCGATAGAATACTCGATTACCAAAATATTCGATAGCTGCAGCCCTAAACAGTTCTAAATGTTTCAGACTCCATATAAACGTGAGTTGTATCATGTGTGCCTCTTTACATCTGTCTTTCTTTCCTAATCTCTCTGTCTGCTCTGTCTCAGTCCCTGTCTCAGGAGGCCCCGGCACGGGTCAAAGGCCACACCCCTCCAGCTGACTGGCCCCATCAGGGGGAACTGGTGTTCAGGGAGGTGGAGATGAGGTACCAGGAGAACCTCCCTCTGGTTCTGAACAGAATATCCTGCACCATTAGGCCCAGAGAGAAAGTTGGCATTGTGGGCAGGACTGGATCAGGTAGAATGAGGGCTCAGGTCTGTGTCAGAGGGTTTATTAAAGAGGAGTGAAGAAAACATGTCTCATTTCCTGTCTGTCTACATGTATACATGTGTGCAGGGAAATCATCTCTAGGTGTGGTCTTGTTCCGGTTGGTAGAAAGCTGCAACGGCTCCATCCTGATTGATGGCGTCAACATCCGTGACGTTGGACTGGCTGACCTCCGCAGCAAGCTGTCGATCATTCCACAGGACCCAGTGCTGTTCAGTGGAACAGTCAGGTAAAGATACCTGAGATGACTAAGTAACCATGATGTGTTGAAGGTGGCAGCTCACACTGGTCTGTGTGTGTCCTAGGTCGAATCTGGACCCGTTCAACCAGTACAGTGAGGACCAGATCTGGGACGCTCTACAGAGGAGTCACATGAAGGAGTGTGTGAGTATAGAGGATAAATCATATGGTCAGACCAGTAATGGATGACAAGGCCAAACTGATGCCAATAGATTCTTTGATGTCAGTTTTTCCTGACATCACTGACAATCAGAAGAGTTGGATCTGTCTGGAAAATCTTTGAGCTTTGGGGTGCAGTGGTAAGGCTAGGGATGTTAGCAAAAGAGCATAGAAATTCTTGCGTAGACTTGTGATGCTAACAGTTAAACTATAGATGCTAGCAACTAGCCCAGGAATGCTAGTGGTTAGCCCAAGAAAGCTAGCAGCAAGCCTGGACATGCTAGCAACTAGATTAGGAATGCTAGTGGTTAGCCTTGGCTTGTGATAAGGAAATCTCAGTCTCTGGAAACAATGCGCTATTCTCCTTCTCTGATTCTCAGTTACATCAGAAAGGTTCAGACTTCTGACAATCTAAGAATCGGACGACACTAACAGACCAAATCGGTATTAGCATTACCTCCACCAATGAAGAAGACGCATTAGAAACACAAGGTGAAAATCATCTTCAAGTTTGCCCTGAAAAGAACAGAACAAGTGTGTGTGAGAAGAAGTCAGAGTTCAAACTTGTGTGTTTGTTTTTCAGGTATCCCAGTTGCCCCTGAAGCTTGAATCTGAGGTCATGGAGAATGGAGAAAACTTCTCTGTGGGAGAGCGACAGCTACTGTGTGTTGCCCGGGCCCTGCTAAGGCACTGTAAGGTGAGAGACAGGTGACAAACACACAGGTTCATGCTCCTCAGCCCCCAGATCCTGATTGGCCGGTTCTTGTCTCAGATCCTGGTACTGGATGAGGCCACAGCAGCCATGGATGCTGAAATGGATGCTTTGATCCAGGAGACCATCAGGAGCTCATTTCAGGACTGCACTACGCTGACCATTGCTCACCGCCTCCACACCATCCTTGCCTCTGACCGCATCATGGTGCTCAACCAGGGACAGGTACGACCAGTCACATTCTCCGATGGAAACAAGTCTTTGTCTGCTCACACAATTCAGTTGTGATCAGCATCGACTGGACAGCTAGTTCAGTAGAAAACAAGATAACAGTTCCTTTGCTTTTTGTAGCACAATAAGAAGTAGACAGAGACTTTATCATTACCAAAGTTGATATAATGAGCCAACGTTGACCAATATACAATGAGAAGCTAAGAAACATATGGTTTCTCTTCCTTATCATGCTCTTTGAACAATAGTTCCTCCCTCTAGTTATGCATGAGACAACCCACAGGTCATGTATAAACCAGGCTTAATACATACACAAACGGAAACCAGTCAGCTGCAGCTGGGACGTTCTTCTGTAAATAAACAAAATAACTGAAACTATGGTTATGACATAATACAGAAAATGTTTCATTCGCTTTGATTGGTGTAGGTGGTCGAGTTTGATGAGCCATCCAAGCTGCTAGCCAATGAAAACTCTCGGCTGTGCTCAATGCTGGCAGCAGTGGAAAACAAGATCTCTGTCCGAGGATGAAGATGGACTAAGGAGGGGATGAGGAGACTTTGTAGGTCAAAAATCAGCTGTGTTCTCATAGACTAAAAGGAAGGTCACGCACCGTGATCTTAGGCCTGCTACATGTACAGATTACTTAAAACCTTTGTTTTTAAATAATTTCTGATGTCCCCTGAAATTGGTCTTGCCATCCATCTTGATGTCTGTCCTTACGTTCATCCTGATGTTCTTCCTGGCAACCATACTTCATTTGATGTTTCATCTTCATCTCACTCACTGCTGTTATTGGACTCAGACTTGGATGTGGTTCATGGATCTGGGTCTTCCCTCTTTCTGTCCATTAGAGTGTGTCTGTAGGACGTGGGTCATGTGTGCGGCTTTGGTTTTTTTCTTGCTCTTAAATTAGAAATCAGAAACGATTAATCATCTGTGATCGTGTGACAACCCGTCACCTGCCTTCTCTGCACCTCCCACACTGAGTCATCTTACTTTCTGTTTGTCTGCATGTCTCTGCAGGATGCCACGGTAATGGATGGACAGAGCTATCCAAAAAGGAACTGAAATCTAAAGTTCTAATTTAAGAATTCTCACTCTATGTGTGTGTGTTTTAATGGCATGACTTAAGTACCTGGGGGGGGGGGGGCACACAAAATATTCTGGGGCACACAAAATATTCTCAATAAAACAATTTAAGATTGCACACTACTGTTGCTGTTCAGATCAATAAAATGTATTGATTTTAAACATCTGATGTTTGCTGCCTTCACTTATTGTTAACTGCACATTAAAAGAACAATTCATATTTTATGAAGTGTGGTTTTATGGGTTACTGACACGGTTAGATTTAAGGTACATACTAAAAGGCTCACCTAATACACAGCCTTTTCTAAGAGGAAACTGAATTTTGTGTCTTTTGGTCAATCACTCTCTCCCACACAAAAGTCCACAGAGAAAATGGGTGTTTTTACATCATGGTACACAGGAGTTATTGATGTACTGCTTCCTTCATCTGTCAATAAGATTAGACATGTTTTATGACATTGATGTTTTAAATCTGCAGATTTATCTCAGTGAGACAAGCATACCAAACAAGGCAGCAGTAGACCGGTAGTCCCTTTGTCCCCACGGGATTCTCTTAAAGTAATTTGGCACAGAGTGAGTGGCTTAGAAAGTGACACAAACGTCAGTATCCTGGTGGAAAGGGTTGTCTAACAGTCCAATTAAGAAGTGAACATATTATTTTTTAAGGATATTTTTTGACTTTTTCACTTTGATTAGATCTAACTCTACCAACTGAGCTATCCAGCAAAGCAGTAAAGTGCGGTTTTCATGAGTGTCTGCATGTCAGCATCTCATACAAACACACTTCCAAAAAAAACAACCCTGAGCTATCCCTTCAACCCTCCACTAACCTGTTGATTGTTTATTATTTTACTAACCCCTGCGTTGACCTTTGACCTGGTGTTGTCACAGCTGCTCCACAGCGCCCCCTCCCCCCTGCAGAAACTTTTCCCTGCTCTTGTTACTTCCTGTTTTGGAAAGGCTCCTTCTCTATACACCTCTGTCTCCTCCGTCTCTTGTGTCTTTGTTTTACAACAGTATCCTGTTGTCCCCTGTTCTCTCTTCACACACGCTTCACGTCCGTCTCCAACAGACCTACCAGGAAGATCTGGATCCAGTGACCGGAACAGAGAACAGTGAGCCGGGCTGAGCTCTCGGGAGCAGCCGTGTGTATCTGGTTCTTCAGCTTGACTTGACTTTATAACGCCGCTGCTGCTAATGCTACGGGCACTGTCTGCTAATTAGCCTCAGCTGCTACACCGATTAGTTAACCCGAGTCAAAGTCTTTTCCTTCTGTTTTAAAGCTAATTAACAAGTAGCTAACCCGGGTTCAGACGGAGTTTTAACCCGGGTTCACATGAAGTTTTAAGTAAGGTTTGCACGAAGTTTTAATCCGGCAGTATATGAAGTGTTACAGTTGTATAACCGGGTTTACATTTAGATTCAAGCCGGGTGCATACGGAGCTGTAAGTCGTTTTAATGGATGATTGAATCGGATTTACATTTTTATTTTACTCCGATTCACACAAAGATTTGCCTGAATTATCCCAGGTGTTGTACTGTTCATATCTTTGGTTTTTACCTGAATCTTATCGGGTGTTTGAATGTGACTCGCTCTGGTTTGACAGGGCTGATTCAGTATAACTCGGTTTAAATGTATTCAAATGAAAGTGGAAACTGGAGGAAGAGTTTGAATTGATTCAGTTTTAAATTGGATCTTAGTAATATAATCAGATAGTACTGGTTTTAACTCAGTTAACTGGGTGTTCAAATTAATGGTTATTTAAAGTTAGACATTAAATTGGTCATCTTCTCTAATGAGGTTCTGAATGTAGTTTGATTATAGTCCAGTTTTAAGTCTAGACTGGTTTTAAACAGTGTTTACTTCTGAAGATTCTGTTGATTGTAGTTAAACTTTAACTAGGTTTAAATCCAGGTTGCTAATAAACCTGTTACTTCCAGTTACTTCTGTGTTTGGATATGTTTTGGCTTCTCTTACTGTGAAGTCAGCACTCTCAGGCTGGTTTGGTCAACATGAGTAAATGGTCTCAAACTAGTCCTGTTAAAAGAGATATAGATGTAGTTTGTCCTGGCTTTGGTAAGGGTCCAGAAGCAGGTTGTCCAAGTCTAAGGGTCTGGATAATAAGTGTCCTTATTTATCTCAGGTTTATGGCCAGATTTTGCTTGACTTTGGTTTAAACAGCTTTTGAATGTAGTTTGATTTTAGTCTCTCGTTTAGACCAGGTTTTAAATATAGTTGGACCGGGTCCTTCCTGTCTCTGTGTCATCCTTTTTCTCATGGTCTGATGCACTTAGCCAGGTTTAGCTCATGATGGCAGATCTACACCAGACTCCCACCTCACTCTGCTGTTGCCGCAAATCCCCACCAGTCTCTGTGTCTCACTGTGTTGGGGACTCCAGTCAGTCCTCTCCCGGTCCCGGTCCCGGGTCTCCCCGGTGCCCTCTGGTGGACGTGGCCTCAGCGTCTAATTTCAGGTGCTTCCAGCTGAAACACTTCCACCTGGACCTGCGGCTGAACTTTGCTGTGAAGGAGATAAGTGGTTGGCTGGTTCTGGATCTGATCCCAGTCCAGCCGGGGGTGCAAACCCTAGTCTTGGACTCCCACCCATCTCTGTTAATCCACTCTATTGACTGTAAGGTCCCGGGGTCAGGACAGGAGGAGCCTGTCTCACTCACATATCGTGTCGATCCCTTTACTGATTACGGATCATCGCTCAACATCAGCTTGCCAACTGCCACTGTTAAAACAGGTAGACTGATCCAGATCACAGTCAGATACACCACCACTGATGGGCCGGCGGTAAGACCAGGACTCACACACATACAAATACATATATGTGATGATGATGATGATGATTATGATGACTCCTTGTGTGTGTGTTTAGATTTGGTGGCTGGACTCAGAGCTGACCTGTGGTCAGTCTCGGCCTCTTGTCTTTACTCAGGGTCACTCCGTGTGTAACCGCTCCTTCTTCCCATGTTTTGACACACCTGCTGTCAAGAGCACGTACACAGCTACTGTCAGGGTGAGTTCCATCCTTTGACCTCTCACCCCTAAAACTACAGTTGGATAGACAGACATACAGATGTCTTGCTCTGCAGGTCCCCGATGGAGTTACTGTCTTGATGAGTGCTTCTAGGAGCTCCTATTCCAAACCTGACCGGGTCTTCCAGTTCTCCATGGAGTCTCCAGTTCCATCCTACCTGGTGGCATTGGTGGCGGGAGAGCTGCAGCATGTTGATGTCGGCCCGAGGTCGGTTCAACTTAATTTTTTCAGTTTGTGCTTGTGCCTGTTTCTGACCTTCGAACTCTGTTTTTTTTCCATCTTTTCAGGAGTCGAGTGTGGGCGGAGCCATGTTTGTTGTCATGTGCAGTGAACAAGCTTGGAGGCAATGTGGAGCGCTGGCTGGTCGTAGCCGAGGAGCTGTTTGGTCCATACCTGTGGGGCAGGTGAGTTCAGTGTGTAGTCATGCCTCCACTGAGCATAATCAAAGACACCAGTTAAATGATCCCGACTCCCTCAGGTGTGACATCGTGTTTCTACCTCCATCCTTTCCTATCGTTGCTATGGAGAACCCCTGCCTCACCTTCATCATCGCCTCCATCCTGGAGAGCAGCGAGTTCCTTCTGATTGATGTCATCCATGAGATTGCACACAGCTGGTTTGGGAACGCTGTCACCAATGCAACGTGGGAGGAAATGTGGTTAAGTGAAGGGCTAGCAACATACGCACAGAGGAGGATAACAACGGAGGCATACGGTACAAATACTGCAAAATATACAGCTGAAATATTGCTGTGAATATTATTTATATATAATATAGGTAATACTACAGCATCAGAATGTCCTGCTATGACTACAGAACCCACCATTGAAAATACTCCTGCTACTGTCTCTGAGGCCTACAGAAAATACTATAAATAAACCGACTGGAAACAGTACAAAAAATAGCACTGTACATAATATTACTACTGCTGATGTCACAGTGGAGGTGCCACTGAAAATACTACTGAAAAGTACAACAATAACAATAAATACTGCAAAAAAAATGCCATTACTACCACTACTTCTACTAAGATCTATAGTAGGAATACTGCAAAATATACAATGGAAATGTTATATACAATACTGCAAAATACTATAGAAAATACTGCATATAGTGTCTCAGTATAGGTGTCACTGGCCTCTCCCCTGTCATCTGCAGGCGAGTCGTTCACTTGTCTGGAAACTGTTGTGAGATTGGACGCCCTCCACAGACAGCTGCGCCTCCTTGGAGACAACAACCCTGTGAGCAAACTGCAGGTCAAGTTTGAGTCAGGTAAAACACACACACAGGTATGTGCAGCTTTTCTTTCTATGTACAGGTTACTTGACCGATCCCCTTCCTCCTCAGGTGTAAACCCGAGCTCTCTGATGAACCTCTTCACCTATGAGAAAGGGTTCTGCTTTGTGTCCTATCTGTCACTGCTGAGTGGAGAGGCACGGCGCTTTGACCGCTTCCTTAGGGTCTGTACATACACACACAGAATCAGACACACAAGCTATCACATGGGTCGTAGGTCACCTTCAACCTGGGGGTGGGGTCTGTTGTGTATTCACAGGATTACATCTCTCAGTTCAAGTTTAAAAGCGTTGTTGCCCAGGACCTCATTGACTACTTCCTGGATTATTTCCCCGAGCTGCAGGATGCTGCCCACCGAGAAGGTGTGAGTGAGTTTGTGTGTGTTTGTATCAGCCTCCCTTGTCTGTCACACTGACTCCTGCCCCCCGTTGCCCTCAGGTCAGGAATTTGAGCGCTGGCTCAGTGGCTGTGGACCTCCTCTGTATGAACCAGACCTGTCAGCAGGAGGCACTCTGATCCACCCAGTCCAGGATCTTTGTGATCTATGGAGGAGCAGTGATCCACCCGATGTGCAGGCCCTGACGACCTTTGACCTCTCAGCCTGGAACACCTTTCAGATTGTCCTGTTCCTTGACCGCATGTTGGATCACTCTCCTCAGCCTCCAGGTAGTACTGCAATGATAATATTATGAGTATGACACCTTTCAGTGAAGATCCATATTCAGTTCACTAAGTGCAGCTGCATCAGACTGATATTAACAGTGAGTTAGAAAACTACACAGTCAACTATGACAGGATAGGATAAAGAGATGCACAATAAATAATTGGCCGATAATGGGATTTATTTTCAGTCATTATCATATGATTTTGATGATGTGATCTGTACAGGTTCAGATGTCTATTTTATATAGTCTGTCAGGTTCAGGTCTGCTTAGCATTGTCTGTTTAATATAGAACAGTACAGGGGTCAGACTCAATCTCAAGTGTGAAGGTGATGGCTTATTAGCAACATTAGTCACATATGTGATCTGTTATTATGTCAATAATAGACTTTCAATGTGAAGGTATGAGTGGATGAGGTTTCATTCATGGAGTAACAACAGAAAACTTTAGCCATTGCTATATTAAGTATAATATCACAGTAGCTAGACCTAAATCTGACCATAACATTCATTACTGTTAAGCTCTGTTTTAACATCTGATACATTAGCTAACACCAACAAACATTACATGTACATATATCATATATTTACATATATCATGTAAATTAACTTTGTTTAATATTAGTTTGTCAAATCAGAGCAGATCATGTCTGAGTGTCCTGGTAGGATTCAAGTCCAGTTTAACCTGCCTGAATTTATTTTTTCCTTGGATACAGATGTGATGCAGCATCTCTCTTCCTCTTACTCGTCCCTATTTGATGACCTCAACGCTGAGGTTCAAATCCGGTGGCTTCAGCTGGTCGTCAGGAACTCGTTCTACCCTGACCTGCAACGGGTCAGAGTCTTTTTGCACAAACATGTGAGTAGAGAGTACTGCTGATAGTATACGGTAGTATTACTATACCACTGCTCAGACTGATACTGCAGTACAATTAAAATGAATACTTTACAATTTTTAAGTGTGGTTTTATGAGACAAAAACACACTGGCACTTTTCTACTATACAGTGCTTACATGACTTGGCTTGGCACCACTTGGGTCTACTTGGTTTCCATCAGGGATAGTACCTAGTAATTTTTCTAATATCTACTCCTGAAGTTGACATACTGCAGGCCACTGACTGAGTGTCGCCATTGGAAACGCCATGACCGCGACGTCCGACACAGGAATCAAACCAAAAAATGCTGTAGATCAGTTAAAAAGACTTAAAAAATCTTGAAAACATGTGTTAGTCTCCAACATTTTGCAAGGAATCTCAGTATTTAAAAGATGAGTCGTGCATTTAGCAACAGCACTGCCGAAAGCTGACGATAATGGGCCGAATTGCAAACCCATTGTGCCTTATTTTAATTCAGTGACTGTGTCAGACGCAGGCCATGCAGGAACTGATATTTTAATTAACTGATTCTAACGATTCAGTACACAGAAAAGAACTGATTTGTGTTTGTGTAGTTTATTAAATGATGATGACTCCGCCCACATTGAGGAGGTACAATGGAGTGATGGAAAATTACATGTCTGATACCTAAAACCATGTACCTTAGCTGTGCTGAGCCAAGTCGTGCTCAACCTGTATAATGGAAAAGTGCCAACAGTCAGCTCTGACTGCAGTGTAAGCACTCCTGCACTGCCGATCAGTCTGAGACACAGAGGCTTGTTCTCCCTGGAAACATAGTTGCCCGTGTGTAGGCAGTGAAAAACAGATTTTGTGATTTGTTGACAACCTGCTATCATGGTGCTTTGCAAGCCGCTCTGTTTCCTTCTGGCCATTTTTTCAATTCAATTTAATATTTTTTATAGCAGCAAATCACAAAATACATTATCTCAAAGCAAAACATTAAATGTTAACCTTTTCCTGTCCACAGACATCTAGAATGTACACAGTTCCACTGTACGAGGACATGGTCGCTGGGGTGATGAAGTGCGTTGCCGTGGAGATTTTTTACCAGACTCAACGCCGTCTTCATCCAAACCTCAGGCGGACATTACAGCAGATCCTGTTCCAGACCAGCTCTGCCCCTGCCAATCAAAACGGCCCACCACAATCCATCATTGCTACCTCCACCCCCTCCTCCACTCCACCGCTGTCACAGCCTGCTGCCACAACAACTTCTGCTGCCACTGCTGGGACGACTGCTGCCATCGCTTTGAGGAATGTAAACGTGTCCGCTTAATGATTCAGGCTGTGATTGGTCAGTCACATGTGAAGTGACAACCGGATGTTCATTCCACAGATTTTCAGGGTCAGGCAGGGGTCCGAGATCATGGTGTGACCCTCTGATGTGGTGGGTGTGGCTTCTGATTGGACAGATTTGTTGGTTGTTATGGGAAAAGGTGAAGCGTAGGACTCTTGAGCAATGGATGGTTTCATGTTTTTCAACATGAAGAAACTGTCTACTACAACTCCCGGTATGCATTTCAGTAATCGCCTTTAACCTTTAACACACCATGGCCTGTAATTCATCATGTCACCAAAAGTAGAAACTAGCAGACATCACCTGAGTGGCCTTCATGCTGCTGTTACTGCAGCTTATTACTGACATTTTCAGACAGTCCCTGAACTCATGAGCAATAATGATTTACTTCAGACTGTAGCTGATTAGAACCAATCACTGATCATTCTCTGACCGTTAACACTGTCACAAGAAAAATCAATTTCAACTTTAAGTTGTTTAACAGGTTTGAAGCTTCGGCATCCTGAACAGATTTCCAGCTGATCCTAAATGCCTCATCACAAATCGACACATATCTGAATAAAGATTTTATTAAAAAACACTTTTTTTATGATTCTACAGTTTTATGCACTTTATTCGTCAATATTTAAATCATTTTAGTTTTTTTTTTTTAATTTTTAATAAATGTTAACATGTTTAATATAATTTCACAAAATGTCTGAACATCTGTTTTGCAATAAATCTCTGTTTGATGACAGACTGATTTTATTTACTCGTAAAACAGCTGAGTCATCATTTTCTTACAACAAACTCCGGTCACTCAAAATCGGAAGCGTTAAATTAAGAGGTTTTTAATTTCCGGTAGATACCGAAAGACTTGTCTCTGCCTTCAAAATAACAGTGGTAGATCAGATGAGGCATGTTTAATGTTGACCTATTACGTAAGTATTGAATGGTTGTATAAATAAGATAAAATACGACACCTTTTAGTCAGTTATTCTTTAACACGTCTCATGTCACTCACTCGTCGGCAGGAGCCGTATTATTGCTTGCTCTTAAAGGGGTTAGACCGGAAGTAATGTTTCTTATTGTTTGACTGTGTCATATCCGGAGGAGACTGAGCATCTCTGCATAGAAACATCTGGAACCAGAGATCAGAGGGGAGGACAGACAGGTGTGTCCCCCATTTTCCTCAAACCCTCTCTCCGTCTCTTTTCTCCTCTGCCGGGAAACACCGGGGAACCCCGGCATGGCGGAGGAGACTCGGGTCATCTACCACCTGGAGGACCAGGAGACCCCGTATCTGATCCGCATCAACGTGCCCGCGCAGCACGTCACTCTGGCGGACTTCAAACAGGTGCTGAACAAAAACAACGTGAGGTTTTTCTTCAAGTCCGTCGACGACGACTTCGGGTAGGTCACGTGATCCACAAGATATCGCTGACGAGTGTCGAGAAGAGCATTGATGTTAGAAACAGTGATGATTTTATGGACCATTAGACATGATCAGCACTTATCAAAAGATGTCACTTATTATTGATAGTAGTTTGTTGATAATGTTTGTTAACAGGGTGGTCAAAGAGGAGATCAGTGATGATGATGTCAGGCTGCCTTGTGTGAACGGACGAGTCGTCTGCTGGGTGAGGGACCCACGCGCACACACACACTCCCCCACACACACACACACACGCTGATGTTCGTCTCTCTCCTCAGGTGGTGTCCTCAGACGCCTGTCAATCAGTGACAACGCCAACCAGCCTGGCCCCGCCCCCAATAGAACGGACAGGTGGGATCGGACACTCCAGACCGCCTTCCTTCCAGTGAGTCTCTGTCTTTCTCTCTCACACACACACAAACATGAGCGCCACGAACAGCAATTCAGCACAGTCTCTATCTGTCTCTCAGTGCTGCTGCCACCAGCAGCCGTGACAGGTCAGAGGTCGCACCTGTCACTTCACCACCAGACCGGAGTGAGAGAGACGGCAGTGACCGAAGTAAGAGACTTATCGTGTGACACCATCAGCTGATGACTCAACCCTGTGATGATAAACTATTCCTGAATGTTTCATCCCTCTCTGTTGTCATCGTATCTGACTGCTGCTGTTATGCTGGTTGATGAAACCGACCATTTGATCACTAGAGAAAATGTTTATCCTACTGATCTACTGAGAGTCAGACTGATTGGCTGCTGTCTCTGTAGGTGACTGCCTGAATGGCCACGCCCACCAACCGGCTGATCAGAATGGAGCCGGGCCAGTGGGTTCAGGTGACAGCTCATCAACACGACCGAGCAGCGAGTTAGAGACGACGAGTTTCTGCTCGTCTGAGGAAGACTCGGGAGGAAGGTCAGGGACGCACACGCACGACAGATTACCGCTCTGCTCTTGCGGTGCAAACACACCAAACAAACACATTTTTCATGCATTGAGATGAATATACAATCATAGTGGGTGGTGTTAATGTGGTGCATGTAGTGACACATACACCGGGCCCCAAAGAAGGCACATATACTCGAATATGAGTATGTCATCATGAGTAACACAAGTGACTGGTTGTGTTACTCATGCAAGTAATGTGAGTAAACACAAATAATTTAATCAAGCAAATCGTGAACAACACAGTGCAACACATTTTCTTGTGTCTGGTGTGAATGCGCCAACATTGTTTGAATTTGTGCTCAGCTTACACTACATGGACAAAAGTATTTGGACGCCTGGCCATTACAACAGCGGAGCCTGTAATGACATAATCAATAACATAAACAGTACTTTAATATGGAGTCGGTCCCCCTTTTGCAGCTTCCTTGGAAGACTTTCTACAAGATTGTTTGTATTATGTAGAGCATTGACGAGGTCAGGCGTCGATGTTGGACAAGAAGGCCTGGGTCGCAATCTCTGTTCCACTTCATCCCAAAGGTGCTCAGTGGGGTTGAGGTCATGGCTAAACCATGTGTTTATAGTCCTTGTTTTGTGCACTGGGGCACAGTCATGTTGGAATAGAAAAGGGACTTCCTCAAACCGTTGCCACAAAGTTAGAAGCATAGCATTGTCCATGTCTTGGTATGCTGAAGTGTTCAGATTGTCCTTCATTGGAGACAAGGGGCCGAACCCAAAGCCAAAAAAAACCCCACCCCAATTCAGTAATTAACAGGTGTGACCAAATACTTTTGTCCATATAATGGATGTTTCTTTTCACCCAGTAGTTTGAGCTAAGCTCACACTTTTCCTCTGGTTTCAGAGTTTGTACTAAACTAGGCTAACAGTGCTGTTGGTATAAACATTAAACTGCTCCTTAAAAAAAAAAGACCCAAATAATCGCATGCATCTCAGTGACATCATCATCAGCTCTCTCTGCGATTGGTGGGTTTGTTGTCACCCACCTGCCCTCAGGTCATCTTCTTCTGCCCCAGTAAATCTGTTCACACACCACTGGGTTCCTCTGGCTGTGATTGGCCAGTGCAGGTCTTGTGATCACTGCTTCAGTCTTACACGGTGCTGCAGATAAAAGACTTGCAGATGTTTTTCATGTCGGATCGTTTTAGTGTAAGGTTTGCTTTCATTCTTTGGTTTTTGATGATGTTGTAATTTCTTTAATTATTTGAATATGATGTTTTATCATTTCTTGTCAAATGTGCAAACATGAAGGTTCATTTTTCTTTGTATTTTTGTCTGTTGCATGTAGGCTTTTCACCAGTGTTGTAGAATACATTATTATGTTTGTGTACTATGATGTTTTTATATCTTATGTACTGTACGATTGAATTTTCTGTAGAAAATTGTTTTGTTTTTTTTAATTGTTTTTCAAAATTGTCTCAAGATTATATTTCAGTTATTTTATTGGAGTTTTTCATTACATTGAGATTGAAATGTATCTACCTACCTAAAAACATGATGGTTGGTTGTATGGTTTGAATGATTAATTGATTGAACTGACAGCGGTGTTTCCTGTGTACTGTGATGTCACACCAGATTCAGCCAATCAACAGAGCAGAGCAGCTCCTCTCCACGGCTTGTCAGGCGTCAACGCCGCCGTCACCGGAAACCCAAAACGCAGCAGATGGAGCGGGTAAACACGCAAACACACACATGGGTTCAGGGCGTGCTATAGATTGATGTGAGGCTGAATAAAGGAGAGTTCAATATTGGTAAATTCTGCTGCTGGTAAATTGGTAAATTCTGCTGCTATTTATCCTTTGTTTTAATTTTTGAAAGGATTTTTGTTTGTCCTTAAAGCTTAACTAAACCTGCTCTTCTGCAGCTAACTCCACCCACTGCCTGATTTTTAAAAACAAAAAAAAACCTGACCTGCTCATGTGTTCACACGGTAGAGAGACAGAGAGTGACGGTGATAGAGCAACATCTCCTGCATTTAAAAAAAGGGGGAGGAGTCTGGGACAATGAGCCTCGCACTGATTAGACAAGAGAGTGATGAAAGAGTAGACCAGTGATGAAAGCGTGGACTTAAATGGCCAGTGGCAAATTTTAAATGTGTCTAATGAAAGGGACAGTGAAGCCCACATGATGTGTGTTCCGGAGCAGTGTCTTCTGTCCCTCACTGTCCTCTTTTACCTGTCTGTCTCTGTCCCCATCCTCACATTTCCCCCACCCCCTTTTTCGCTGTCTCTCTCTCTCTGTCAGTCTGTGTCTCTCAGCAGTGTCACTGACTCCACCATGTCTCTCAACATCATCACTGTCACTCTGAATATGGGTAAGTATGCACGCCCCCTACTGACCACCAGACAATCTGCTGTCTCTCAGCTGTTGATCACCTGTCTGCTGACCTCACAGTACCATCAAAAATACATTTTATCTTTTAAAATAAATTATTATTCATGCTTCATCTGTCAGGTGTCACATGACCTGTGATGTCACCTGATATTACCAGAGCAGAGCACTCATCTTTAGACTCTCTCCCCACCCGTCTCCCTGTTTGTTTACCTGTTGCTCTCCTAATTGTCTCCCCCCCCATACCTCATCTGACTGTCTCTCACCTGACTCCCTCTTTCCATCTTCCTGCTTGTCTGTCTGTTGCTCACCTGTGTGTCACTCCCTCTGACCTGTCTGTCTGTCCCTCACCTGTCTCCCTCTCTCAGACAGGTATAACTTTCTAGGCATTAGTATCGTTGGCCAGAGTAACGACAGAGGAGACGGAGGAATCTACATCGGCTCCATCATGAAGGGTGGAGCTGTGGCGGCAGATGGACGCATTGAGCCTGGAGACATGTTACTGCAGGTACTGCTGTAATACTACTGCATTTCTCCTGTAATATACTGCTTTGCTTCTGTGATACTACTGCATTCCTGCTGTAATGCTACTGCATTACTACTGCAGGCACTGCTTTAATACATCTGCATTTCTGCTGTAATATACTGCTTTGCTACTGTGATACTACTGCATTACTACTGCATTTCTGCTGTAATATACTGCTTTGCTACTGTGATACTACTGCATTTCTGCTGTAATGCTACTGCATTACTACTGCAGGCACTGCTTTAATACATCTGTATTTCTACTGTAATATACTGTGCTACTACTGCATTACTACTACAATTGTAATATAATTGCAATACTAATGTAATGCAGTACATATTGCAGTACAGCTACTAATATTATTATATGTTTATACCACTGCTGCATTACTACTGTAGTACTGCTATACTACTGCAGTACTATTTTTGTAGTACTAATGCAGCACTACTGGAATTCTGCTGTAGTACTTTACCTTTACTTCTTCTTTAATACTGCTGTTGCACAATACACCCACCCACTACACATTAAAGTGCTATATTATCATATGGAGTTAAAAAAATCAGCAATCGGCCATGTAAAAATCCACACTGGACAGCAACTAGCTATAGGGTTGCAAAGGGGCGGAAAACTTCTGGTAAATGTCCGGAAACTTTCCATGGGAAGTTAAGCTGGGGAATTATAAATATTTCAAATTGGAAACTTTCTATGGGAATTATGGGAATTATTGGGAATTTATGGAAATGATTGGGAATTTATGGGAATTAACTGGAAATTGGGGGTAATTTAAACAAACTGTATCATATACAAACATAAATGTAAATATTTTGGTGTTTTGAGCCTTGAAATTTTTGGCACTTTGCAATATGCTGTTGCAGTCTTCAACATTAGCCTGTGTAAAATGCTTCACTGCACACATCAGATGGCAAACGTGGCATTTTTCTGTAGAATAAAATAACAAAAAAGCTTGTAAAGACACTCATGCAATGGCATGAACAGGATTATAGTTGGCTAAACAACTGGAATTGTCTTCAAAATATTTTACAATTGATGAATAAATTCTTGTATGGTTAGAGAAAACCGTCTTGCAGGAGTCAGAAGAAACAGCATCACATTTGAGGGAGCTATAATAAGCTAGCCTCTTAAATGGTCAATGAAATGAAAAATAGCTTACATTTAGCACCTAACTTACCAGCTAGCTAGCTACTGTATGAATACATTTTTATTTAATTTTTGCAAGTTAAACGGTAATACCATTATAGATCAAATATATTTACCCCATAATATATATTAAAAAAACTTACTTGGCTTCATATAATCTGCAGGCTCAACTGTGTGGCTTCAATAGTCTTGTGCTTAGGGCTCAAAAGTGTGGCCTCCAGGGTTTAGATCATCTGTGCATGTGATGGAGGAGTGCACAGTGCATGTAGGGGGCGTGGCCTCTGCAGCCCTGCAGTAAGCAGTGTACTTGCATTAAATCTGGTTGTTTTAGCCAAGATTATGCTGCAATATATTTTCCCTAACTATGTTTAAGTTCCCTGTTGAGGGCCAACCTTCAATTTTGTTTTATTCCCATAAATTCCTGTTAATTTGAAAATTCCTGGAATTTTGCAACCCTAACTGGCTATAATACTCTTAATATTAGTGTTATCTTCTGTTTCAGGTGAATGACGTCAATTTTGAAAACATGAGTAATGACGACGCTGTGAGAGTCCTGAGAGACGTCGTTCACCAACCAGGGTCAGTACTGCTGTTCTGATACAACTGATAGTAGTGCTATTAATGCTGTACTCATACTGTATTGCCTCTCTGCTCACCTGTCTGTTTACCTGTCTGTGTTTGTAGTGAAGTGACGTTAACAGTGGCCAAGTGTTGGGATCCAAATCCACGGAGCTGCTTCACGCTGCCAAGAAGTGAGTGAACAGCAACAGTTAGTGTAGCTCAGTTTAATTTAGAATAATGCACATTAAACTTAGATCACATTTATTTTCATCTGGTTTTAGTTGAGGATAAATTAGATGGTTTAGTTTCTTCTGTTTGTCTCTTTGTTTGTCACCTGAAGAAGTTAAGTCTAGAGTTCCTCACTATGCCTGGTCGCCTTGCAGTAAAAAGACCTGGGTTCATAACACAAACTGACCAAACCGACTGCATGGAGTTTGCATGTTCCTGTGTATGTGTGGGTTCTCTATCAGGTTCTATGGTTTTCTCCCTCAGTCCAAAAACATGTAGAGGTTAGTTGGACGCCCCAACTTGCTCGTAGGTGTGAATGTGAGATTGAATTGTTGTTTGTCTCTGTTGGCCCTGCAACTGGCGACCTGTCCAGGGTGTGACCCCAATTGACTCCAGTGACCTGCGACCTCATGTGGAAGATAAAGTGATAGACAATGGATGGCTGAATGTTTGTCTATCTGTGAGCAACACAACTCAAAGTAAAGTCAGTAACAGTATACTGTATGTCTATGAAATGATCTGAGAATTTAGGTTATGGCCCAAGTAAGAAATATTAGTTTTTGGTGGTGATTTGGATAAAGAAACTGAGAGGCCTTGGTAGAGGTTTGCATTTTCAAAGTGCTTTCTCTAGTTTAATTTAGTTTTCACTTATTCACTTAGATTGGATTAGTTTAAATTAGTTTTAGCTTAGCTTAGTTTTCCTCTAGTTTAGTTTGGTTCATGTTGATTTTATTTTAGCATTGCTTGTTAAAATTTGTTAAGCTTTAGTTTAGTTCCATTTAGTTAATTTAGTTTAGTTTAATTTGTGCAGGATTAACGATATCACCAGTAGGTTCAGTCTGAGGAAACACTTGTGTATGAAGTGACATCATTAAGATCATGTGACTCTTCTGTGGGTTCTCATTTTTCCATCCTAAAGGTGAACCGGTGCGTCCCATTGACCCAGCTGCCTGGGTGTCTCACACCGCTGCAATGACAGGGAGGCTCCTTCCACACTACGGTAAGAGTTGTGTCTTAGGGCAGCTTGTGTCTGCCCACCTTTACCTGTACGTGTCCATCTAACAACTGTCTGATGTTGTTTCCTCAGATGACCCTGAAGAAAAACACCTCACCATCCACAGTGACATCACAGCTGTTGTCAAGGCGATGGCCAATCCAGAGTCGGGACTGGAGGTCCGGGACCGAATGTGGTTGAAGATCACCATCCCCAATGCCTTCATTGGTACGATATTGGCATGAGCTCATGATGAGAAGCCTGTCTCTTATTGTCCTGAACTGTGGAACTGTGGTGTTTCAAGTTGCGTCATGGTCATAACTTTAGTGTCTCTTTTGTCTGTGCAGGTTCAGATGTGGTTGATTGGCTCCACCGCAACGTGGAAGGTTTCGCTGACAGACGTGAGGCCAGGAAGTACGCAGGGAACCTGCTTAAGGGCGGGTACATCCGACACACAGTCAGCAAGGTGACGTTCTCTGAGCAGTGCTACTACGTGTTTGGAGACATTTGTGCAGGTGAGTAACTTAACTACACACTCTGATCAAACATCTGATCAATACATATTGATTAGACCTATAAGTGTCTGCTTAGCTATTTCTTTCCAATCCACAAGATGGTAACCAAATATTATTATTATTATTATTATTATCATCATCTTCTCACTACTGTAAAAGCACAGCAGGGAAATTATCACTTCTTTGCCAATTTTCCACTTTTCCTCAATGATGGCCAGTTAGTAGTTTTTGCAGTAACTTATGACAATTATTTACACAAAAAGAATTGAAAGTGACTCGTTCAGGTACAAATTTAGTATTGAGATTTCAGCAGTGGTTTGATCAAGCCTATTTATCAACAGTTTTAGTTGTTTGCAGACCTACTCTATGTAAATGACAAACCCTTAAAGTGTGCTTTAAGTGATAAAAAATCTATTTTCTGACTTTGGCAGCTCACAGAAAATGTTACTAACCACCTTGGCAAATTTAAATGATTACAAAAATGATAAGTGTTTCAAAATAATTAGGTTTTAAATTTAAATTAGGTACCCACAGCCTCACAGCAGGGCTCTGATCTTCTTTCTGTTCTTCTTCTCCATTTCATTTCGTCATCTTTAGGAATTTTGAATATTTTTTGGGTCAAAGACATCTCAGCTACCAAGCAAATAAAAGGCAGTAGTATGGGAGCAGGTGCAGTTACTCTGATAAACCTCACTGAGGGTTTTCATATCATTACAGTTTTTATGGCTCCAGTGCATCATGAAGCCAGATTTTTAGACACACCTAAAAATCCTGAAAGATTTGAGAGAAACTGAACATTCTTACTCCGTAATTCTTTATCCCACTATTTTCCAACATATATACAGTGTAAGGAGAATCTCTACATTTGCTTTCCAAGCATTTTAGGTATATAATTCACAGAAATTGTTGTAGCAATGTAAATATTACCCAGTTTCCATCCAGAAAAACTACAACTCCCTTCTGGTCCAACATGGCAGTTATGTTGATGTATTCAAGGGCCCTTATATAAAGTACATCTATGATGTGGAAAACTATGAATTGAGGTCATGTGAAGAAGCAGGAAGTGAGGTCATGTGTTTACTTCTCCTCCTCAGATCTGGGTCTGTTGTCTCTGCTGGATCAAGGGGGAGAATCAGGCCGGGACCAGTGGCCCCCGTCCCTCCCCCAACAGTCTCCCGTCCCTCACCCCTACAGCTCTACTCACCCCCTTCTCCAGCTGCCAGACTGGGCAGGAGGAGGAGGAGGGGGAAGTCAACACAGTGAAGGTGACACAAGTGTTTCCTCTTGTCTGTCCACACAGAAATAGTTGTAGATAATGTGTGTGTTTGTGTGTATTTTTAAATACGGTGTTGTGACTATCCAAAAAGAAACTTAATTAGTCACATAATGGTGGCTTGAGGATTGCTCTTAACTCGATCCCAGGAAAAAGAAAATACTGTGCGAAGGTTGGGTGAGGTTCCCATTTATTGCAGCAAAGAAAAAATGAAAAACAGAACATTACCATGCAGACTGACTGGAGCTTAACATAACTGGCTTTCATCTGGATGTCGGTAGGAACTGTTGTGCTCAATTCATACACCTGGTGCTGGGAGGTTAGTGGTTGGTTACCAATTAGACAGAAACAGAACTATACTACACCCTTGTGGTCAAAATAAGGTACTTTGTTTGGTAACATCTTATTGAAATTAAACTTGAATAAATATTATTATTATTATTATATTATATTATTATTTTCTTTACTCAGATGAGTAACTGACGGTGCTTCAAAAGTTTTTCATTTTTAAATGTGACAGAACATCTTTTTTTTTTTTTTTTTTAGTTTTTCCTTTGTCGCTTTAAACGTGCTGTCTAGTCTGACCCAGATGTCACAAAAACATCCACAAAAACCTTGACATTATAAAAATAAGCAATAGGTGAAATCCAAGTTAAGAGTGTTATACTGATGAATGTTTAATGTTAAAAAATTTAAAAGATTTAAACATATGGTGATATGATATTGCCTAAATTTGGTTTTTAAAAATGTAATACATATCATATCGCCAGATTCTTGGCAATACACAGCATCTCACGGCACTCTTTCATAAGTATACAGAGGAGGCTTTAACTAAAACGCTGCTCACTGAACGGCATTGTGGATCTGTTGCTTCGCTTTTCTCGCACTGTGTGTAAAACAAGTTGAAACATTTTCAACTTTCCAGGTGGCAGCACAAGCACCAGCCAATTAAATTGTGTTATGCAATATTCCAGCAAAGGTGCCAGCCAGTCAAATCATGTTCATACATTTAAGCTTAAACTGTGTGGACACTGAAATGGAGCTCTCAGACAAAGTCTCACTCGAAATCCTTTTAAAATTTATGAATATAAAAAAATGTCAAGGCCCTTAAAGGTTTTTGAAAATCTCCCTAAATAGACATGGCTCATTGAAAGTGCTTGAATTATATGCAAGAAAGAAGTTAAATTGATATTGAGGTAAATGTCTAGTTCCGCCGATGTGCCCTTGTTTGTGACAATGCCACATAGAGTTTCATGCGGTCTGCATCTCTTGATGTATGTAGACTAGGCCTATGCAGGAAAAAGATTCATTCGTAATTACCAGCAGGGTTGTGTCCACTCTCTTCGCCTTTGTGAGATTCCATGCAGAACAATGAGTGAGTAAAGTTCAGCAAGAGAGAGAATTATGTGATGCCAGATCTCTGGCTCACCAAAGAAAATTAAAAAGACTGGCTTGACCAAGGTCCCAAGGACAATCACTTGGCCAGATGCAGAGTGTGCTGCAAATCAATAAAAGTGGACGTCATAAGTGAAGCAGCTCTTACAAGTTGCCCTCCCATCATAAGCTGTGTCAGGACGTTCATTCCTTGAATTTGAAGGAATTGGTCCTGAAAAGTCCTTAAAAAGTCCTTCAATTTTAATGTCAGCTAAGGTGCGGGAAATTTGTAGACACAACATCACCATCACTTTAGCAGCATAAACAACGTTTCTATGAAGTCATCAGACATACCCACCGTCAAGAGTTAAAACAAGGTGTAAATGTCGATGTAACTGCTATCTAACAGGAGCACTTTTGGTATGTTAACTTTTGTTTTTTTAAACACATTTTATTGTTTCTGAACACAGAGATAATACAAAACACAGAAACATACCCCCCACCCAGCCTGACCCATCAGACAGCGCATGATATAAAGTTATAAAAGCAGAGGTGCAAAATAGTCACATTGACCAAGACAATAATAATAATGACATAATGAATAATACTACTACTACAGTATTGCTTGAAGATAAGAAATTAAAATAAACAAAAATTTTAAAAAGTAAAGAATAGAAGAGAGAAAGAAAAAATTGATAAATACATTTTTAGTTTGTCTCCAGTCTGCAATATGTAGTCATCAGTTAAGGGTAACCAGTCATCAGTAGCCTGTTAAACCCTCTGTCCCAGAGTTTGAGGGTTGCAAGGGGAGGCTCTCTTCCATTCAGAAAACTGTCCACCCATCCATAGCAGTTTTCTCAAATCTGCACGTATATAATCTAGGAAGGGTGTCCAAACTTTTAGAAAAAACTCATCTTTACCCTTTACAACAGCTTGTAATCGTTCATGAGGGAGAATATTAAATAATATCTCCCTGTACCAGAGAGTGACACTAGGTGGCTGTTAACTTTTTTATGATCATGTGGCTGAACAGGAAGCCGCAGCAGTGAATCCAACTGCAGTAATGGCCTAAAGGACGGAGGAGCGGAAGGAGCCAGCCAATCAGAGCCCTCCCAACACCCTGTGACTGAGTCCCCCGGTGGCGGCAGCAGCGTCCAACAGCCCCTGGTGTCCATCTCTGGTCTCAGTACCAACAAAGATCCAAAGGACTCCCTGCACACCCCCCCGCTGTCTCTGGGTCGAGACGTGTCCTCCAGCTCCAGACAGGCCCTTCACCTGGCCATGGGGAACCCCGGTGATTTCTTTGTGGATGTCATGTGACGACATGAGGACCATTTATTTATTTATTTATTTATTTATTTGTTCTTTATTTAATTTGTTTGTATCTGCTGTGATCATATGTTTAAAGCTGCTGTTGTAAAATATGAAATGAAACTAACTTCAAGAGTTAAAGTAAAAATAACAAATGTGACAACATATTTATTTTATCTCTTGGTAAACATCAACTAAATAAACAGCATTAATTAAACACCTAAGCCAGATGATGGTGTCCATAACATACATCAGTGGAGGGAGCTACTGTTATAATTCTTCTGAGGTTGAGGGTTTCAGGAATTTCAGGTTCTGGTCACAGGACCGTATGAGGATGTGCCTCGAAGTCTCTTTCGTCCTGCAGCACTTGCAGGCCACTTTTATTTGAAACAGACTCAACCAATGCAGAGGATTATGAAAAAAGATAATGAAAATGGAGATGAAACATCTGGTGGACTCATCTGTGTCAGAATGAGTCATGTCTTCTTCACTGGAACATGTAAAGATATTCATGCTAATTATTCATGAGGTGTTTGTTTCTGATAATAAAAAGTCACTGACAAGTCGTTCTGTGCTGAGTTTCTTTTAATCGTGTTTTCAAAATAAAACTCAGATCAGAATGAGTGTGTCCAAAACAAGAAACATTGACAAGAATACTGGATAATCCATCCCATGTCATTCGTGATAGAAAATGCACCATTTTAAAAAAATATATCATGCATTACCCTTTAATTGCTGTTCTTTTTCATCGCATTTATTAGAGGGATGCTGGTATGATGTAATGCTTTTTACGTAGCTGACGCAGCTATGACTATCCGGCCCACACAACAACCCAGGCAATGCAAGCCAGGTCACAGGGGGTAAACATTCTTAATCCTAATCTGAACTGCGCCGATATGACGTGCACATGCAGCTAGAGTGATGACACGCAGGACCAGGTCCAGTTGACTTAATGAGCAGGAGCAGGAGAAAACCGAAACCGGCGTCAGTCACTGGCACTCAGCAGCCATTCTACCTAAGACACCGCCCCGAGCCGGGTCTACTGTCGCAAGAGGATCGCGGGGGGAGGACGCTGGTGCTTCTGAGCGGGACGTTGCCGAGCCGCGCTCCGTCAGCTGACTGTCTGCTCCGCTGCCGACATCTTACCTAGAGAGAGCGAAGGAGACGAAGGAGCCCGGGGCTCACGGTCAAATGTCGGGATGGAGCGATGGTGGGGCCCGTGTGGTTCTCCTCTGCGAGGACACGAAGGACAAACACGGACAGACATGGAGGACACACGGCTGTCTTTCTGTCCGCTCGTCTGTTTGCACCGCAGCAGCGGTAACGTTAGCAGGTGATGCTAATGTGATGACTTTCAGGCATGTATCGATTATCGATATCTTATCTTCGGGCGTGAGTGTTGACTGCTTGCTGTGGGTCCGCGAGTCTCGGCCTTCGGTTCGCCTCGTACAGAATCTACGTTTATAATTATGCTGTTTTTATCGCCGTGTTCACCGACAAACGGCGTCGGTAGCATCAGACTGGGCGGTGACTTCACTGCCTCGGTCTGCACGTCCACAAGAGAAATATCACTGTATGGATCTTTCACGTGAACCCAAAGCAGAGGGACGTCCCACCGTGTGTACAGCGGGTGCTTATCTAAATCCGTCAACTCGAAAGAGGTAGGAATTAAAAAACGCTACATTTTAATTGACTTCTGAACGTGTTACGTCAGGTAGCCTGAGAGTTAGCTGCTTTAGCTTTCATGCTAATGCTTCATATCGTGCTTTTTTTTTTTTTTTTAGTGTTGCTCAGTTTTTAAGGGCAGAATAGAAGTTCAGCTACGCCGGCGTTTTGATTAGCAGCTGTACTGTTAAAGGCGTTAAAGTGACGTGATGTCATTTAATATGGTCCGTGAGAACTGTATGTGGTCACATGATACAGTAGGTTCCGTGAACTGTGGCCATTCTAAGGTTGTGTCTCTTACATATATTCACGATAATTATCACATTAATGTGTGCAGTGCGTTAAAGGGATAGTTCAGGTGTGGTGGTGTGAGTTAGTAACTCAGAAAGAAAGAAAGAAATTAAGAATCTCTTAAGGCTCCCCAAATACAATCCACCAAATAAGAGGAATATAAGAGCACTCTTGAAGTTTATTTCACCTTGTTAAACTCCTTACCCTCCCAGCCTTAAATCTGTAGTGAAAATCAGCCTTTAAGTTTGCAGGGACACAGGAGCTGCTGGTCTACTCTTACCTTGTTTGGTGAGGTTATGTCACTGAGGTGAATCTACACCAAGAATTTCAAACGATAAAAAAACAAAAAACAAACAAACAACACATTTGAACTTAAAAATGAGGCAACACATCAGTCTGACTAAAATCAGACTAACATGCCTCTATAATGCAAGTTCATAATCCAGTTACTCCTGCATGTATACGATTACTCGGACATGGCGTTCTGCGCATGCATCAAAATTTCCTGCCTGGTCTTTGACCTGGAAGCTCTCCCGGGTTATACAGTGGTGGCGTCTTTCTTTGACACACAGCCACCACAAGAGCCATGCTTGATCTAATTTGTATCATGATTAACATGTAGGAAACTTAGAGAACCACAACACAATCCATCTCACCACCCAACCCACCATTTGCTATTTGTTTTTCTGTGATGTAAAACTCAACAGGAAACTGATTCAATACACACTAGCTCATAGAGAGATACGTAGACACCTACAAAGGTGGAATCAGACGAACAAGGTCAATAAGTTGATTTTCTGCTCCACATATATACTCAGACTCAGCAAGTTTTCTGATTGCCAGACTCAGTCGAGCTACTGACGCAGGTCAATTAAACTGTGCATGTAAACGTACTGAGTGGATCAGCAGTTCCTGTGTCCTGTGATGTAAAAGCACTCATTTATTCTTTGCACTTTGGTCACTCACACGATGGCTAACCTTTTCTTATATAAGCATGTTTTCACTTTTAAAAATCTTCTTTTTCACTCTCAGATTAGACCATGTCACTCTTCATTATGACATCATCACTGACTGACCAGCACTGTCAGCTATGATTGGGAGGAGTTATTGTCTACAACCACAAGGGGGGAGTGTTGATCTTCAGAGTCTGGTGAGTCCTTCTGATGTACCCATAACCCACCTCAGTTGATGACAAGAGTGCAGATACGCGTCGGGAGATAAGGAGTGGTCTGATGTGGATGTTAGAATATAATGATGTATTCATATTCCAAAAGTTTGACTTCATACTTACAAAATCTGCCAATCAATCAGCTGATTGATACAGATGTTTCTCTGTGTCTCTGCACTGTCCGCTGTCTGTACTCGTTTGTGGACGTCGCAGACTTGCAACGGCCTCAGTCTCGCTGTCGCTGCGGTGCAGAGAATTGGTTGCTAGGTAACAGTGGGCTCTCCGGTGATAAATGAAGCCCATAGTGATGAGGACATCACAGCCTGCAACAGCAGCGCGGCTGCTGATGGAGGGACAGGAGTGAGATGACGAAAGCTTTATTGCTCAGAATTAATGATGATGTAACACTTCAAATAAACACTGGGATGAACTGTGAGACTGTTGCATCTTAAATATTTTACATTTACATTCACTGACAGGAAAAATAAAGCAAGCATAGCCCCCTGTCTCTGTCCCCCTGCTCTTGAACCCACCAAGCGCGACAAATTGTGTTGCATTTATCTTATGTATCACGCAAATTTTGGAGGAGAAGCTTTTTCTTTCCACCATCAGCCACGGCAGTCGTATCACACACTGCTGCACTTTATCTTTTCTGGAAATGCCAAAATTAAAAGAGCAGAACTCTGGGTATTACATACCTCAGCTATAATTCTGTCCTCCAGTTGTGAAATGTTTTGACTGTGATTGGTTATCGTGAAATTGAAATAGTTCAACCAGCATGTTTGACATAACAACACATCTGTAGTGTCTTTGTGTGGACTTTCTATACTGGGAAATCTGTTGTCTCATCTCGTGCCATTTCTGTGTTCAGGAAGAAAATAATGGCTGTGTTACGGTTAATATCGTGCAGCCAGGCAGCAGGTCGACTCTTGGGTCACCATCATCAACTACCATCTTTGATCATCATTAAACATCGGCCTGGCAGCTGTCACCCACCAGAGTGTCCATGAGTCGAGAGTGAGGAGAGTGTCTAGGAACAACCTGGTATGAGCAGCTAGACTATGAATGGGAACAGTCTCTGGTTTTGTTTTTTTTTTGTTTTTTTTTCAACAGGAAATGATGTCAGTACGATGTTCTGCTGCTCTGTTGTTTTTTTAGGTTTTGATTTTTGTAAATGTTGGATGAGAAAATCAAAACCTAAAGAAAATACAGCGCTGATGGATATGTTCGGAGGTCAGCTGAAGGAGAGGAGGAATCAGACATCAGTGATCTGTTCATATTTACTCTTATTTTCATTATTGTTGTTATTGTGATGATGATTTATTAAGGACATTTAACATCTTGTGCTATGTGTTAATGTATTTTTTTAATTTTTTGGATTGATCAAATATTCTTTGACAGAAAATAGCTGTTTTCATGACATCACTGTGTGTGAGCCTCACTTAGCCACTAGGGGGCAACGTTACTCCACTATATCCACTATAGAGACTCCGTGTTACCTGTATCCATATCTTTGTGAGGATGAAAGAACATAAACCATGTAAAGAGAGGACTATTTGGCAAAGTGAGGATATTTTAGCACATTCTCTCAACTATGGTTAAGACGTGGTTTTAGGGCTATGATGACAAACGGTAACTGTTAAATGCAGCGAATGATGTCAACTTATTATGGTGTGAAGAAAAATTCTCTCTTGCGTCCGCCCTTCCTCAGGTGTGACCGTCTGGACATCAGTCTCATGATGTCATTGAAACTAGGAGACACGTTGCTGATGCGGGAAATGAGAGGAAGGAGGATGACCTATGACACTGGTGTTTGTTTTCTCCAGCAACGTCTTTCTTCAGCGTCGCTGCGATGATAACAGGATGGCATGTTTGTTATCTGCACTCAGAGGATCTGCACCTCATCAGGAACATCTGTCTCAGTCTGCAGGTGTATCTTTGTCTGTTTTTCATTAGTGACTTTTTCCCCCCAAGTGACTGGCCACCAGTGTCCCAAGTGTGATATAAAATAAAATTAAATCTGTTGGATGGTATAAACCATGAAGAACTGAACAGAGTTCTCAAGAAAGAAGCACAGAATAAGACCTCCTGTCATTACCCAGTATTCCTCACTGTTCATTTTATCTCGTTATGTTTTAAGATTTTTTTTTTTTCAATCCTTGTATCCAGATGTGTTAAGAGCCAATTTTCTCAGCCTATGATCCTATAATCATATGACTGCACAGTGTGTGTGTTCATGTGCTTATATTATTTTGTTCCCTTTTTGGCCGTAACACTGACCTCGTGAGGACCAGTAATCCATGTGGAAACCGAGAACCAAGTCCTAATGAAACGGAACCTAATTTCTGAGGTGGTTAAGGTGGTTAAGTTTAAGGCTAAGATTTGAATTGAGGTCAGATTAAAGTTAGGATTAGGCATTATATGGTTTTTATTAAGGTTAGGGATAATGCTTTGTTTGGGCTGTCTAAACGAATACAAGTCAATTCAGTGTCCCAAGTGGAAAAGCTGTGCAAACCTGTGTATGTATGAGACAGACCTTAGGACATTATTGTTGCTATAATGTTTGTGTCACTGTAACTGTTGCGGGTGTTATATTTTATGACAGTTTATATCTTTCACATTTTATACTGAATTAATTAAATACTTTGCTTAATATTTCATGTTAAAACAATCCCTAGTCCTGTGGGGACCAGTGGAATATTCAGGAATAAAGAGTTTGAAGGTCATGTGGTCTGTGTGTGTGCTGACTTTTTCTGTAGTTTTGAAGCATCAGCATTTTTTATGGCTGCTGCTGGTAACCACGACGACAGGCACCCTGTAAAAAAACAGATGAGGTGACACTGAAATGTGGGAACCTACTGCAGACTGTGTGTGTGTGTGTCACCGAGTGTGTGTGTAGATGGACATATGAATGAACAGACATGTCATTAAATCCTCGTCCTTCTCTCGCTCTGACAGTCGTCTCTCCATCGGTGCTCTGACCTCTGTGTTGGTTGGACGACAGCCAGGAGGCCTCTCCGCCAGCACCCAGGGGCATGATGGGAAACTGGACATCTGAGAACTGGGTTCACATTCAGAGTTTTACCTGCTCACAGATGTCAGTCGGTCTTATCGGGAGCTCTGTTTGTATTTAGAAACAAATGAAAATGTGATATCCTCCGCTTCATCGTGCAACCTTCTGCAGAGTCTCAACTCCATGTTAGCTACAACTGAATCACAGGTGGATTGGTCCATTTCTGGTGAAGGTGACTGACAAACACCATTTGGGCTGAGATAAAGAGAACAATGCAAACAATAGGGAGAATGTAAATAATAACAATGCAAATAGTATTAAATGAGAATTGAAATGATGTTCTTTCAGTGATGGGTCAAGAACATGGATATTTGGAGTAAAAAAATATTCATTTCCTGAGTTTAGAAACACAAAATAATTTTAAAAACTGACTAATGCTTTTTTTTTTTTTAATTTTTGAAAATAACTATAGGCCAGAATGGATTTTTCTCTTGTTTCCTCATAGACAAGTCACTCAAGTTGCATTACCAACTCCCTTATGTTTATGACCTGCCTTCACAAACACTTAAATCATTTGCTGGTGGTTTAATGGTGGGTCACGATAACAACCGTAACAAAACTGGAGATGCCGCTTTTATTAACTCAAAGCTGTACAACACACTGTATAATTGGATGTGTTATATAATTAGAGACCCAGTGCTTGAAATATTATTCAAGCAAATTTGAAAACACACATCATTACTTTAGTATTTAGCTAGGAGAGTGGATCTCAAATATTTTAAAACTATTAATTCAAAGTCAGTGATCTATAGCACTTTGGCCTGTTGGTAGTGCATAAACAGTGGTATATAAAATGAAATAACAGTAACAGTAGTAGTAGTAACATATTCAGCAGGATTCATCTGCTGAATTCCTTTACTGATCAATCCTATAAGTGAGTCATTGTCCTGTCCTGGTCCAGACCTGACACAGAACCCCTGGACTGGTTTCAGATGGTTTCCCGATGATCTCCACTCTCATCAGGTTTTGTATAGTCCTGGTGTGTGGTCTCAGGACTGTGTGTCTCTAATGTTGATCGATGTGGACTCTGGATCAGATTTAACCCTACCTTATCTCTGGTCCCTGTTGGATCAGGGCCAGTTTTGGACCTGGGCCCTCAGCATGGAGACTGGGAGTTGACGGTTTCCTGAAGTGTCTGTAGAGGCCAGGAAGTTCTGATCAAAACAATTTCCACGAGAAAATTATACTACAGGGTGGGTCTGAAGCCAGGTTTATTTTAATCCAGGATCCGGATCACCGTGAAATGGGTCAGGGTCGGGTCGTGGTTTTGTTTGGACAGATGCTCCTCCTCTTCTCCTGCTACTAGGAAAACACCTCTGGGTGGCGCTACCTGTGGGCCTGGACCCAGAGGGCTCTGGAAACCAAAAAGAGGTCTGAGGGTTTGTTTATGTGGTGAGAACAGAACCGGACTCCAGCTGAGGTCACACACCATCCGTGTTCCGATGGTGAAGGGTTCAACTGTGTGTACACACACACACACACACACACACACACACACACACACACACCTCACCCCGCCCCTCCGGACCAGCCCCACTGCAGCGGCGAACGCACTGTCCGTGAACTTCCCTCAGTTTATCTCAGAGCCGAGCAGCAGAACCTGGACACTGGTGGACCCGGGTCACCTTGTCCTGACACAGAGGACACACGAGGACAAACTGTCGCAACTGCTGGACTTTTAATCTTTTTTTTTCTCCGTGGGCGCGCGGCGGTTTTACGCGTGACCAGGTCGTTTTCCGCGGGTCCCGGAAAGTCCTCAGGGACCCGGGTTCTTTTATCTTCTCCTCTCGAACATTGTTTTCTGTCAATGACTTATTGATTGATCCATTGATTGATGAACAGACGCGTCATGTGTTGGATCTGAGTCCAGATCTCACCATGGTTCCTCTTCAGCTGCTGCTGATGGTGATGATAATGAAGGTTAGTCTGTCTGTGATTGATTCGTTCATAAAAATCATTAAGTCTTTGATGAAGTTGTGAATCATCAGAGACAAAGTTCTGGTCCAGAGACAAAGAGACAAGATCTTTGCAAACCAAAAGACAGACTGGACAGAATGGCCAAAGTTGTTTAAGTCACTTTTTTCCTGTTATTGATCGTTTATATCCAGGGTTCTCAAACGGTGGTACATGTACCACCAGTGGTACTTGAGCTTCCTGTGGTGGTACTTGGAGGAAAATCAGAAATACTGTTCTAGTGTTTATACCAGAATATGTGATCAGAGTGGAGCTGAGTTAATTAAACAAATACAAAAATGATCAGAAATTAAATAATAATTAGAGTCACCTTATCTCTCGCTCCATCTTAATCTAATTTCACTATACCAGTGTCTGAAGTATATTTGAGGAAGAGGAGGATGATGAGAGAGAAAATGATCAAATTGGGAATATGTCTGCCTTCTGCCTCTTTAATGGTTTTACTTCAAAAGCTCACTATTTCCTTTGGAGGTACTTGGTATTAAAAGTTTGAGAACAACTACTCTCTATGATTCAGAAGATAAAGCACAGACTCAGTGTTATACAATATAATTCAATACAAAACGATATGATATAGTTTGTTATCTCTATGGGGAAAGTAGTTTTGGGCCCAGTGTTAAATGCACACTTACTGTGGCATGCACAATAAGTACAAGCTATACATAATCACAGTTAATAATTAAATAGAATAGGAAAATAAATAAAAACATTAACATTATAATTATCCAGCCAACAACATTGCACAGAACTCTATACTTATCTCGATATTGACAGACACAGACAGACCTTTATGTTGACAGAAAAATAGACATCACAAATGAGTTTTTAAATATGATTTGTTTTACATTTTACTCTGTATCTTCTTTCGGATGGTAAAAGTTCATGCTCAGAGGGGCAGTCAGAGAGAGTCAGACAGACTTTGGCTCAGTACAGACTCAGTAGAGAGGTCCCAACTTTTCCTCCTCCACGGGCAGGATAGCATCTTTAGCCCAGGAAGATGCCATTAACACCAGAAGTCCTGTGACTCAGTTCCGTCTATCCGCAGTTGTCTTCCCAGCTCTCCCAGCTCCTCACTGGGGATGTGGATGAGAATACTGAGACTGTAGCTGCTCCACTATAACCGACCAATCACCACTGGCTGGCCTTTGTGGCACTGCTCCTGATGATGAAGTATTTTTTTAGAATATTCTTTTTAAGCATCTACATGTCTGACTCATGACTGAAGGACATTTCAGTGCACACAAAACTTTCGCTTACATTTTATAGTGCGTCTGTTTTTCCTTTTATTTATAAGTCATGTATCCAAATCTTCTCCGATGTGCAACAAAACACAATGAGGCTCGGTGCAGACTATGACTATGACCCAATACAGTGCAGACTCTTGATGTTGTCAGGTTCATGCAGAGACACAAGTTTATTCCTGTTCAGGTGAGTTCAGGTGTAGCATCCATGTAGTCTGTCACCTACATTCGCTTAAAAACACATAAATTCTGCTGTACACACTAGCCCAGTTGGAACACTAGTCTGGATGTAGGTGCATTTTAATCCGACAATATAGTTTTCAAACAGAAATGTAGTACAATGGATGTAGCCTGAGTGTGTACTGAGCCTGTGAGACTGTTGTCTGCTCGAACAAGAGTCAAAGGGAGGAAGGAGGAGGGGGAGCCAGTTCACATGTGGGTGACAGACATCTGAAAGGAGAGAGGGCGGGGTCAAAGGAGAAACACACCAAAGAGTGAAAAAGAAGACAGTGTTTCACATATGTGAACATATGTGGATGTGCCACGTTGACGACCACAGAAACACACCCAGGTCCAAGTCCAGATAGAGATTCAGGTCCAGGTATAGGTCTGGGTTCTCTGACAGTCAGCACAGTCTATGAAGGAGTCCAATTTTAGATCCTTAAATAACTTAAATACGGATTAAAAATCAGGCTCAGCTAAGGTAACAGCACCTGGTGGCCGGTGGGGCAAGAGCAGCTAATTAGTTTGTATGTTTTCAGGCGTGTGGAGGCAGCAGAGCGACGGACTCGCACACTGAGCGCCCAAGAAACAAACGTTACGCCATCAACCCCGTGGGACACAAGTGGACGCACCACAATATCACATACAGGTGGGAGGGGCCTGGCCTTATGGTCAGGTGACCCACTGGTGACAGGTGACCTGTAGGTTTGGGTGATTTTCCAAAAAAAACATTTTCAGTTATGCTTTGCCAGTGTGTTTCAGCTGAGCTGACCGGAGTGAAGCTTTGTTGGTCTAATCAGAGCTTTGCACATCACACTTAACATCACTGGTCCTTCATGGTTGTCAGCCACTGTATTAAACGCTGCCCTATTGTAAATAAATAAAACACTCCAGATAGCCAGGGAGTAAAATCTCTGTTTGTCATCTTAGGATCATCAAGTTTCCCAACACTCTCAATGCTGACGACACAAGGAAGGCCATCAGCATTGCCTTCACCAAGTGGAGTGATGTGTCTCCACTGACCTTCACCGAGGTCGCTGACGGAAATACTACTGCTGACATCACCATAGGTACAAGCGGGAGATGGGGAGTGGGGTTCGTGGTTTCTGCTGTTATCAATCTAAAAACCTGGTCTGTGTGCGTTAGGTTTCTACACCTTCAACCACACCGACTGCTGGTCATCTCCTCTCCACCCTTGTTTTGACGGTCTGAATGGTGAGCTGGCCCATGCTTTCCTTCCACCACGAGGAGAAATCCACTTCGACAACCACGAGTTCTGGATTCTCGGCAAGTCCAGGTTCAGCTGGAAACAAGGTAGAGGTGGAGAGAGAGGCACACTGAGACATAGAGATGGAGAGAGAGGCAGGAGGGAAATGAGCTTTTGAAAATATGTGTGTCACAGTCGCACTTTTTTATGAATGAAGTTAGCGTAGCACTAGCCCCGGGTTGTGTTTACTCGCATGAATAAACATAAACGATTTAGTGATCACAGTTGCATGAGAAACATGACTTGAAAAATCCCTTTGCTTTCAGTGTGACCACACTTTTATGGATTGTGAGGTTGATGACCCTGTGAACTAACAGCGTTCTCCTGCAGGTGTGTGGCTTAACGACCTGGTCCAGGTGGCAGCTCATGAGATCGGCCACGCTCTCGGCCTGTGGCACTCCAGAGACCCCCAGGCTCTGATGCATCCCAATGCCACCTACACGGGACAGAGGAATGTCGCTCAGGACGACATCTGGGGCATCCAGCGTCTCTATGGTAACTGTAAACAACATGCTGTGCATGTGCATCTTCAGAACTTATGGATGTTTTAGGTTTTTGTGGTTTAAAGAGATGAAGCACTGAACGGTGATTGTGGTTTGTTTACTTTTTATCTAAACAATCAAACTAGATATTCTACTAGATTTGACATGAAACATGACATGAAATGGTAGGACAAACACAGGTTTTACCAGTAACATTAATTAGGGTTCTATTCCAGGTTTAATAGAGAATAAACAGCTATAATACTTTTTTCCTGAAAAATTATTATTATTTTTTTTAAACTGAATAAATGTTTCACATATTTTCTGGTTGTGTTCCAATAAATTGATTGAGAAACAATCATGCTGTGTGGTCATTATAGCATTGCTAAAACAACAAATCTAATTGTAATCTAAGGCTTTTGATCAGATATTTCTCATGTAATTTTGACTTTGTCACCAGTAGGGGGGAAGCCACCTTTATCGGTTAACATCACAAGAAAGGTCCAAGTCTTTTATCAGTAGAAGTTGCTCAAGTAAGTGTGATAAATGGATGTTTGTGAGAACATCAGTCAGTGGAAGCTCCTGATTTTGTACTGATTCAAGATGTTTACATTTCTGCACTGATGTGATGATGCGCTCGACCATTTCCATTTCCTGTGAGGAGAGCCCTTGGAAGCTCGCAGCTACTGTATCCAGATGCCATGGCACTTGTGTTTAGTCTTAGACGCTATCACAACTACAGAGAAAAGCCAGGATCCCTTAATCAAAATCAACCTTCATTTTGTTAGAAATGGAATGTTGTTCTCTAAATGGCTTTTTTGGGTGTTTGTGTTTAGGTTGTCTAGACAAAAAACGGGTCTGTGACCCTTGGGCTCGACTCGGCTTCTGTGAGCGGAGGAAGACGTTCATGAAGAAGAACTGTCCTCAGCGCTGTGACCTCTGCTATGGTGAGTCTGACCTCATGGTCATTACCTTTTGAGCATTGTCTGAATCTCCACCTGTCTCTGGTATGAAAGTGACTTCCTAGCCTTACTCGTCTTTTTTCCACCCCAGAGCCTCTGGAAGCAGTCGCCACACCAACGCCACCTCCAGCAAATGTCAAGATCAAGATGGTTCCACGAGGGAAGGTGATCGGTTTCCGGTGTGGCACTAAAAGCCTGCTCTCTCCACCAAAAGTCAGGTCAGCTAACTATAAAAATGGAATCAATACTAAATCAGACTGAGACTGAGGCTAAGTCGCGGATGCCACTTCCTGTGTTCTGCAGCTGGTATAAAGACGGTGAGCAGATCCTGACCTCCATTCCTGGCTACATCATCATGAAGGACCGTGACCTTCGCATTGTTGCCAATGAGTTCAATGAGGGTGTCTACACCTGTCGCATCCATCGCCGTGGCGACATCGTGTCTGCAAACTCCTGGGCAATCCGGCTTAAACCAGAGGAGCCGTCCAACAGCTGAGGACAGTGACAACAATAAACAACAAACATCAAGTATCCTGACACATCTGTCCAACAACTGAAGACACGGGCAGGGGAGAGTGACCACAACAACAACAACAACAACAACAACAACAACAACAGAAAACAATAAGAGCAAGTACAATAAATGACAGCAACAGACAATGGCAACAACTACAAACTACTTTAAGAGACATCAAACAACAGACAAACAATATTCACCAACACAACACAACCAACAAACAGACAACAAACACAAACAGCATCTCACAGAAAAACTAATGTTAATGGACAAGTCCTGGTTTGACATCATGCCCCCGTGACAATGTCTGCACCATGTCCTTGTGTTCTCATGTTCTTCAGGAAAACTCCTGGACATCGTGACCTAGTTCTCTTCCCTTGATCACTGTGTGGCCTTCTGTGCGTCTCTGCGACAGTTCAGACTGCAGTTTCCTATCCAGGACACCATGTCTCCAATGTCTTCACTGGGTTGTCCTCAATGAGTAATTGTCAAGCCTGCAAATTCAGCTCTGTTGACTATAACTTCCTGCGAATCACACAGCATTAGCGTCCTAACCTGGCTGTCTTTATGACATCCTGTTCTTTCGCTCTGTATGAAACTGTGACTTCACAGTATGATGTCATCACAAACATTTTTTTTCAGGATGTCCTTGTTACCTGGTGGGATGTTAGGTTTTGGTAATCCTGACAGTGGTTCCCAACCTTGAAGCCCCCCTTGATTGTGTCCAAGACAAACCAGGCCCCCCATCCTGAGCCCCTGTCTACACACACACACACCCACCAAAAGTCATAGTAATTACAAATGTTTATATGAAAAAATAAACAGCAGTTGTAGGTTTTTGTTCCTGTTCTCACAGTGTATGTGGATTAAAAATATCTTATGCTTCCATAAAATCAAAACCAAGGTAACTTTTGAGATCTCGCCTTCTTTTCTTTATTTGATACTGGTGAATCTTTGCTACTTTTAAATTTGCCAGGCATGATATTTTGCACAAATATAATTTTCATAAACTCACAACCTCAGACCAGACAAATCTCTGCATCTCCAATGTGATCTTTGGGGGTTTGGACCCCAAGTTAGGAACCATGGTTGTATAAAGTCAGTCTTGACTTCTTTCACCCACGATGCACTGCTAAGCTTTGACAGAGTTCAAATGTGAATAGTGTCAACTCAGATTTCATTTCACTTTTACACCACATGTTACTATGTCTATTCACTCTAAGATTCATGTTAAAACAAAGTTAAAATTAAATGTTTTTTTTCAATCTTGCTGTTATAAAGCGGTTGCATCTGAGCAGACAACACCACTTGGAGGGATGAGGATAGCAGAGGGATTAAAAAACAGGTTTTTAAAGAGTATTTTTATGAAAGTATACATTTACTGCTTTATTTCACCGTTAACCAGCCTTGCTCACTCATTCTCCCCAACCAAAGTCAATAAAGAAAGATGTGTGATTTTACAACTTGGAACAGGTTAATTGACAAGGGGTTGTTGATTTATTGCTACATCCATTAGTAGGTTCAGATATCCTTATTTTAGATTAACTTTAGAAACTCAAACTTAACAAATGACGCAGCAGTAGGTAAAGCAGCTCCTGTGTCACTGTGAGCTAAAAGTGCCGATTTCCTTTATGAACTTTGGTGTGGCAGAGTCCGTTTCCTGTTGGTAAAAAGCTGTCTAACAGTGAGATAAAGAAATAAATGTATTGTTAACTGAGGTGACAGTTGTGTTTTCACTGAGATCAAGCCTCAGCGTCTCAGGCTGGTTAGGAGGAGCTCTGACACTGCAGTTCACACTGTGTTAGTTTAATTTACAAACTAATACTAAAAGAATAGACAGAGCTTTTTATTTAATTTTTAGTCATGTGATGTCATAAATAAGAAACTCTGTCTCAACAGCACCATCACGTGGACACTACTACTACTACTACTACTGCAATGACATTGTGCTGAGTTTGGTTGTTCCATTGACTTCTCGTTCTCAGTGTCTCTTATTTATCGATTTCATCAGTAATCAGAGAATATGCGAGCTGTGGTCCAATTGGAGCAAAAGACTGGCACTGCATAAAATCAATAGAGAGAATGGTCTTCATCTGTGCAGAGGCCATGTCCCCCACACTGGATATGTGGAGAGTTCTATGAGAACTATGAACAATGGGATATGAGGCAAACATGAGATCCATTTTCAAATCAAACTTTATTGTGTGAACACGATTATTCAGATGAGGCTGCACACAGTGCAGACACACACCTGTCAGCACCTCCCAACCTTCTGATTCAAAAGACCTTCATCACCTTCATCACGTCCTCTGAGAAGGAGGATGACGAGGACAGCACAGAGCTCAGCTCGGTCTTCATCCTCTGTGTTGTCCCCTGAGGAGAAGGAAGACACATCATCCTCTGAGAAGGAGGACACATCTGAGCTCACGTCTCTCCTCGTCCTCTAACTTGTGTCTGAGGAGGAGGAAAGAACTGAGCTCAGCTCAGGACCAACTCTCATCGCATAAAGATTCATTTATTTTGGCCGAGGAAAAACACAAGCAGGTTGGACTATGACCCCCCCCCCCGTTGTACTGACAAAGTGTAATCAGAGGGGGCAGGCTTAAGCACAGGTAAACAGAGAAAGGCACGTGTATGGCTTGTTTACAGGCAAGAGACACTGAGAAGGTCAGTGGGTGGCAACATATTAAATCAACATAGATAACAGGCACAGACGCTGGTTATCGGGGGTTGGGGGGGGGGTGGTGGTGGTGAAGGGGTGAAGGGTGAGGTTTGGCCGGGGCGGGGCTGGTTCTGAGGGTTTGTTTGGTCGATTCTGGGAAGGAATGTCAGAGTTCAGGAATGTTCTGGTGGTTCAGGTTACGGTGGAAACACGACGATGCGTCTGATGAAGCTGGTGTTCATGGCTCAATCTTCAGCTGCTCAATGTCGCTGCCCCGCCCCTGCTGGTGACATCACTCTACATGCCCATCCTAATGCTCTGGATGATCTGGAAAATAGCTGTAGAGAAAAGCATCAGAACAGTGATGAGTCAAAAGAATTGTGTGAGGTTCTCACTTATTCTACCCACTTAAAAAAAGGCTCACATCATAAAGTGGACATCACCATTGTTCACAGGGACGAAAAACAACTGAAATTACCGACGAAGGCAGTCGTGGTTCAACAACTCCCAAGTGCCAAAATGTAAAATCACTAATATACTGTAACCTACGGACTTGGGTGTTGGGGAGTGAGTGGTTTACAGAGTCATAGAAACCTCAGTTTCCTGTTGGAAAGGGTCTAACAGCAAAATAAAGAAGTGAACTTGTGAATTTTATTAAGTGACCCTATTGTTCCATGGACAGAATTTGTTTCTACTGGAGTCCCCACCATGTTTCCATTGAAACTATGAAGTATATATGTGCATTGTATGCATACACAATATGTAGGATGTAGATCATCTCTAAAGCTCCTTTCATATCTTCAAAATGGGAAGCTGCCAATTTCAGCTGTTCACCTCAGAGTGTGCCTTCTGTTCACTGTTGCATCTTTGTCACATTTGGTCTGAGCACACTCAGATAAACCAACTTTATCTTTTAGCCCTGCCCATGTTTACACGCAGCGCATACACACACGTCCTGCCAGGTGATTTTCTGTGTGAAGTCAAAGTGACATTAATGCTGGGGCCAAGACAACAAGCTGACCCATGACACCTGAAGTGTCAACTAACAACCTGGCGTTAAAACCCCCCCCCCCCCAAAAAACAACAACTTTATCATCAATTTATCATTTTCTCCAACAATAATTAAATTAATCACTTACATTTAAATAACCACTGTACAAAATAAAAAAGGAGGGAAAACTCACCAGATCCACAGACAACGAAGATGAAGAGAGCAAGAAGCCAGGGACCAACACCTTTGTCCTCAGTCATGTTCCTCTGTAACACACACACACAGTTGTGACTTTGATTATGTGTGTGTGATTTTGATTAATGTTTATTTATGTTTCTTGCACAAAAACTTTCAATGGACTCATCGCAAAGTTAGAAACTGCTGATCTTTTCCAGTTTTTGTCACCAGAGGGAATTTGACTAGCGAACACAGACTTGTTGATTTAATCATCAACTGACAGAACGTTTGTTTGTTTGTTTGTTCTTGTGTATTTGACAGAAAGAGTCCCATGACTCATCACACCAGTGATTCGTCCCAGGCTTGGTGAAGTGATTACACAGGAAGAGTATTGATGAGGTGTCAGTTCAGAGGAGCAGAGCCTCGGTATGAACCGGCCCAGACTCGGACTCAGCACCTCACTGTTCCTGGTTCTCCAGAACAGCCAGACTTTGATTAAAAACTGTGCTTTTACAATTTATTTCAACTGAATTCTTAATTTCCGATGAGCGGAGGGCGCGTTGTTAAACTCACCGTTGACTTGGCCACGTTCCCTCGCTGAGTGATGTTCTTGCTGTGCTTCTCGTTCGCCATGCGGATTCTTTGCTTCGCCACCATCTTTTTCTTCTGCCTCTCCGGTGCTTGACTCGCTGATTCGGTTACAGGTCGGTACAGTTGTCGGTGTTCACTCCGGACGCTGACGGACTGAGAAACACTACAAGTTGTCTACGTACTCAAAAACTGGATGCCCCGCCCTGCCTCCGCCCCGGCATCCCAAACCTCCTACAGACTTCCCCGTAAAGCCGATGCCTCTCAAAATGAAATGTCCGGTCGTGTCTTTCAAATTAAATCCACGGCACTGTTTGTTCGTTTGTTTGTTTTAATTAAGCACCATCCCAAGAGTTATTTGTTTTGTAAAAACATAACATCTGTCGTTAGACTACATGGAATACAACAACACAGGTGCCCTAGTGGACAAAACCGCTGCGTGTACCCTCTATAGTGGTAATAACACGAGAAACTACCCCACTGGCTGTCATGTAAAGCAAAATGTAAATTTAAAAAAATTACTATTATTACTTTCAAAAAATGACGTTCTTGGACATGCCCACGTACTAGCAACATCTGTGCACATCACTGGATATTTATGTTCAATGACAGTTCTGTGATTTTGTCCTCAGTTTACCTAAAGCCCCCTCCCCCCCCCCACATTTGTTTTTATTTTGAAAACAGAAGTTGATTTTACTCCCAGTCGTTACAAACCAACTTGACACAACTGAAAAACGTATACATTAATTTAAAAAAATATTTAGTTTTTCAGTAAAAAAAAAATAAACATGTGTTTTTTCAAATATCGATTGTGACGTCAAAAACGTTGATTTGACGATGTTGGTGTAGGTTTTAACCACGTATTTTAAATGAAGAACCGTGCGTATGCTGATGTGGCACTGACAGACCCGCCTCTCGCTGTTGTTACGTACTTCCAGGTTACGGCTCTTTCTTCTTCCGGCACGCACATAAACATGGTACCTCCGGTCCCGCTGTTAGCAGGTGGGTAATTTCACTTTTCATTGAATCCTGTTTGCGTTTGTGCAGAGAGATGAACCGGAACTCCTGCGACCACAGGTTCACATTCAAACAGTGGCCCGCGTCCCCGAGCTCTGTCACCTGAACTAACCAAACTTGGCCGACGTTCAGGCACATTTCAACTTTATACATTTTCGTCTTTGACATGTGCTTTGAAGTAGCTTCGCTGAAACCGATTATGTCTGTGGTTACATTGGTAAATTTAGGTTGTAAACGGGTACAATGTTGTGACGTCGCGGCTGTTTGGGAGTCTATGGCAACATTTAATCGCCAAGTTTGACTATTTGGAAACTACCATCACAGATATCTGTGACGTCATTATCGCCAGTCGTAATTTCATTGTGACTAGTATGAAATGTAGACGTAATTATCACTGTCTGAAACTTTCCAGATATCTAAAAAGGACACTGTATAAATCTTCAATTTAGGGTAAAGATATCTCAAACTTGAATTATGACTAGTCATAATAACGTTGTAGATAATCTGAAACTGGAATTAGAGATATCTACAATTCAGTTTTGCACAAATGAATAGCAAAAGTGATGACATTCTGAGTAATAAAAACTGAATTGCAGAATTTTACTAGTCAGGTATTGGTAGAGAATGTCCTGTCCACCAATTAAATATTGAAAATGCTTGTCATACATGTTTTGCCAAACTGAAGAGTAACATTTGGGGACAGAACATTATAAATAGTAAATGGGCTTCATAGATACAGACCATGTATCATTGTCTTTGAATCATGAGTCATCAACTGGCTCAGGTTTCAGCTGTATCCATGAACCTTTTCAGAAACATCATCAGCACTGATTGAATTAGTTCTACATTAATACATAGCACACTGAGACAGGAAGTGACCTCTCACTGTTCACCCTCAGGTTACCACAGTGATCTCACCTGATTGTTTTGTTAAATATAACTTTGTATTTATTGTTTCAGTGCGCGGCTCACATGGTACATCTCTGCTCCGTGGTCCCCCACAGTGTGAGCAGCACTCAGACGTCTTTAGGTAAAGACCACCCAAATCATCATCGTCATTATTATTATCACAGTGTCACAGCATGTGTTTGTCTGTGCTCTCTGCTCAGGGGCGGGGCAAGCAAGTGTGTGACCTTCAGTAGAGATGGGACGCTCTTTGCCTGCTGTGACGGACACAAGTAACTATCAGCACAGACATTTATGTGTCATCTGTTTGTGAACAGGAGACAAACAACTATTAACAGAGCTGACATTTAAGTTTTGAGGCACTGACACATAGTCAGTGCTGATTTTGTGAGGAATCAGACTGAGACGCAGGGACTTGTTCTCAATAAAAACATGGCTACCAGTGGGGACACTTTGGTGTGGGAGAGTGAGTGGTTTACAAGCTGATCAGAACTTAATTTTCCTCTTGGAAATGGCTGTTTGACAATGAGAGTAAACAGTCAACATATTCTTAAGATATTATAGTCTTAAGGTGAGTTTATTAAGTAAGCTTTTTTGTTAAGTGGCTAAAAGCAGTTTTACCTGCTGTCCCTGTTAATCACTTTACAATTTTTATAATCTCTTTTTATCTGAAACTTAGCTGTCTGTCTGTCTGTTTTCCCAATTTTATGTCTTTCTTCGTCTCTGTCTCAGAGTCTCCGTGGTTAAATCCTCAGATGGCTCCATTGTCTCATCCTTTGACCGCCCAAAGACGACTTTTCTGGAATTGTCTCCTATGAACAATGTCCTGGTCACCTGGCAACCATACAGCAGTAAGACACATGGACAGTGAGATGAGTTGAGAGTAAACAGGATGAGTTTAGAGCGGACATACCCGTGTTCCCCCAGGATGAACCTGTGATTTTGCTGGTTGAATCTGGGAACCATTTAAGAATCAGATTTCTGGAGATGTCCGATGAAATCAGTAACTCTGTTGCACATGTTTAGGGAAAGATTTCCTACTGATATTTGGTCTTGTTTGTCACAATAATCTGGCCCCCAGCACCCAAAAGTTCTTACTTCTACACCAACAGAGAGTTGGTGCCAGAGTGGAATCTGTTTTTCTGACCTGTAACCAGTTCTTTGGTCAAAAAACAGTCTCTTCCAGAATAAGTACTAGCTCCAGGATTGACTCTGGAACATTGTCAAAGTGTTTGTCTAATGTGTCTGTTTGTCTCTCTCTGTCTGGAAGAGACACAGGACAGTCCTCAGGGTGAAGCAAACCTCCAGCTGTGGCAGGTACAGAACGGTCAGCTGATCAAAGCTCTGTATCAAAAGAAGGTCGACTCCTGGTCAGTGAGAGTGTGTGTGTGTGTGTGTGTATAACAGCTGCAACTCTACATAAATAATGAGAGATGATAAAGATTTGACTGTCAGTCTCCATCACTCAAATGAATGTATTCATTAAGGTGTGTGTGCATGTGCGCAGGTGTCCCTGTTGGGCTGATGATGAAACGCTCTGTGTGCGAAGTGTCAACAACGAGCTGCACTTCTATGAGAACAATGACTTCAGTAAGAAATCATACTGGTTCACGTTAGCTTTGTGTTGACCTCCAATTAACTTGGTGTTATTTTCAAGTAAGCCTCACATTAGGTTTAGCTTAGCTTTAAGCTAATTTTGGTCCCGTTCAAACCCGATATTAACATCCATCCTGATTCAATCGTGCAGATTTTGCTCAGTTCAGGTCTAAGGCCTTGTTGAGACTGTAGCCTGAATCAGATTTTAAAGCATATCTGACCAGAATCTGTTCTTCCTGACTAGCTATTCACGTTATATATTGCAAGTGATCAGATCTGATATGCATTTGTCCATAATGACATGGTCTAGTCTAGTCTTACACATGAATTTCTATAGTTACAGGCCACACCCTGGGAAAACAAGTAGTCTAAACAAAAGGATGCTTTGAAATCCTATCTGAGGGACCGAGACGTTCAGATGGAAACAGATCTGTAAAAATCTAATCAGAATTGCATTCAAAACCACCTCATATATGATTTGAATCAGCTTTGGAAAAATCTTGTGTATTTTTTAGCTGTCCAGAATGCCAGAAAAATCAAGCATACAACATGGATATGGTTAAAAATCCGATTTGGGCTGCAGTTTAAATGAGGCCTAAGATCAGATGATCTGCTCGACTGCATCTCTACTCGTTGCTCGCTGTTCAGATGTGATCTTTTTGTCATTTCAGACACCATCGCCAACAAGCTTCACATGCAGAAAGTGTCAGACTTTGCCTTGTCACCTGGAGGTCAGCCCAGTAAGGTGAGGACTGCAGAAGCATCCGTCTCACCTGGGCCCATCTGACCCCTCATGTCTCTGTCCTGTCTAGGTAGCAGTCTATGTCCCGGGCAGTAAAGGAGCACCCTCGTTTGTCCGTCTGTACCAGTATCCTGCGCTTGGTGGACCAACTGCGGCACTTGCTAATAAGAGCTTCTTCAAGGCTGACAGAGTGGTAATGCAGTGGAACAGGAAAGGTGAGAGTCAGGGTCAAAGGTGAGACTGCGAGTGATGACCTGACACTAACTTGTCTTTGAACTTCTGAACGGCGCCACAGCCTCGGCGGTTCTGGCCACAGCGAGTACGGAGGTGGACAAGACTGGAGCTTCGTATTATGGCGAACAGACACTTCACTACCTTGGCGTGAATGGAGAGACTGCTCTAGTCCAGCTGTGTGAGTCCATTTGCTCCTGTGACTTGTCGTCATGTTTTTCTTTGGCTGGACACCGACATCAGGATAAGAGGACTGATGAATTTTCTGTTTGTTTGCAACAGCTAAGAACGGCCCCATCTATGATGTGGTGTGGAGTCCAAACTCTGCTGAATTCTGTGTGGTGTATGGCTTCATGCCGGCCAAAGCCACTGTGTTCAATCTAAAGTGTGACCCTGTTTTTGACTTTGGAACGGGACCAAGAAATGCTGCCTACTACAGGTGAGAACCATCATCGCGTCACACGTGCATACACACTGACACCTGTGGTGTGATTCTCTGTCCTGTTTCCAGTCCTCAGGGTCACATTCTGGTCCTTGCTGGCTTTGGGAACCTACGGGGTCAGATGGAGGTCTGGGATGTGAAAAAGTACAAACAGGTAAGGAGAAGGGTGAAAATGGTGACCTTTGTCCTTTACTCCTGTTTTTGTCCGACCTGAGTCCTCTACGTCTTACCTCCCTCTCTACTCTCAGGTGTCCAAACCCCAGGCTCCAGACTCCACCCACTTTTCTTGGTGTCCCGATGGTGAGCATGTTGTCACAGCAACCTGTTCTCCACGGCTTCGTGTCAGTAATGGTTATAAGATCTGGCATTACACGGGCTCTGTGCTGCTGAAGTGGGATGTAGAGGGGAGCTCAGAGCTGTGGGAGGTTCGGTGGCAGCCTTTTCCTGATGGAACCTTCCCTGAGCGGCCCATCAAATACCAGGCAGTGCCCAGTGAGCTGGGCACCACGCAGCCCCCTCCCGCACAGGCATACCGCCCACCTGCACTGAGACACCTGCCGGCCACACCCAGCACCAAACTGGTGAGGAAAGAACCGTAACAACCTCACCTGCGTGATATTATTTGCCCAGTTGCCACTCCACCCACCTCAACTTATCTGAAACTACTGCTGCTTCACCTGTACCCGTAGACTGTAAATAAATTTAGTTCTTCAGTTTGGAAAATTAAGCCTAGTCAATGGGAAAATGAGCCTACTTCTCACTTGATTTATGACATCAGTAAACATTTGCTTAGGGCTTGAAAATGTTTAATCACATGTCAATTTTTTATTAGTTTCCCATTTATAGATAATAAAGCATAGCTCATATGAGTGGACCCCAGTGTAACTGACAGCTGGTATCGTCCATTAGGAGTCTGGTTGCAGTTCTGACCTAAAAAATTGATATGCAAATTGCAAATCTTAAGGTTTCATGGTGAGTTTTATTTTATAACCAGACTGTGTCTTTTTTTAATAGACACTAGACCTGTCTCTTTCAATTGACACTATCTCTCACCTGTCTCATTTGTCTGTCAGCATGAGGAGGAGCCTCCTCAGAACTTGCGTCCAGGTGTCTCAGGGGAGAAGAATCTATCTAAAGCAGCTCTGAAGAACCAGAAAAAACGGGAAGCCAAGAAGGCTGCGAGACAGGTCAGCTGACACACTCATCTGCTGACAAACCTTGTACTGTATTTGATGTGTTTTGGTCTGGTGTGTTTATCTCTCTGACTGGGTCTACAGGAATCAAAGTCGGAGCCTCTGCCTGACCCATCCCCTGTCACCAGCAGCCAAACAGAGCTGAGCAGTGGGGACCCAGAGATAGACAAGAAGATAAAGAATTTAAAGAAGGTAACAAGAAGACAGGTCACATGACCCAGCATCACACCTATTCTGTGCTGTGACTGGTCATTGTGTGTGTGTCACATGTTTCTGTGTTTCAGAAACTTAAAGCCATCGAGGAGCTTAAGGAGCAGCAGGCATCTGGAAAGGTGCTGCAGAAGAACCAGGTAAGTGACATCACTGTGTCATGTGGCCTCCAGTTATTTCCCACATTAGTGAATCCCTATGCATTATTGATCAGTGATCAGTAGGAAACTAGCATGTTCAGCAGAGCCAGGCTCTCTTTTTGTTAAGTTCAAACCAGAGATTTTGAGTGTCACAGCGGTATGGTACTATCGGCTTGTTTATTCAGCCCAGATTTTCTTCACTATTTCTGCACAAATTGACAGATCAAGTGTGGCTTACTTTAGCCAAGTAACCAGTTATTAGGGTTAGGGTTATAATGTTGCAATATGAAAAGTTTCAAAAATTTTATAGCAAGGGATGCTGGCAGAAAAGAGAGGAATGCTTACCGAAAACTGAAGTTGTATTGGCTGCAGTGCAATTTCTTTTCCTCTGCTGTGACAGCTGCACATTGTAGAGCTGTGAAAGTTAAATGTTGATACAGCAGATTCACACATTATACAGAAGAAATGACACTGTTCCACAATGAAGTAGACATGAAGATGACTTGAGCTTTGGGCCAACAGTGAATTTGAATGACATAAATTTCGTCATCTGTCCATTCCCACGCTTTACAGTCCAGTTAGTGGAACAGTCTTATTTGTGCTATTTTATCGCAGCTTTCCAGCTAAAACCTTATATATAACTTGGTATAGAGCAGGTTACATCCATAGGCTAAGTTGTCATTGTGATTTACCCAGGTTAAAAATAAGCCAGCTTCTTCACCTGTTAAAGTCTGGCTTAAGCCTCAACATACCATACTAGCCCATTCATCTTGCTTTGTAGTACATCCCTCGTACATAATCAGTTTTGTGTGTGTGTTGTCTGCAGCTGGAAAAAGTCCAGAAAGAGATGCAGCTGCTGAAGGAGCTGGAAGAGCTGCAGATTGGACAGTAGGGGGCGCTGCAGGAGCTACAGGCCTCTCCACATCCCATAACACTCAAAAAAACACCTGAATGCTTGTGTGTGCATATATATATATATATATATATATATATAATGCAAATGTTTAAGGTGAGAACAGGTGAGCAGGTGCGGCTTAAACCTGTGAAGGCAGCCCTTGACAATGAACAAACTAAGGCTGTTTGTCATTGTTCATTCTCTGAAATCCTGGGAAATGTAGGTGAAATGAAGTGAATATCATGGTCTGTTAGGTTTGCATCACATTCAAGTCAATAAACTCTTTTAAATGAATCTCTAGATATTTGTGTGTGTTTGGGTGCAACTAATTTGACTGATTTTCAAGATGATAAATGGTGGTGACTCTCGCCTTTGCACTAAGAGGTCCCAGGTTCACAACCCGGTTGGAACAAGGGGCCTTCTGCAAGGAGTTTGCATGTTCTCCCCGTGGTGCGTGGGTTCTCACCGGGTACTCCGGCTTCCTCCCACAGTCCAAAAACATGCAGAATTGGGGACTAGGTTAATTGGACACTCTAAATTGCC